>JABMIG010000393.1:0-108274 GCA_013187285.1 Cyclotella cryptica
TGTACATTTCTTTTGAGAACAGCTCTTTTTCGATTTGTTTGCATTGACTTCAACACATTTGCATCCTCTATCTAGTAGCCTTCCCAATGTATGTGAACTCTGACCTCCGCAAGACAAACAAAAGAAGAGTCCCTTTCCACAATTTCCAATCGACAATGGACAGGGGAGTGATGGACTAAGGCGATTTCATATTTAACTTCGTGCAGAAGAGAAACATGGAGTCCCGTCAATACAAAATATTGATACCTTACAAGAAGGACACTGGATATCTTTCTTCTTGTGCCAAGCTTTCAACAGATGTTGTATTCCTGAGTTGTGCTGAAGATCGTCCATTTGCCACACTTTATATTTTGTTAATGCATGATTGAGTGCTTTGCCATGTGGCAGGCTCCCCTTTATATATGGCTGCTTGATATTGGTATTGTAGAATTTAATGAAATCGAGTGGTTCACAATTATAGCATCTAAAGGCATATTTTATGAGAAAGATAATCTACCTTTAGGCGCTCGTGTTAGTAAAATTGTAAGTGGTCGCCCAAGAGATAAATTGTTCCAAGGATCTTGCTAACATGTAAGTAAAAAATGAGAAAGAATCACCTACTCCGCCCACGGAGGGTGACCGTTGAGTGCTGTTAGCTAATCAGTAAGAAATATTTTTTTGCTAACCATTTAGCTAACAGAATCCTGCATCTTGCTAACAATTCGTTTGCAGTGCATGGGTAGTTATAGTGCCTTAAGTATCTACCTACCTTTAAAAATAAATCTTTGTGAATAGCTTGAAAGAACAGCGCTATATCGTATAACCTTTTTTCAAGAATGTTTCTGGAAACTTGAAGGGATCAATAATGTGTCACAAATCATTTTATTCATACGTACAACAATGGTTCTATAAACTTGAAGGGAACGTTATCTTGTCACAAAAGAGAGTCTAACAAGAGAATGATTTCACAAACGAAAAGGGAACCTTTGTAAACTAGTACTTTTATATAAGTAAAAAATAGTAGAGTCATATATCTTACTTTAAAAATGGGTGAAACGCGAGCGCGGCGCGCGCGAAGCGCGCGAGGTGCTCGCGCCCATTGGCAACTGCTACTTATTACTTAAGGGTAGACAAGCAACTATCCCATACTACCTCTAGATACAAATCTCATTCTGTCTACTCGCTACAAAAAAATCTTGCAGCGGCTGCTGGTAATCTATTCGTTTTGAGCGATTGCGAATAGACAAACAGAGGGCAGTTGGCTTGTTCGCTATTCGAGATGATCCGATTTTACAACAGAATCGTGATTTGAAGGTGACATACGCCAAGAATCAGCCATTTTTGTACCCTAGGGTACAAAACCTAAATAGGAGCATTCTCAGGACCCCAAGTAGGAGAGTCCACCTCCCGACGGCATGGACTCCCCAACATGGAAGTTCAGAACCCCAAATAAGAGAACACACTTTTGGAAGATCTGAACATCTTTCAGAAGGGTATAGACATACCATATTGTGTAGAAGTCTACACAATGTTCGTTTGCATCGTTTGGACTGGAGTGCAGTTCCACTGCCTTTCCATCCTCACAATAGCACAAAATATAGCTCATAAAATCAATTCTTCGACACCTGTCAAAACTACCTATAATTTTCGCGTGATATTTTTTACGACGATTTTCGGCTCAGGTCACTATCTATAGATAACCGTGGTGCAACCTTCGCGCACCGAAGCCATCGACATCCAAACCTTCCGACACGAGGTGCGCTAACAATTTTTTTATCGCGAGTGGCAATTTTAACTTTTCGCACCAGCGATATGTTTTTTTTGCACGATCGACGATTTATCCAAAATCGGCTACGCGATTGACGAATTCCTACGGTTTTGTGATCTACGAGCTCTCCAAAATAATCCCGCGATCAGCGAGCATCAGCGATAAACTTTGAGCGATCGACTTCTGCGATCGGGGATTCCTATGAGTCGGATTAATTTCGTGATCGAGAATTCTCGCGAAATACCTTGGAGCAAGACTTTCAAGAAATAAAAGCCGACGAAGAAAAATTTAAAAATAAAGAAACAAAAAAAATTCTTTTTCGAGCTAACCTCAACAGGGCACCCAAGACCTTCTTCAAGGCCTTGTTTTATAATACGCCCCTTGGCGAGGCAATTAAGAGGATGTCGACCAGCAAATCAAGCCCAGAAGGACTCAAGCCACAGGAGTGTGAACGGAGTTCAGGGAGGTCTAAGCAACCCATTTCCTACATTCCCACTGCCATGGACACCCCGAAGGTAATCAACAAAATCAAGGTCTCCAACAAAATGACCTTGTCTGTCACCGTCTTCGACGAGGGAAGTCCTGAACAGTTCCTCAACCATGTCCAGACCTCGATGGAAATAATTTCCCAGAGAGGCTTAGACACGGACTACGAGGAAGCCTGTAAGACAGATGCAAAGGCTGAGGCAAAACTGACTGCGGCCACTGCGGCCAAAGCCAAGTTCAAAGGGACGGATGAAAATTCCCCCGTCCTCCAGTCGTGGAACAAAGCAACTGCTGCTAAAATCCACACCAGCGAGGCCCTAGTGTCCGCTGGCCAGCGATCTTCCTGCAGTACTCCACTCAATTGTTGGAGACTGCCCGTGCATCCCTGGACCACCATCGTTGGGGAGCAAATCAACTGGGAACCCTGGACTGATGTGTATGGGACAGAGCATCCCACAAAACGCCCGGCATCTTGGACCTCCTTTCAGGAATGTGTCCAGTTGCACCTGCAGACCGTCTTCAGGACGGATGCAGCGGAGCAGGAACGTTTCTACATCAGCAATGGGCTGAAGAAACCAAACAGGGTACCCACCAGGGACTTTGTGCAGAGGATCCAGCACCTTAACGGGTATGTGGAACTCTTGCCGTGCCTGTTTTACTCTTCGAAGGCTGCAAAGTCTACGAAAGTATGTGGGCCATTTGATGATGCCGACTTGGCAAGCCACATCCTCAGGATGGTTCCTAGGAACTGGCAGGACCAATATGAGCTCAGTGGAGCTTTGGTACCACAGAGTGTCAGGGAACTTCTCGAAGTCCTTGAACGCATTGAGAAGGCCTACCCCACCGAGAAGGTTGGAGAAGGACCCAAGACCATAGCCAAGGCTAACGACTCATCTAGGAAGAAGATGGTCTCTTTTAGTGACCGGATTCCGAAGAAACGTTGCACAGAGAAGTACTGTTCTCTCTGCAAGAAGCATGTGGGCGCACATACCACCCACAACACTCCGGATTGCCGGAAGTATGACTCCAATGGGACCCCGAAGCCTAGCTTCAAAGGGGAGAAAACCAAATGGAAACTCTCGTGGACTAGAGAGACCTGCTCGAGGAGGAAGTAGCTATGCGCAGCTATCCGCTAAAATCGACAAACTTACCAAGTCCAACAAGAAAATGAAATGCTCTATCGGAAAAAAGAAGCGTAAGCATCACGACATGAGCAACAGTGATGATTCAGACTCATCTTGAGATGATGGGTTGGGGAGTACTAAGAAATTGTGTAGTAAAATCGATTGTAATGAAATGATTAACACTCATCTTAGTCCGATTAAAACTTCCCCACGTGCCAACATAACATTTTCGGGTTCAAACAAGACATGTAGTCAACCTTACACAGAGTGAAACAATAACCAAATTGTCGGACCCCGAACTGTCGGGTGACCTTTTCAATAGTGTGAACTCCCCTTTGACAGGTAAAGAAGGGCAGGTCACTACTGTAGTAGCACAACACTGCAAACGAGATGTTAGCAAGACTGTTAGTGACAAATTATCTCTTGCTAACATATCGTATGTAGGAGTTGTACTGAGGATTTTTTCTCACAAGTTCGTGAAAAATAAAAACTGTTAGTTAAATTGTAAGTTAGTATTGCCCTCGATCATTTTTTGGCCTTGCTTACAGTCTTACTAACAACATCCGTTTTTGCTAACATTATAACTAACAACATTGATGAAGACGGAGTCCGATTGACTCCAGTTTCCTTACTAACAATATTACTAACAAGTACTCCCCGATACGGGTAGTAGGAGTAAACACGTAAAATAACATGTTAACTCTGTCCCTACAAAAACCATTTTTGAGATGTAATACTATATTATTATTTCGAACATTAGTTTATGACGGGCTAAAAACATGTTGGGCTAAAAACAAGCATGCCGGAGAAAACAATTAAACCACCACATAAAACCTATAGATTGATGCCATGAGAGGAACGTCGCTGGGAGTGGGGACTGTATTTCATGGTTGTTGGGAAGATGGTAGGTTAGGGGCAGAAAATTTTAATTAAATAGATGGGCACATAAAAAAGTCAAAAACTCGCCACAGGAATGTTTAACTCTCTTGCTTGTTTTCTTCTGTTAGACTTTTTGTGGCGAACGGACGGCGAGGAGTGATTTGTGGTTTTGTTATTCATGCAGGAGTGTAGTGAGGGAAGATTGCAGGTGAGGGATGTCGTGTTACAATGAAATAGTTGGGCAAACAAAAATGTCCAAAACTTACCATGGGATTTGTCAATTGTCCTGCTTCTTCTTTGCCTGTCAAATTTCTCCCATGGGAAGGCACGACGTGAGGGCATATGGGGATTGTAATTCATAGAGGAGGGGTGGGGAGATGGACAGCAGGTCAGGGGCATTGAGTTACAATGAAATTGATTGCAAGTAAAATAATGCAAAACTCACCATGAGATTGGTCGATTGTCCTGCTTCTTGTTTGCCTGTTAATTATTTTCGTGGGAGGGCACGGCATAGGGCATGGGGTTGCAATTCATTCACAATGGGGGTGGAGGAAGATCACAGATCAGAGGCGTCGAGTTTCAATAATACATAGTTGGGCAAATAGAAGCCAAAACTCACCATAGGAATGGTCAATCTTCCTGGTTCTTTTTTGGCAGTTAGATATCTGCCACAGGAGGGCGCAGCGTGGGGCGGGGTTTGAAATTCATGTGCGAGGGGTGTGGAGAAAGAATGCATGTCAGGGATGTCGAGTTCGAATTAATTAGTATAGCAAATATGAAACTGAAAAACTTACCACTAGGGTGGACAATTGTCCTGCTTCTTTTCTCTCTTTAATTGAAGCCGCGAGAGGGTGCGGCGTGGGGCTATTTAAGTCAGGGAGGGAGGGGTGGCTGATCATGGCAGGACAGCGCGTCCACAGTGATAGAAATAATTGAACAAATAAAAAATCATAAAACTCACCACTTCGTGTCCAGCTTCTCTTTTGCAGCTTTAAATTGATGCTGCGGAAGGGCGCGGCGTGGGGTTTGTAATTCATGGAGACTGGGGGTGGCAGAATATGGCAGGTCAGCGGGAAGCGATTTCCAACAAAATAGTTGACGAACTAAAACAAATCGCAATACTCACCGAACACAACAAACTCACCACTGGAGCAGTCAAGCGACCTGCTCCTTTTTGGTGGTTAGGTTGATGAGGAGGAAGGGTGTGGCGTGGGGCTTGTGTGTTGCAATTCATGGAGGCTGCGGGGGGTGTGGCAGGTCAGCGGGGCAGCGAGTTCAAATAAAATTGTTGATGAACTAAAACCAATCGCGATACTCACCGCGTACACAACAAACTCACCACTGGAGCGGTCAAATGACCTGCTCCTTTTTTGGGTGGTTAGGTTGATGAGAAGGAAGGGTGTGGCGTGGGGCATCGGTTCTGTAATTCTCACGATGAGGGAAATCCCATTGTTCGGGAGTGCGTGTTCGTGAATTTTTTGTGCAGGGGAAATGGGAGCGGTCACCTGCATGACTCTGGGCCAACGACATTTTTGTGGTGTAGGCTATGAAAGTCATACGGTGTATTAGGTACAAGACCAAGCTCTTACATAATATATGTAAAAACTATTATGACTACCTACCGCTAAGAACATCATATATATCTTATTTGCTCTAACAAATTATACATTAAAGTTGTGCCAACTATAAAATGTAACCCCAAAACTGGTTTGTTTTGCTGCCGTCGCGTGGTTGCGGAGTGTCCCCTTGCCTATTCCCTAAATTCTAGACCCTTTAGGATGGTGAGCTGTCGGAGCTTCATGACCACCGCAAGTGACCATCAAGGACAGTTTTGCAGTTGGGCTTGATTGCCTGTAGTGATCGCCTGGGATCGTGGTCTTAGGCCTGTAGTACCATTTTGGTTCGGCCATATGGACTCTTGACCTGAAACGAGATTCTGACTTTCGCTGCAGGTAGTCAGTGAAGATTGCAAGATTGGATAATTCATCCTCATTCTCCACCCAATCCACCCAACAGGAGGGGCCCCTCCTCCCACCCAACACCCCACCACCCCCACCCATACCCACCCCCTTTGCTCGTTCATCACCCTATTTTTCCCTCTCCTCTCTCCTCTGTCGTCATCCAAAGCCAAACCCTCTTACTCCAATTATTAATTCATATTAGCCATACAATGAAATCAAGATTTTTCAGAAGAAATAAGTACAGTTTGAGTTTGTTTATAATGATAATGATCTTACACCTGTTTGAATGGCAAATAGTAGAAGAATTATTACTTTACTATGTATTTAACCTGTTTTCAGTGAAAGACAAAATAAGCAAACAATGGAAGTAATTCCAAATAAGCTCATCTTTACAGTCCTAATTCTAATTTTTCCAAAAATACTGAGAATTCCTTTGACTTTTGTAGAATTCAAAAGGAAAGTTTTATCAAATGTATTTGAGTGATTCAAATCTTTTTGAGTAATTCAATTTTTAATCCATTGTGTGATAGATGCAATTGTTTAAACTGGACTGTTTTCTACAAGTGATGAGTAACGAACCATATATACTATTAATATCAGTTTGAGTCACTATGTTTTATGTGTGCACACTTAAAAAATTGAATGTATTCATGTAATCTCTGGTTTTGACTATTGAATATTCAAGAAACAGAATATACCACACATTTCTTTTCTAAATAAAGGAATCTATTTTCTGATGGATTCACAACAGAAGGGCATCAAAATCATGTCAACATTTCTTTTTAAAATGAAACAATCTGTTTTCTGATGGAATAATAATGCTCATGTGTCTGAAAATACTTCCATTTCCTCAGTGACTTTTATAGAGTTCAAAATGAAAGTATTTATCAAATGAATTTGAGTGATGTCAAATCTTTTGAGTCAGTCATATTTTTTATTCTGTTGTGTTCCAGGTGCAATTGTTTGGATTGGATTGTTTTGTAGAGGTGAAGATGAATGAACCATAAACTATTAATATCATGTATGTGCACACACGTATAACATTGAATGTATTCATGTAACCCCTGGTTTTGACCATTGACTATTTCAAGTAAGAAAATATAGCCCACTTTTCTTTTAGAAAGAAGGAATCTATTTTCTGCTGGATTTGCAACAGAAGGGCACCAAAATCATGTCAATATTTCTTTTTAAAATGAAACAATCTATTTTCTGATGGAATAAAAACAGAAGCACAATATGTTGGAAGCAATCACAATGGTTATGACATATTTCCAAACATTCTTAATAAATCTCAACATTAAATCAGAGCGCTTATTTTCTAAATGAACCTACTCCATACTCTGAACTAATGATCTGCTGAATATTATTCTTAGGTATGCAAACAAACATCTGATTTAAAAGGATAGCTTTGAACAAAATTTAAACGGATAACTTTGAACAAACCATTTCTATTGCAGAACTCAAATGCACCCATCCAGTAGATAGCCATAGAATATTTTGTTGTTGTGTGAATCCCCCTTGTACAATTTTATAGAAAATTCCATTTCTGTCATCCATTCGTCACTCATGACCAACAGTACATGCTTTTGAACCCATGGCCCAGCTATGAAGGAGTGTTTGATTTGATTTAAAAGTATTTTGGTCATTTTCATTGTTTAGTTCAGTTAATGACTAGTATTTAGTACCTGCATCATAGTTGCTTCTTGGCATTGCCTTCCATTGTAAATAATGAACAGTCTTCCCCACTTAAATAAGACAGTTCCATATTTGACACATTGATGATGCTTGAGTCACTTAAATATATATACCCATATTATAATCTGAGATTGTGATAAAACCTCAAAGTCGATACTGTTAAAGACTCAATAAAACTTCTTAAATAGTTATTGATTCTTTCGACACAGCAGGGTCTAGGTAATTTGTTAAAAGGTATGTGAAAAATTAATGTGAACATACTTGTGCATAGAACCCTTTGTAGGCTCATAATAATTTGAGGCAAATGCTAGTTATTATGTGCCTACTCAGATTGGATGATCATTTAATGCAATAATTTATCATTCATGTCTAATTGTGATCGATTCCATTGTTTAGTTAACTTAATAATAGCTTCCTCCAATCAATTTCATCTCTTTTTCCCTGCAATCAAGATGCATACTTCCCATTTCTATGAGAGTCAATAATTCACTGAATATTTTTAAATTAATTTAATATGGATAATTTTATTCCTAGGTATGCACTGATTTAAGCACATAGCTCAGAGCAAACCATTTTCAATTGCAGAACTCAATTGCTCACATCCAGTAGATAGCCAAAAAATTTAATTGTTGTGTGAGTCCCATTTGCTCGTTTATCTGAAGTGTGGCCAATGTGTTCTTGAATAAATATAAGGTTGATTGTTGGATGAATATTAGTAGCCGCAAACTGTGATTTGTTGTTGTGCTTGTATCTCGGAGATATGTAGACAAGTGTGAGGATGTCTGGCAAAGTGGAGCCGAACTCCTGGCAAGCAAAGGGATTGTCAGTGGAAGAAGAATTAAAAATCACAAATCAGAAGTTGATGATAGGAAACACTGCTGTAGAAAGGCACCAAAAGTTGATTGAGAGGCAGATGGGCAATATTATCAGGGACAAATTGAAACAAAATTTGGAGGAGGCAGAGACTCACCTGATAATTTGAATGTAATACCCACTTAGCCCCTCCCCAAGTTCTTGAGACAAAAGACAACTCGGAGGAACCTGAAGGAGAAAGAGACAACAGAATGTTGAGGCGGGAATGTAGATAGATAAAACAAAATGCAAAAAATTCCAATTCCCATCACATCATGTGACAAAACGGAACAAAACCACAGATCAGCCTAAGAAATAAAAACAGCAATTTAATTGAAAAAATAGTGAGTAAAAACTGTGTGCAAAGTGTCCCATTGTAGAGTTGGGAGATTTGCAGAACGGATATTTAATTGAAAAACTGGTGAGTCAAAAACTGTAACACCATCAAAACATGATGTTTTCTCACCGATCTTTTTGTGCTGCCACTCTGCGCTGAAATGAACGCGAGTGGGTGGCGGCGATGGCGGCGCAAAGACGGTCTGTGGGCTTCAATGCCACAGATCGCGGTTCTGAAATGAAAATGGTAATATAACTCAAAAATTCGTCAGTAAAAACTGTAACATCATCAAAACATGGTGTGTTCTCACCGTTCTGTTGTGCTGCCACTCTGCTGAATGAGCGCGAGTGGGTGGTGGCAATGACGGCACAAAAGACGGTCTGTGGGCTTCAATACCACAGATGCGCGTAAGAATTAAAGGCAGCAATTTAATTGAAAACACAGTGAGTAAAAACTGTAACATCATCAAAAGATGATTTTTTCTCACCGTTCTTTTGTGCTACCACTCTGCCGAAATGAACGCGAGTGGGTGGTGGCAATGGCGGCGTAAAAGACGGTCTGTGGGCTTACATACCACAGATCGCGCATCAGAATTAAAAGCAACAATTTAATTGAAAAAATGGTGAGTAAAAAAACTGTAACATCATCAAAACATGATGTTTTCTCACCGTTTTTTTTGTGCTGCCGCTCTTCTGAAATGAATACGAGTGGGCGGTGGCAACAGCGGAGCAAAAGACGGTCTGTGGGATTCAATACCCCAGATTGCGCGAAAGATGTGAAAACGGCAATTTAATTGAAAAATTGGTGAGTGAAAATCTGTGTCGAAAGATCAATTCTCAACAAAATCTCACCGTTCTTTTTGCAGCTCCACTTAGTATTGAGAGATGCGAGCGATTGGTGGCAGGGGAAGGGCAATATCCTCTCTGTGGGAGATGGTGTTATTGATTGCGGCGGTGGATCCAAAATGTAACAATTAATTGAAAAAGTTGAGCATGTAAGCATGTGCAATACATAAAGACAAAAATGGCATGGGTCTTTCCTGCTGTTCTTCACTGTTGTGAAATCGTGTGAAGTGCAAAGTGCATGAATACACCTGTTGAGGGCCAGACGACATAGGGTGGGGAACTACACAAATGGGAGAGTGCTGAAAAACATCTGCCTAGGTATCTATATTATTTAGATGAAAATTCTTGTTTTAGAACCTCATGTTAGTAAAATTGTAAGCAGTCCATCGAAGTCCAACATTGTCCCCGAAACCTTACTAACAGTTAGCAAGAAGTGAGAAAGATTCTTGACTCCTCCCCTTAAATCGACCGTTGAACCCGGTGTTAGCTATTCTGTAAGTAAAAAATCATTTCTTACAGCTTAACTAACAGGAATACTAGCCTTACTAACAATTCGTTTGCAGTGAAGCACGCTATAAAGCGACTGAAAATCCAGCCCGTAAGAATATCGAACATTCTACAGGGCGTCGTACCAGTAACACAGTCATCAGGATCCTACTAGACAGTGGATCTGATGGTGATCTCCTGTTCCATGCAAAAGGAACGGAGAAACACTTTCCCTACTTGACTAGGCAGGTGCCAAAGTCTTGGCGCACGTCGAATGGGAGTTTCCTAACCAAAGGAAGGAGCGAAGTCAACTTAAAGTTCTTTGAGTATTCGAACAGTAAGTAGTACACAGTGACTCCTGATGTAGTAGAGTATGATAAGAAAAAGATGGCTAAGCCAGCGTTCGACCTCATTCTTGGATGTCAAACCATGAAAGAGCTCGGAATTGTTCTAGATTTTCGAACAAAAGAAATAACCATTGATCACATCATTTTGCCAATGAGAGACATCAATAGTCTGACCTCATCAAACTTGGATAAAGCCTGGGCTGTCAACAACAGCATGGCAAATGAACCGCAAAGTACGCAGGAAGCGACACAGCGGGTAGTTAAAATCCTAGATGCAAATTATAAAAAAGCAGACCTCCAATCAATTGTTAGCACCAATTGTACTCACCTAAGTCTCCAAGACCAAAACTCGTTGCTGGAGTTACTCACAGAATTTGAGGAACTTTTGACGGAACACTAGGTGATTGGAACACAGAGCCTGTGTCCTTCGAACTTAAGGAGGGCGCAAAGCCATATCATGGCAAGGCATACCCAGTACCGCAAAATCTCGCAAAGAAACAACTATCAAAGAACTGAATAGATTATGCGAACTGGGAGTGGTAGAGTTTCAGCCCGAATCAGAATGGGCGTCACCATCATTTATCACTGGAAAACAAGACGGAACTGTATGCTTTCTCACTGATTTTAGAGAAGTAAATAAACGACTAGTCCGAAAGCCGTTTCCATTACCCAAAATCAGTACAGTCCTGCAAGAGCTAGAAGGATTTACCTATGCTACAACCCTAGATTTAAACATGGGTTATTACACCATTAGACTGGATCCCGATTCATCCAAAATATGTACCCTCATTTTCCCATGGGGCAAGTATTCCTACCTCCGTTTGCCAATGGGCATCGCAGGTTCACCAGACATCTTCCAAGAGAAAATGTCAACACTAATGGGAGCCTTAGAGTTTGTACGAGCTTACCTTGATGATTTGTTATGCATCACAAAGGCAAACCTGGAAGACCACCTTGACAAATTGAAAATGGTGCTTACCAGGCTACGCGAGGCGGGCTTGCGAATCAACGCCCGAAAGTCGTCATTCTGCACCTCTGAAACAGAATATCTAGGTTATACCCTCACACGAACAGGGATTAAACCACAGCAGAAAAAGGTACAAGTGATTCTCGCGATTTCATCGCCGAAAAATGTCAAAGACCTCCGTAAGTTCCTGGGCATGGTCCAGTACTATAGAGATCTTTGGGCAAGATGCAGCGAAGTGCTTGCCCCACTCACCTCACTGGTAGGAGAGTGTGGTCACACCAAGGTCACCAGAGCCAACAAGACGAAGAAACGTCCATGGTACTGGGACACGGTGCATCAAAAAGCATTCGATGACGTTAAGACTTCTATTGCCAAGGATGTAGTCTTAGCCTATCCCGATTATTCATTGGAGTTTGAGATATATACTGATGCCTTGTCTAAACAACTAGGATCAGTTATCACCCAGGGTAATAGGCCCCTTGCGTTCTTCAGCAGGAAGCTGTCGACAACGCAACAGAAGTACAGCGTGACCAAACTAGAACTACTGGCCATAGTGGAAACACTCAAGGAGTTCAAAGGCATGTTGTGGGGACAAAGATTAAAAGTCTACACAGACCATAAAAATCTAATCCAAGACGCCCTCGGATTAACCTCTGACCGTGTCTACCGATGGAGATTGCTCCTCGAGGAATTTGGCCCCGAAATTGTTTACATTAAAGGCATACATAACACTGTTGCCGACGCCATCTCTCGCTTAGACATCGGACCAATGCCGAGTGAGCACGAGAACTGGATGACGTTCACCAAATGCTGGTGTCATTACACCATGCAAGAAGAGAGTGCGATAGACACCTCTGCATACCAAGAGGAAATGAATCTGGTATTTGCAAACCGCAGCGAAGAAGATGTAATCTACCCGTTAACAGTACAGAGATTGCAGAAGCACAAAAGCTTGATGCCAGCTTGAAGACGTTGAAAGACCAGTACTTCGACACAATTGGTCGAAAGTACACATCTCCTATGCAAGGAAGGAAAAATGGTCATTCGAAAGATCTTCAACACCGTGCAGTTAGTTGGTACCACCACTATCTACAGCACCCTGGACACACTAGACTCGAAGAAACCCTTCGTGCTGCGATGTACTGGAAAGGTATGCGAAATACCGTCCGTAAATATGTCAAAAACTCTTATGCATGCCAAGTCAACAAGAGGCATAAGCATAAGTACGGGAAACTCCCTACTAAATTCGCCATCACAAACCCTTGGGATGTACTATGTGTGGACCTTATTGGCCCGTATACAATCAAAGGTAAAGATGGGACAGTAATTGATTTCATGTGTCTGACTATGATTGACCCAGCTTCTAGCTGGTTTGAAATAGTTGAACTACCGGTAATCACTGAGGCGATTATTCCCCTGGATACAAAAGGGCGGAAGGGTAAAAAGACCC
Source organism: Cyclotella cryptica (assembly GCA_013187285.1). Lineage (NCBI taxonomy): Eukaryota > Bacillariophyta > Thalassiosirophyceae > Thalassiosirales > Thalassiosiraceae > Cyclotella > Cyclotella cryptica. Next base: position 13,177 of record JABMIG010000393.1, read on the forward strand.
ATGAGGAACCTAAGTTAGCATACTTTGATAAGTCATCAGCAATGATCAGCAACTTAGTGAACAAGACCTGGTTTAGTAGGTATCCACGTTGTCAATACATAATTTATGACAATGGAAGCGAATTCAAACTTCACTTCAAAGCCCTATGTGACTCATATGGGATCACGAGTAAGCCTACCAGTGTCAAGAATCCACAAGCGAATGCCATTCTAGAACGAGTGCATCAGGTGATATCATCTATGCTCCGAACAGCTGAAATAGACATGGCCCCTTCAGTAGAGACAAGCGATATAGACAAGTTCGTGACAAACGTCGCTTGGGCCATTCGCTCAACATACCACACAGTACTAGAAGCCTCCCCAGGTGCAGCCATCTTTGGACGGGACATGTTGTTCGACATACCCTTCCTGGCCGACTGGAATAAAATTGGAGAACATAGGCAACAACAAACAGACCAAAACACAGAACGAGAAAATAGCTCACGTCGTGATTGGGACTACAAAGTTGGTGATCAAGTACTTCTTAGAAAAGATGGTATACTCCACAAAGGTGAAAGTAGATATGAAAGTGATCCTTGGACTATCACATCAGTTCATAGGAATGGCACCATCAGGATTCAACGCGGAACCAAATCAGAAAGACTGAATATACGAAGAGTTACACCTTTTTTTAACAACCAAACTTAAAACCGTATTAAATGTCAGTTTCAAAACGACAACAACGGACTCTCCCTCTTCAAACAACACTTACTCGTTACACATGTTTAACAAACTCTTTAGTTCGTTATTGTTACTCTCATGAGAACCCATTTTTTTCACCTAAAAACACTTAGGTTTTTTTGGTTCCTTTTTTACCTGATACTCCATTCGTGGGGGCTAGTGACATAGGCCAAGAATCAGCCATTTTTGTACCCTAGGGTACAAAACCTAAATAGGAGCATTCTCAGGACCCCAAGTAGGAGAGTCCACCTCCCGACGGCATGGACTCCCCAACATGGAAGTGCAGAACCCCAAATAAGAGAACACACTTTTGGAAGATCTGAACATCTTTCAGAAGGGTATAGACATACCATATTGTGTAGAAGTCTACACAATGTTCGTTTGCATCGTTTGGACTGGAGTGCAGTTCCACTGCCTTTCCATCCTCACAATAGCACAAATTATAGCTCATAAAATCAAATCTTCGACACCTGTCGAAACTACCTATAATTTTCGCGTGATATTTTTTACGACGATTTTCGGCTCAGGTCAGAAGGACAAATAGGAAAAGACAAAAATCGCTGTAATACCTATTCGCTATCCGCTGTTCAACGAACAAAATCACAGCCTAACATGAACACTCACCACAAATGAACTGCGCTAACACTCTCATCATAAAAATGATTCCTCTACGATACAATTGCCGGTACTTTGGTAACTAGAAGTGGATACTAATATTTTTTAATATGTAAACGTCACTAGCCTTCGGTTTGGAGACATACGTATTCTTTTGACATTTGCCGACCTTATGTTAGGCCAAAAGTTAGGTAACTTGCGATTGCTGAAAATTGCAAAAAATTTGGCGAAGGTGATTACAAATTCTGGGTTATTTTGACTTTGACAAGTAGTTCCTTGATAGACTCGGGCCAGCTGCCAAGACAGCTGCCTAGTTGCACACGCGTCGTATCGCCCTATCTTTAGCCAGCTAAGGACTACACTAGACAGACGTAGCACGTAGGATCTCCATACCCTTACGTACAACGTTATCCTACTCAGTACAGACTGTCTTCTCACTTGCCTGTAAGACGACAAAATGAGCGGGAGCACCACACACACCGCCATCTTACAATGCACATCTTTGCGTGGACACTCATGTCCTCACTAATCCTCTCCTTCGATTGCTCGACCGACCCGACCAATCGAAACGCTAGCTTCCTCCAGGCTAACTCCCTCCGAAAAAGTTTTCCCGCCCACCGTCCCCTCGCCGCCGTCGCGACGAGCTTCAGCCAAGCGTCACAAGTACGCGAGGGGACGCATACTTGTCTAGTATTAGTCCATAAGCCCGTTACTTTAGGGACTTTGTTACATCCCTATACACTATGTCCCACTACCTACTACCTATAGTTATCTCTCACCCACTATAGCAATCTAGCAGACAGCCACATGCAGCCTAGGACCAAGGCGCCGCGTGGTTATTCTGCTTGCAGAATATGCACTTTTCAACTTTGCAATTCCTCGGGGGCAATGCTTTAGACCGGGATTTCTGTGAAGGCCAATAGTTTGGCATTGATTCGAAAATACCACGATCAGCCTCATTTGAGAATAGGCTTCTTATTCTCCAGCCTTATCAATGCTTGGTCGTTACAATTCCTTAGGAATTGTATGGTAACAAGTGACTGAGTATCTCAAAATTGCAATTGCTAAGGAATTGTGATAAGATTTTGACACGACGCACAATTCCTAAGGAATTGTGTGTGTAAAGTGACTCACGCGCCCAAAAAAGATACCCCCACAAGATTCAATGTTACGGAGGGATTAGTACACCACATTCTTATGGACAGTTGAATGTGTTTTGACACCAGAACCATACAAAAATGACACCAACATGAGCTATTTCTCACAATTCAAATGTAATACGGCCGTTCCCCAAGAATTGTTCTGCGTATTCCTGGCCAGAGTGAAACTACTTGTCAAAGTCAAAATAACCCAGGAACTGAAATCGCTAAAAAAAGGTGTGCAATTCCTAGGGTATCGCAAGTTAACTATTAGAGTGCAAGTTCTACGGTAGGGTTCGACGGAATTACTTTTACAGTGATATTCAATCACTTGGATCTGTAACTAATTCTTATAGGTTAAACTATACTTATCTCTTGGATAACTTCTGAAAGGATGCTAAGAACGCACTCTACGCCATGAAGGAACCCAATGTCTCCTCCTACTCTACGGCATACATGAGCGAAGTCTATGATTTTAAGCATAGGCTCAAGGGTTGGTCCATTGTGGAGCTGGCGATTGATGGAGCCTTCATACACAATCAAAATAGAACTTGCATAAAATGCCAGTGTTGAGTTTGTGTTTTTGAACCATGTTTTGATTTGAGTCAATCTGTTTACAATATGTGAAAGGATAGGACCTGCATCTGTTTTTGTGCTCTCACATTGAAAGAATGATTTGAAGGCATTCTTACAATCGTTTCTAGAGAGTAAACTCGATCCAAAACTCTTATCCCAATATCTGTATTCATCCTTAGCAGAATCGTAGACCCTCATACCAACAATGCGGAAACCAAACTCCGACTGTAAGGGATACTTTTGTATCTCTCGACGTTGCTTAGATTGTGATGCGTCTGGTTCGTACGTTTGTGTTCCCATTTTGATGTCAATTATGTTGGGGTATTGGAATCCTGTGGTAAGATCTTTCAGAATCAGATATGGATTGTTTAATGTCGAAGACGTTTCATCTGATGCGATAGAAGCTGTATGATCATAAACATGACCATTCCCCATTGCAAAATTTGATTCTTCCAAGATGCTAGTGTCGATTAACCCGATGTAACAAGCTGTGAATTCGGACAGGGATTTCAATGCTGCTAGTTCTCTTGCAAAATAATACCATGATCTCGCACAAGATTGGATTGCTTCAACTGTCTGTGGGTCTCCTGTTCGATACGCAGCTAAAACAATCAGCGCATTGAAAAGCTTGTCCTTCTCTAAAAGCTTTGTTCTTCGACAAGGGACTCTCATTAAATTCAGTATCAAATTTGCATGACGTGCAACGGTTGAAATAACGTCATTTGGCATCTCTGACAGTGAAAACAATCGAACTAGCGAAAGGGACAATCCTGCCTCATCTTTTATAAATGAAACCAACTCAGTCAGCAATGTGTCCAATGATGGCAACGAGGAGGCGGCGTACAGTGCTTCATAAAATGCAATCTCTCTCACACCGCGATAAATCTTCGTTCTATCCTCAACAACATGTTTCGCTCTCATAATGTCTTTACAATGAGGAAATCTAGTGTGAGTAATGAATGTTTCAAACGACATCAGTCTTAAGGGCTTTAGAATAAAATGTGGCTCTAAAGTCAAAACTGGAAGTTTGCTCGAGGAGATTCCTCCCACCTGATAAGCGTGCCGCTTTACTCTGATTGAAAGGTTCTGAGTCAAGTTATCCTCGTCATTATCTGTTTCGGTGGACGTTATGCTTGAGGAGCTGCCCGAGCTGTAGACTACAGAATCATCCTCGTACGAGTAAAATGAGTTTCCTTTAGATAAAATTGAGATATCAGAGTTGATCTTGGGAATCGTCCCAAAAGCAACAATCCCTCGACGGATTGCGGTTTGAACGGTTTGCCGATGAAAATCGAGATTCGAGCAATCCAACTGAACGCAGCATTGAGTGAATAAATGAGGAAGTAATCAGACCAATAATGAGTGGATGGATTCACGACTTACCATAGGAGTGCCGTCTGTCCACAACTTCGAAGCCCTCTCTCGGAGAAACTTGGCAAGCGTTCGTGCTCTCCAGAGAAACAATTTCCATGATGCTGTCAAGAGGAAGGCAACTGTTGCCAGTGGTAGTAACGATTGCTCTTGGGGTTCTGTATTGGCGCGGTATGCGGATAGTGCAGTTGAATTTATGCTAGTGGGTGATGTACCAATTAATGATAATATGGCGTTGTACATCGTGAAGAGGAGAAGGGAAATGTTGAGGAACAGTCCGTCGAGGGGCTCGACAAGGGCTAGAGACGGCAGAGATCAGCGTTTAGGCCAACTTCTCTTAGAGAGAGGCCAACAACTATCGTACGATATTGTACGATATTGTACAAGATAGAATTCACTTTGACGCCTTAAATGTCAGATATCTTCGGCCGCTAGTGCGGCCTCAATATACACCCGGTGAGTCCCGGCCAACATTGCACAACCCTTTGGGACTATCTCAGGGGCTTAAGTCCAGCTCGACAAGTCCTCAGAATGGAACGAAGGCAGCTGCAATTGCAATGCAGTTCAACCCAAAAATGGGCATAATGCGTCAAAGTCCATCCTGTAGAACTTAGTATGGGTTCTACGGTGATGTCCGTGTCAGATAACGAACATCGTGAAAATTGTGTGATCAAGCTAGGATAATGACACTTTATGCGCATCCGTGCGCCTTATTTTTTTATTGTAACTTAAAGTAAACTACGGACAGACTATCGGACACTTCGCATCAAAGAATTTTTTGTCGAAATATGTACAACTTTACGTAGGAATAATACGCCACGTCCATAATGCGTCAAAGTCCAGTTAATGCGTCAAAGTGAATTCTAACTTGTACCCAAGACTGTCGACGTTCAGTCACAGAATCATACGGACATGAACGTGAACGTGAACTACTTTGTTCCCGTTTGTGCGTACGATCATCTCCTCTTGCATTGAATTTCGATGTAAAAAATTACAAGCAGCCGCTGCAAGATTTTTTAGCTGAAATGGGAGCCTGCAAACTGGAAGAAGTCTTGTTTCTCTAAATAAAGATAACAGCGGAAGCCAGTTAGTGCTCACTCCATGCTAGCTTCGCTCGCGTGGCACGCACGAGCGCAAAATTGGATATATTTTTGAAGGATGCATTGCCTTTTTTAAAAGAGCATGTAAAACATAGATAAGCCTTTGAGGCTAGAGAACCAGTTATACAATCACAGCACATGATTGGATTGGAAGAGCAGCTCCACTGCCCTTCCATCCTCACAATTAGAGCAAATTAAGCTCATAAAAATACACTCTTCGACCCTTGTTGAACTTACCTATATTTTTCGCGTGATATTTTTTTGCCGAACGGCTGAGGTCAGAGCACTAAAACTGCTCCTTAGTAACTCAAACCCATCATCAATATCATAGATGACGCCACTATTTTTTGCTAGCCATCATAGAAAACTCTATGATTTTCCCACGTCATGGCAAGAAATCTACATGCGAAAGTACTAGTAAACTAGCAATTAATTTGATTAAGTCAAAATCATAGAACCATTTTATGATGATAACTAGTGCCAAATTCTGGCACCAAGACTGTGCATACACATCATAGAGGGGTACAATTCCCCATAAAAAGTTCAGCAGGACATCTGGCATGGGCAATTGTAACAGGAATCCCCCCATTTGTCGAGCAGTTTTGCAGCATCAACAAGCTGGAAGAGATTGCAATGAGAAGTACTTGAAGAGGCAGTAATTAACGCTACAGACAAAAAGTGAAGGCTGACGGTGGTATCAATTCTTCCATCCTTGATGAGAAGCTGAAGAACTTGCAAGACTTACTCATGAAATGGTTGGATGAAGTTGGTAACATAGGTGGCAGTCCTGTTGAACCCGAAGTTGCTGCGGCCGGTGATCATATTGACATACTGCAGAAAAGAAACATTATTTTCTACTGGGGAAAGTTTTGATGTGTCCCAGAGTCTTTTGCATTTCTTACCAAAGTTACTCGTTTGAATGGCTGGAGAATGTGGCTGAAGGAAAAGGCTGTTGTTGTCGTCAACAAGACTTACATGATCAAGCCTTTCATGTAGCGCAAGGGTTCAGATTTGCCACAGAAGGAGTTGGTGAATGAGCTAGACACAAAATGGAAGCCAATTTTTGGAAGATAGCGGAGGCTCCAGGATTGGTGATATCAACAGATGTCGATGAGGATTTTGTCCAGTCTTCTTTTCATTTTGCAACAGACTATCTCAAGCAGACTGTGAGCTAAATTTGGGCGTGCAAAAGATCAAGGGCAGGTCAGTAAGTATACAATTGGGATGTGGTCAAAAAAGGTTGCTTGTAGTGAAATTATCAAGAATGGTACAGCAGAAGATAAAGCATGGCTTCCTCCAAGTCCAGCTCATAAAAGGTGGATGGCAGGAATCATGGTGGGTGGAGTGACGAAAGAAACGGAATTAGACAGGTGGCAAGAAGGACAAGAGTAATCAGTCAGGAAGTAGCACAGGAGGTAGTGGATGGTTTTCAGAGGGCTTTTGTTTATGTTGGAGTCTCTGAGTCAGGAGGTACATTAGATGGCCTTTGAGATGGCTGATGGGGCAGGGGTACAGTCCTGATGGTTTTTTATGTCTAGGTGACTTTTTCCATCATGGTCTAAGCGACTGTAACTCAGGGTTCTGTGTGTTTGTTGCGTGGATTTTTAGTCTTTGTAGAATTTTGTGTTCATAAAGTAAACTAGATGATGATTAGACCTTTTTTACTCCTGCAGTATTATAAGTAGTTCGTATAATAAACAAGTCACAATCACAGGTAATAGAGTTTGTTGAGTTTTTCTAGAGTACACTAAGACTTTGCTAATATCCCAAAACTTATAAAGGGTGACGAAACGTCACCCCCCTCGCCTCTGCTAATTCGCATTTTCAAAAGGGTGACTATTTGTCACCCTTTTGTAATTGCTTTCATTGTCTGTATCGTGCTTACGTATCTGTAAGTATCCAAAGCGAGATTGGAATTAATTTGATGGCACACACCGTACTACCTCGCACAGAGATATCACTTTTTCCGGGGGTGGACAGAGCTCGTCGCTACATAGGATTCGTCCAAAAAGGGTGACTTTTTGTCACCCTTTTGAGAACACGTACGCTGTGGTACAGATTCTACATAAAGGGTGACAAAAAGTCACCCTTTTCAAAAGTATTGGTATATGTGTAGCTTGCAACAGACATAATAATTACATCCTGTTATATCTTTTCACTATGATTAAAGCTAGAGACGTCCTCGAATCGCTTTAACATATAATATGTTGTTACGTGTACATACATGGGTACATATATGATAATGTCGCGCTGTAATGAGGATTAGAGATATAACATACTAGGGTTTAAACTACGATACTCCCTAGATAGAAAATTCATAGCGTACTACTTAGGCCTAAAACCAGTACAGGTGACCCCATCAAGGGAAGCTTCATATTAAAATGATCGCTTGATTCCCTTGAAGTTCTCGTCCCTTAAGTTAACTCAAGTTTTCAAGTCATTTTGGTCGATTTGGCAAGGTGGCAGCTCGAGTTGGGCCAGGTTCCAAGACGGGCATAAGTTTTAATGTGGGACGTATTGCCCAAGTGTGATTCAAAGGGTGAGGAGGAGTCGCACGATAGCAGTCTTTTTTGAATTCGCAACAGCCCGGATAAAATGGGTATCCCAACAGTTTTGCAAGATTGGGAAATATTGCCGAAAGTTGATTCAGATGAAGAGCAGGAGTCGCGTGCACTCAATATAAGGGAATATTGCCCAAGTGTGATTCAAAGAGTGAAGAGTCGCGTGATAGGCAGTCTTTTTCTACTTAGCAACAGCCCAGATAATATGGCTGGTCATCGCTTAGCATATAAATTGACAAGACTGGTTGCGGCGCAGCCTAGAGAACATGGGAAATGCGGAACAGCCCTTTTGACCGATATGGTCATGGATTAGTCTCTTGATCGCTTGTTTTATTTAAACCATTGTAATTGAGAAAGGCCTAGTCAATCGCAATCAAGCCCCGCAATTTTTGGCCATGCTTTACGTTAATTTTTGATATATTTTTAAAGGTAACATCAAACTAAAAGATCATGACTACCCATGCATGTCAAACAAGAAAACGGTATTTTTACAGGTAATGTTCGAGAAAAAGTAACATGTTACCAAAAATAGCGAAAAGTGAAAAAAGTGTCTCATGACGAAGAAGAAGACAAAAATTCTCAATTAATGACAAACTAAGATTTTTTCAAGAAAAAATCGTGATACAACAGGTAGATGCATATTTTCCTATAGTACCAGTTACTCTTTACATTGCCCCAGAATTATTGTCCGCCTGCCCACCAATCCATCACGCAAGATTTTGGCAGTCGTCACTCGACCATACGGTACAATACAATAGGGGTTGTCAATCTTTTTCTCATTATCATTATCATGATCGTTCCTTTTTTGCGAAATCTCGCTATTTTGATGTTTTAGTACCGTAGCATTACTTACGTCTATGGTGCATCGTCACCACTTACGATCAAATTTGGCAATCGCACGCATAATACGTCCTCCGCTCAACGAAAAAAAGACGAGGACTTTAAGATAAATTACCGTATATACCAGAGCATAAGAACCACCGGGGTACAAGTAAGAAACCACTTTGAACCACGTAATGTCAGATATCTTTGACCACTCCTGTGACATCATTATCCAATCCCTCGCACCCAGCCAAGATTGCACAACCCTTTGGGACTATCTGAAGGGCTTAAGTCCAGCTCTAAAGGTCCTCAGCTTTGGCGGAAGGCAGCTGCAATAGCACTGCCAAAACAAGCCAAAAATGACGAAATGGTTCAAAGTGGTTCCCGTAGAAAATGGTATTTTTCTACGGATGCGGTCAGACTATCTGACAATTCGTGTCCCCCAATTTTGATGATGACGCATACAATCGTACGTAGGAATAGTAAATCCGGTCGTTCGTGGTTCAAAGTGGACCACGCAGTTCAAAGTGGTTTCTTACTTGTATAAGAACCACCCAGTCGAAATGACCGACTTTGGTGAACATTTGTTTTTTTTCGGCTAAATAACACGTTCTATTTGTTCTAAACATGTCTTCTTTAGATTCTCCTCGCCAACACCAATTTGCCCATATGTGTAGCTCCCCAAGGGTCCAAATATTCTCCGAGTTGTGCAACTATGACCGAAAACTCACTACCCATCACCACGCAACACCGCACATAGACCGCACATCACTTCACATTGCAGCCACCACACTTCTCTTCATCTTAAACTGAAGCGATAGCGTTATGACTTCGGTCTGTTTCTGTTACCCCACTCCGCATCTCCGCGTCATCAGCGTTGGATTCATCGAGTGCAGCAACAGACGCACATGCAATTCACATCCTGACGGCTGCGGGAATAAGCTTGTGCTTGAGAGGCATGACAACGGAGTTGGGATGGTGCTTCGTGTTCGGATGACGGCTCATGAGGAATTGGCATGTTTTGTCATGGGAGATGATGGCGAAGATGGTTACCATGTCGGCTTTTTGGCAAAAGAATACGCAGCGGGTGAGAGAGGGTTGGGTTTGAATGGTGCGATTGTTCGGATCGTGGATGTATATTTACCCGACAATGAGAACAGATCGGCATGTCGTCTGTACCACCACAATCGTGGTTACGCTGTTGGCGAAGTTGTTATCCCACACAACAACATGTGAAGTGATTAATGTTTGATTAATGTTTTGAAATAAGAATGAACAATATAATTTACAAAGAACTACGTTTGTGATTCGCAGAATAACCAATAGGAAACAATAATTATTTTATTCTAATCAATAATCCACTCAAATCCCTTCTTCCTCCAGGCGTTATGGGATGTCTCTTCCGTGATGACCTTGTACGTGTCAATTATCCACTCAGCAACCAGTTTGCGTGATGGAGTTTTTGCCACGCCTTCTACAACCCCACCACCTGCATACATCCAGTCTTCCCACTGTTCCATCATCGCTTTTTTAATTGTACGATTAATTCCAACATCGACCGGTTGGCACAGGTAAGTGCATCCAGCCGGGATGTGCTGGACCTCAATCCCAAGGGACTGGATCCCGTTCACAATGGAACCCATCATGTGTACCCTGTACGCATCAAGAATCAGCAAGGGAACGACGAGGGGATTCCTTGTTTGCTTCCAAGGAATCAAGACGTCATCAATCCACTTATGCATCATCTTTTCGTCCATCCATGCCTTGGGTTGCATAGCGTACACCCAATTTTCTGGGTAAGTCTGAAACTCGTTGCGCTCAATTCTACCGTTTTCTTGGCCCTTGAAAATTAACATTGGCTTGAGCAACTTTCCACTGGCAGTGACAGTGGCAGCAAGAGTTGTGCGCTTTGTGTCCGAAGTCGACGAGCGCACGTGGATGGTCTTGACTCCTTTCTTCTCGAGGGTCCGGTTGGAGTGGTAAGAATAGGGAATGGGTGTCTGATCCATGTTGACAATGTCATCTGGATCCATCCCAATGATCTTCTGTCTCATCAGAGACACGAAGTGTAACAATTCTTGCGTGGTTTCGTTGTGGTTTTTTTGTGCCACATGCGTCGAAACTCGGTGAGACAGTCCAGCCCGTCTGATGTACCTGTTGACACAGGAGATCTTGGCTGTCCTCGTCTTGACCCTGAATTCAGGGGATAGACGTGCGGCCTCTTTACGCAATGTATGCGTATTGACTTGGAGACCCTGCTCCCTCAACTCGAATACGGAACGGGTTAAATCGTTCTCGATCGCATTGAGTTGACTCTTTGGACCGGGGTGGATCTTGCGGCTATCTCCCTTGATGTTGAAGGGAACCCATGCCTTGGTGGAGAGTATCTGGTCCACTTGGGAGACAGACTTCCTCCAGCGCTTGTAATACCAATGAGGTATTCCAATCTTGTCAGAAGCGGTTCGGACGGATTCCCCGCGAAGGACGAGTTCATTGATAAAATTGAGCGCATCACGCTTGAACTTCATGGAGTAGGACTTCCTTGCCTTGATGTCTTTGTCAGGGCAAGGAAGCGAAATGGCAGAAACCATTATTATGATTAATAATACAATTATTATGAAACTTACGTGCTTATAATCATTCAATTAATTATTCAATAATTGACACGCTGATCTCACGAATACAGTGGCGCTGTCAACCATAACTTCATAAAAATATGGCGCGGGTTCAAACAAAGAACACGCAAGAAGAACAATGTTGTTTATGCGGGAGACTTCTCCCTTCTCCATTGCAAGGAGAAGTGCGTAACCATAAAAGCAGAACATGGTGTCTGCACGGCCGGACGTGAGGCGTGGCAGCAAGTGATGCCGGTGATCGTTTGAGATCTGATGTCGGTGAGATGTGTGTGATGTGCTGTGTACGGTACCCTTCCGGTAGGGTAATAGAGGTAAAAAAAATAAAGACAAGAGATACATTTTTTTCCATCACGTGAGGACTGCTAGCTTCATTTGGGGTATAAGAACCACAAAAGGTATCATTTCGAAATGACCGCACAATTTGTGGTTCTTATGCTCCGGTATATACGGTAGTATGTATCCCACGTAAATCATAGAAATAATGTAAAACGGAGTACAGTCCTCTAAATAATTATGACGTAGGTACCCCCAGACTGCACACCAATCAATTTTTATACCCCGTGGTCACATCAATCCCACCAAGACACTCTCATTATTCTTTTTTGCAAGTGATATACATCACCATGTAAATTCCCGCCGCCCAATCTCGTCTCGTCTCGTGCTCCCTCCACACAAATCGCCATCATCCCCCCTCCACATCAATCGATAGGGGACTTCATTTCCGACGATTTGAGCTGCTGGTTGCCTCGAAATCCACCGGAGGCGGCCGCAATTTAAAAAAACAGTAAGCACACTGTTCGTGATGTTGATTTGTTGCCTTTTGATGCTGTCTGCATTGGACCGGATCGCACTTTGTGTTTTGAATTGATAAATCAACCAGATTCGCGTCCTCGGGGTTTGGCGACCTCGCAGGCATTCGGGAGTGTCATCACTTGCCGTCAAAGGATCTGGTTGATTGTTGATTCATTGCAATACTGCAATGCTGTCTTGTAAATTTATTGTTGTCTTGTACGAGTGATGAGAATTGTATGAAGTTTGTATTATTTTATTCAATCATCTATTGTCTCATCATTTGCATCCTCGCACGCAGCAAAGTAGCGTTCAAATTTGGCATAGTCAAATTGATCGTTCTCCGACAAATCTCCTACTACGTCCACTCTGTCATTAGCAATCAAGGACATTTCATCATCTGTCAGGTACGTTTGTATGTTTAACTCGTTCATGTTTGGTTTCACAAATTTTAGTGTTTGAATCAGTTCATCCTCAAGTGACTCGATCATTTGTACTCCAATTGCTTTTCTAACACGCAAATTTCCATTTTCATCTTCGTCATTCTCGCCGTCCCAATCCTCCTCGTCGTCATAAATCGGAATGCAACACTTCCGCACGTTGAAATGCAATGCCCCTCCGAGTTTTGTGTGATCGTTTCCTCCCTTCTCCTCATATGTTGCACAGGCAAGTTGCTCATGTCGAATGAACGCTCGAGACAGCTTTCTCCGGCCGTATGCGTAGAATGCCTTCTCCATGATCCTCCACAACTCATCTTCCTGGAGGGTCAATCCACCATGATCGATTCCTTGCATCGTTGAAGTCATCTTCGAAAGAGAAGGGAAAAGATAACCGTCCATAACATTTACCTGCGGTGAGTTAGGAGGTTGATTGACAATCAACCAACCCCTCTCGGAAAACTTTGTTTGCATGAACTGTTTGAAATTGTGTTCCATGTGAGGTGATGCGTTGTCATGTTGATATCTCACGACAATTTTTCTGTTCATTTTTGTGCTCAATTCAGCAACAGCGTGGTCTAATTTGGGAATCAGGGTGTCGCGGAAGTGCTTCAACAAAGGAAACTTGGGCTTTCCTGCTTTCTCGGTTGCGCTGCCGGTGATCTCCAAGTTCACGAAGTATGGTTGTCCACGCACCCTTAAACAGTTCTCTGGGATCACAGGCATGGTATATGTCCCATTCTCATGGTAGACACGTCGGTACGTATCTCTACGCGCGATTTCCATTCTTCCTGCCCTTGTAATGTCAATTAACATGCTCTCACCCCCGTTCCGTGGCTCATTATCTTTTGGCAAGAATCCAGCACATGCAATGCATAAGATCTTCTCGGCAGAATTCTTCGTGTGTTGGTTGTGGTAATTTGGAGAAACTCCAAAGAAGGGCACCCACTTATTATGCGAGCAAACAACAAGGCTGTAAAACCATTTTTCATCGAGATGGAGAAGGAATAATTGGGTCTTCAACGCAACAAGTTTCGCCCCTTCCCAAAAAATCAGGAATTGTTTTGACCAATTGAAACGTTGTTGTTTGTTTCGTTCGTTGATTGTTGGCTGTAATTTTGTTGATGTGTACTTTGCCCCGATTGTGCTCATGACATACTTTGCGATAGAGTTTGCAGACACTGGTTGTACTCGATTTGCCCCTCCTGCAATCATTGTTGCAATTGTCTGCCAACTGACCGTTCCGTTTGAAGTCCTCGTCGTTTTTTTCGTTGAGAGGAGGACGTATTTTGATGTTTTAGTACCGTAGCATTACTTATGGTGCATCGTCACCATTTTACGATCAAATTTGGCAATCGCACGCATAATAGAAAAAAGTTTGACCACCCCCAGCACATTTTCATTATGATCTAAATACCTTTCGATGATTTAATTTTTTACGAGCCTTTACATCGAGACCACGAATTTTGTCTCTCAGCACGCTTCCAAATATTATTAACCGCGCATCACAACAATACATCATGGGAAGAAAGAGCTTACGTTTCCGGACGCTCGAACAGATCCTGTTGCTTTACAGGAATGCGTCCTGGCTATTTGGATTTGAACATCTGGACCAACTGATTAAAGGTAACATAGAAGAAGACCTCCTAGATGAAAACAATGATTTGTTCCTCTGTGTATGCCAAGTAAAATGGATATTGCAAAATTCCCAATCAAGGCAATATTTGGCCCCTCGCATGTGAAGGAAGGGTTCTGTGAGCATCTTCGAAGAGGATCTAACCACAGAAGGCGACATGTGCTGGATGAATGCTGATGAATTTTTATGCCAGTATAGGGTAACTCGTAATCAACTTGACCAACTTGCTAACATTCTTTCTGAAGATGATGTATTTGCTCATCCGAAGAGGGGGTATCCTCAGATGCCCGTGAAACATCAACTGATGATATGGCTACACTTTGTTGGACATGAGGCTCAGTCCAACTCAACACAACGTGACACCTTCAAAGTATCAAGAGGAATGTGTGAGAAGGCTCGTGATCGCATAGTGAAAGCACTCAACAACATAAGAAATGATTACATCCGTTGGCCCAACGCAGAAGAACATAAGGAAATTGCAGCAAGGATTGAGAAGGAATTTCACATACGGAATTGTCCAATTATGCAAGATGGAACGTTGCTGTGCCTTGGGATTGAGCCGGAATCCGATGATGCTGCGGATTACCATGGAAGAAAATTTGCATATTCTATTACAGTGAATGTATTGAATGATGATGAAAGAAGAATTAGAGCCTACTGCGCAGGTTATCCTGGTAGTGCACACGACAACCGAGTTTGGAGAAACATGAAGCAGCATAGGGACCCTGAGAGCTATTTTTTGGAGAACGAGTTTGTTATGTGTGATACCGCTTATGAACCATCATGGCTTTGTGTGCCTGCATTCTAATGTGTTGTTGGTGATGGTTTGCATCTTCATCCGCATAAGGCTCTATTCAACACTGTGCTAGCTAAGCCACGGGTGGTGTGTGAGCATACCATGGGGTTGTGGAAAGGGCGATTTTAACAACAAGAACTCTCTCAAACGAATTCTTCGTTATATTGATTCAACAATTGTTGTCCATAACATGTTGTTAGATTGGAGAGAGGCAGAGGACCGAAACGCTGCGTGGGATGAGTCAGTGGTTACTGACCTTACATCCATTGACAACGCTAATCGTGCTCCATCTCTCAGTCATGGTGATTGGTCCTCAATGGTGGGTTATGACTTTAGTACCGATGGTGATGACAGCAGTGTGGTGTCTGAATTAGATTAAACATTTTCCTAAAATAAATCCAGTATCCAGAATTAATGTAAGAATGATACAATCAATTAAGTATAATTAATCAATAATTAATTATAGAATTAATAATAAATTATACAATGACACGCAATAATTCTTAACAAATACCATCATTACGTAGAAGGAATAATTTATTAATAATTAATTATACTCATTCACAATTAAATTATTAATACAAACAAGTATTTTGTTTGTTTAAGATGCAATCAATTAAGTATAATTAATTACAATGATACAATCAATTAAGTATAATAAATAATTAATTAATAATTGATTATAGAATTAATAATAAATTATACAATGACACGCAATAATTCTGAACAAATACCGTCATTACATAGAAGGAATAATTTATTAATAATTAATTATATTCTTTCACAATTAAATTATTAATACAAACAAGTATTTCGTTCAATTAACAATTAAAATAGTTGTTTCACATGGACATGCAGTATTTAATCGGAACTATCAGAACTTAGGGGATCTTCCATATTACGACGGTATCTGCGAAGTTGTTTCCGCTCCTTTCTATCCAAAAACTGTTCAAACTCAGGGCAAGAATACGCCGCCCTGATCGGACAACCCATCGCCTCCCGCGCACTCTTCCAAGTCGTCATCAGCGAAACCATCTTACCCACATTGTCCCCAGTTTGGTTGTTTTCTGTTGCTGCAAGTTCCGCACTCTTCTTCTTCGCAATTGTCATCAACAAAGCGTTGAGTCCATCCATCTCTGCCGGACCTCTACCTGCAATCCTTTTGGTGGGAGTCCTCCGCTTCTTCTTTTTTGAAGAATTTGCAACAGTAGTAGCTGCACTGTTCGCATTCTCTGCTTCCCCCGTCCCAGCCGCAGATTGTTTTGGGTTCAAATCGCCAATTCGAGCCAAACATTCGAAATCCACATCATCAACATCATCAAGTGTTGAGTCAGGACAAAAATCATCATCAAAACTACAATCAAACAACTCTTCTGACGTTGCCGACGGTTTAATTCCAGCTCTTGCCAAAAACTTGTCTTCCAAATGGAAGTAGTATGGGCACATTTCGGTTACCTGAGTGGAAAAAAAGACAATATGGGATAAGAAAACAATTTGCTATATAATGAATCGGAGAAAAACCTACCTTCTCATTGAAGGAAAGAGGATCATTCTCCTTCAGGCCAACGCCGGTCTTCGAGCCACTGCACCAATCATAGGTGCTGCGCATTTGTCCTTCGATGTGAGCGATCTTGTTGTAGACCATCTGGGAGGTGACTTCTCTCTTCAAACCAAACGTGTTAAGTAGAAGTGCTACCCTATCGGCAACCTTGAACTTCGTTTGGCCGCCAGGGGGTGATTGCCAGGTGTTGAAGTTTTCATCCTTGAGAAGCCACTGCACGATGAAATGCTTGGAGTGCTCGGGGTCCTCCGGACCATTCTTCCCATCATTCCTCCAGTGAAGATGGCTGGATGAGTTCGACTTCTCGTGTTTATCTTGACAGGAGAAAGTGCAGAACACCTGAGTAGGGTGTACCAACCTTGCCTTCTTGGATTTTGCTATCATCCTTTCGTAGCAAATGCGATGCACCTGCTTCTCGCATTCTTCTGCGTAGCAATTCAGACGAGGAGTGTGTGGACTGGGGTTCAATCCTGGACTGCCATTGATTTGGCACTTCTCCTTGTGCGTCGGGGCAAGTGGAAGTTGAGGTAGTTCGGGCACAGGTTGCAGTGCTGGAGGTAAAGATGGCAAGGCAGCTAGCGCTACGATGGGTGGAGAGGTTGTGGCAACATCTTCAGCAACCTCAAGTGCATCGATTGGACGTGACGATTCTCCATCTCAACAAACTCAATGTACGGATGAATAAAGAAAAGGAGGAGAATTGTAGTTGTAGGCACAGATGATGTCGTGGTGCCACCGGAGAATTGGAGTTGTGGTCACGCGTGAAGCCACGGAGTTTTTTATTGACGGCCACGGAGGTTTTTGCCAAAGTATGAGCAAGATGATGGTGGAACGTGATGGGAAAAGCTGGGAGAAACCGCGGGGTGGGTCGGTGAAGTCTCACGAGTGGACAGTACGATTCGTGAGGATGAAGAACTGGGCGAAATGGGCGAACGAGTGGATGTGTAAGAAGTCTCTTGTTGCAAGGCTATGTGTGTTGATGCAAGTCACGGCAAATCGCAAAGACGAGAATAAATCGCGAAGGTGTGCCATGGAGATGTTTGTTGATGTGAGAATTATTTTTGTTAGTGCCTGTTAGCGGTTACAAGCTCAGCACGTAACTTGCAGGGAACTCGAGGGAGCTTGACTGAAACATAAAATTTTGCAATAGTAATGGTAATGATCATGATCATGATCATGACGATTTTTCGTCATTATCATGATCATTACAAAACCAAGACCTGATGTGACAACATTACGTCAAATTATTGATTTAGAAGTACCTTTCTCCTCAACAGAAAAGTAATGACGCCTGAGATGGTGTAAAATAAAACCTCCGAAACGACATCTGCTCTACATACGTGCACTAGTACACCGTGTGATCAAAACAGTGGGAGTCAACCATTTTGATAATGATCATGAGCGAAAGATTGACAACCCCTTATAGTGGTTCTCAAAGTTTTTTTTTCCTCAGATGCGGTCTCCTCTTTTTTGCTACAATAGACGGAAAATTACTTAAGGGCACTTACGTCAGACGTCATGCGAATTTTAGACATCACACCTGAGGGTCAGAAAACTATGAGATCCCTTTTGATACGATTTTTACATCATCAGACGCAGCAACTACCTGTCTATTTTAATTTTTTTGTTATTTTTACGTGGCTTCACAGATCTCGCCCATTTTCCGATTTCATTCAAGTGATGATTGCGGCAAATGGGACGCATTGTCGAAGTGGCGAGTTAGACGATCGGGGAGAGGGCGTCGTAGGTATGGAAGGAATTCCTGTTGGAGTGCTTTACCCCCTCGCCCTCCCCCGTGACGTCGAATCTTGCCCCTGCCAAATCATTTCCCTCGTCGCCGTGGGAATTGAGCTGTTTTCACCAGCCGTCGTGTCTCCCATCACGTCCTCCCCGTCTTCCGCATAAAAACAATAATCCACCGCATCTTCCAGTCCGTCGACGACGACGACTAAGTTGTTCAACTTCCCCCGCCGCCCTTGCCTCCGCCATATCCATTATTGACGTTTCCCCCGCCGCTTCGTTGTGTACTTACGAATTCTCCTGTCCAATTCCCTCCGGATCGGAATGTCATGCCTTCAAATTCCCTCACTCTTCTCAGTTCCTCCGCCGCCGCCTGTTTTGCGCCGTTTACTTCCGTCACCACCGGGGATGTTTCTGCCACCGTCGCCTCGTCTTCCGACGTCGACTCTACCGTTTAGGACAATCGTACGGTGAACATCCATCGCCTGGTACGTTTCACTTTATGTTTGCGCACCAGTCTTTTTGACTGCATTCAACAGTGGGTTCCGATGAAAGAGAGAGGCACCTGGTGTCTCTTCTGTTTTTTGGGATGAGACGGCGTAACCAGGCTAGGTTTGCAGTGTGAAACTTCTTCTTCTCAACCAACAACAAACTGTCACTGCAAACGAAAAACACCGGTAACCTCCCCGTACACTCGAGTGTACGGGGAGGTTACCGGAGCCCCCGGAATGGTATCTTCCGGTAACCTCCCAGTACACTTCTGTAACCCTCCGGTAAACTAGTGTACGGGAGGGTTACCGGAGTCTACCGGGAGGTTACCGGAAATTTGAGACCAAGAGGAGCTTTTTGATTTTTTTCTACGTACGATAGGAATTGGTATGTTTTTACAGGAAAACAGACTTCTCAGTAAGTCTTAGCATCGATATCAATCTAATTAGTGGCTATAACTGCATTACTTAGTAGCTAAAAAAATGTTTACCGGTGACATACTGGAAGTGTACGGGAGGGTAACTGGAAGGTTACGGGAAGGCTACCGGAGAGTACCGGAGGGTTACCGGAGCATATGGGAGGGCTACCGGAATGTTACAGGAGGGTTACCGGGAGGGCTACCTACTGTTGGACTACAATAATAGAGTATGTGTAATAATTTATCTCCACTAATATAATTAAACATACTACATTAACATATTTTAGGGGCCCGCCCAACACATCGCCCACCAAAAGGACACAGGTGCCAAAATTTCAGCCCCAAGCTGCTCCAAGATGAAAAACGATACTGTGGACAATATTATCACCAAGGTAGACGAAAATTAATTATTTAATTGAAACTAAGCTGAAATGAAAACAATTGAAATATAGTTTGACTTCAATAACTCACCATAAAAATTTACATGCCTCTGCAAACCGTTGTCGGCAACACGGCGGTGCAGGCGAAATGCCAAACTCAGTCTGTGGACTGCGTTTCGCTGTTCCGTGCCTGGCCTGAAATAAAATAATTGAAAATTAGATGTAGTCAAGACATGTGTAGAAATAATTGTATTCTATTCAACTTACCTCTGTTAATATACCCGCCGCTGCCAAATATTGTTGGCAACATGGCGGTGCAAAGCGAAATCTCAAACTTAGTCTGTGGACTGAGTTTTGGGGATTTCAGAACTGGGCCTGTAACTATTTGATTGAAAAAATTAACATATGTTGAGTATAATAGGGTCAAAAATGATGAGTTAATCAAAACTCACCCCCAAAATAAACCCGCCGCTGCCAATTGTTGTTGGCAACACGGCGGTCCAAGGCGGAATGCCAAACTCAGTCTGTGGACTGAGTTTCGGCGATTTCGCCAGTACACCTGTAACTAATTAATTGGAAAAAAATGGACGAGTGGTGAGTATAATAGTGCGAAAAATGGTGAGTTCATCACAACTCACCCTCAAAATATACCCGCCGCTGCCAATTGTTGTTGGCAACATGGCGGTCCAAGGCGGAATGCCAAACTCAGTCTGTGGACTGAGTTTCGGCGATTTCGCCAGTACACCTGTAACTAGTTAATTGGAAAAAATGGACGTGTGGTGAGTATTATAGTGCGAAAAATGGTGAGTTCATCACAACTCACCCCCAAAATATACCCGCCGCTGCCAATTGTTGTTGGCAACATGGCGGTCCAAGGCGGAATGCCAAACTCAGTCTGTGGACTGAGTTTCGGCGATTTCGCCAGTACACCTGTAACTAATTAATTGGAAAAAATGGACGAGTGGTGAGTATAATAGTGCGAAAAATGGTGAGTTCATCACAACTCACCCTCAAAATATACCCGCCGCTGCCAATTGTTGTTGGCAACATGGCGGTCCAAGGCGGAATGCCAAACTCAGTCTGTGGGCTGAGTTTCGGCGATTTCGCCAGTACACCTGTAACTAGTTAATTGGAAAAAAAATGGACGTGTGGTGAGTATTATAGTGCGAAAAATGGTGAGTTCATCACAACTCACCCCCAAAATATACCCGCCGCTGCCAATTATTGTTGGCAACATGGCGGTCCAAGGCGGAATGCCAAACTCAGTCTGTGGACTGAGTTTCGGCGATTTCGCCAGTACACCTGTAACTAGTTAATTGGAAAAAAATGGACGTGTGGTGAGTATTATAGTGCGAAAAATGGTGAGTTCATGAAAACTCACCCCCAAAATATACCCGCCGCTGCCAATTGTTGTTGGCAACACGGCGGTCCAAGGCGGAATGCCTAACTCAGTCTGTGGACTGAGTTTCGGCGATTTCGCCGGCAGGCCTGCAACTAATTAATTGAAAAAAAATTGGCCGTGTGGTGGGTATAATATTGCAGAACAAGACGAAATTGTGATTACTCACCCCCAAAATATACCCGCCGCTGCCAATTGTTGTTGGCAACATGGCGGTGTAAGACAGGAGGGATAACTCAGTCTGTGGACTGAGTTTCGGCCATTCCCATTATGGGCCGGTGGGGTATCAGTGATGTAATTTAAAAAAATAATTGTGTGATGTGAAAGCAGTGAGAGGGCGCACTGCTATTGTACCGTACCATACTGTTGTGTCTGGGTCAAGCACCATTGTTGTAGTATGGTACCATACGTAGATGTACTAAAACTGTATTATCATACAAATACGCCACACAAGAATTAGGTGAGGTGATACAAAGGAATAAGTAACAAACACGTAGACACACTACGCCAATTTTCAGCCCCACTTATTATTCTTATGTGTTCTCATTTTTTGGCGCAGTCACTTCTGATAGTACCATATTATTTTGAAAATATGAATAGGCCCAAAGCACACTCACCAAATGAAGTCATGATCAAGCCTAGAATTGAAACCAAAACTAGACCCAACAGGTGATCTTGCTGTTTACAACTCGTGATTTGCAAAATGTGAGTCATGAAACAAACAACCACTGGAAGATTTTTTTGCTTCAAAGCTTAGCGTGATAAACAAAAATGCGGCTTAAGTAATGTATAAAAACCGGTAACCCACCCGTACACTCTTGAAATTCGGTAACCTCCCCGTACACTCTGACGTTTTGCGAGTGTACGGGGAGGTTACCGGTGTTTTTCGATTGCAGTGGTTCTCATTGCGCAAATGTTTGTTCCTGACGATGTATTGTTTTTGTGGATTGAGCTTTGACGGATAAGCAGCTCATTCAATGATAATGATATCTCAATTGAACACAACAATAAACCAGATGACTTCATGCTCATACAGAGTATGGACATTGAGAAATATGCTTAGAATGTAGTATTATTTTAATTCAATATTAATTAATTAACCAGCAGTATTTTAATAAATATTGAACTTAATCCAATTAATACGATCGATTGTGAATAAAAGTAAACATCAGATCTGAGAAGGTCGCATCTGATCTAAGCCAAAATCGGCTTGGATCAGATTCCATCACTCAGATCTGATGTTTGTCGCTAAAAACAAGCCAATTCTGGCATTAGAACACCCAAGGGACTTGCGAAATGTCCGAAGGATGTGACGAAATGCCTCAGATGCAATCATCTCCTCTACATACGTGGCCCGGTATGTTACGTCACAGAAATTGGCGGAGTGTCAAGTTGGAGATCAGATCTGAGGGGAAAAAATCTTTGAGAACCACTAATACATACCATACCATCTCAACCCACCCTCCATACGGCTTTCACCACGATGACGTACGCCTGTACCTGTAGATAGGTGACAGTTTCATCGTGGTGAAACCCTCCCAGGTTTGGACACCCACCTTTGCGTACCATACTTAATTGCTAGTAAATGTATAAAAATATAGAGGTAATTTTGAGACAAAAGCTGGGCAAGAATCCAAGCGTCCGCCAAAAATTTATCAAGCACGACCAGTAACAAATTAAGCCATCCACCATAGCGAAATGGAAATCGGCTATTGCTCGGCCGGAAGGGCAATTGGTGCATATTCCTTCCGGACTACTGCCCTCGGATGTATTCCGGTCAGGGCGATATGTTGGGGTACACCCTTTCACCGGTGCAACATGTTCAACTGAACAGCCCCTTCTCAACGTGATGTTGCATGTAAATTGCAACACACAAAACACATCAAACGATGTTTTCACCATCACCGCACGATGGTGGAGGCAAACAGAGCCACCGCAGCCCCACCTTCTCACCCAATTTCCAGTTGGATCTTCTCGTGCATGACGGTGCGTCTCCTGGGACGGCATCTCCCCATCTTGCCGCCGATGACAATGGCCATGCTGCTGATTTCGATGAAGATGGTTTGCTCACGCAACCTCCCAAAATCGAGCCACACAACATGGTAACCATCCCAAAGCGCCATCGCATCTCGCTAACCAATCCTTTCGACGTGGGTACCACACCGCCAGCCACCACTTCGCCGTCTTCCGACGAATGCAGACATCACGGGTCTTGTCCAAACTTCACCTCCAATAAGGCCGATCCTTATCGTGCGGTGGAACGTAGACGGTACATCACATTTTTGTGCTCTACGTAGGGATTTACGAACCTTATGGTGACGCAGATGAAGACGCAGAGCACGTTGCTCTCCGGAGAATGGGTTATCAGCCAACGAATTTGACGCAGAGCGATTTGCTCTGAGTTGGCCGACGCAGATGAACTTTTGGAGAGTAGCCCCTCGCCTCTGCTTGCACATCAACACATCCACCTCCACAACATAACAAATCACGCATCCGAAACCACCAATACTATCATCGACTCTACTTGAAGAGCCAGCTATGTCACTGTTCACTCCACAGCTCACTATGTTTCACCAGAACAGGCATCCATCCTTACTTTCATGCCTAGATTTGAACACTGGCCGAATTGACGTCAACAAGTTCATGTTGTATAGTAGATGCATTTCGGACGACGTGCAAGCACGAACCAACACTATCATTGCTCAGTCTGACTACATATCTACCAATGCCTATGACAACATAGAGGACCCCGAGTCAGTGCAGTCACCACAAAAGAAACAGAGGCGACGCAAGTATGTCTTGGCTTGGCGAAATGAGGATGGTCAGCTTGAACTCATTCTATCTATAGAATATTTTTGGTATGTTTATTATGTGCAGAATCCTCTTCTAGAGGATGAAAAGTTTGTTAAGAAGTCCGCATTCGATTTTGATTGCCATACAACAAATTCGAGGAGCTATCAGCGGAGTGCAAAGCATCCAACCTGTTTAAGAGGTGAATATCGTGTGATGCTGTTGGTAAAAAAGCAACTCCCATAGAGTTGTTATTTCTTGGTTCGCTCAGATATTTAGGACGTGGCTGGACCTTTGATGATGTTGAGGAGTGCACTGCTGTGTCGCAGGAAGTTCATCGAATTTTCTTTGGTCGATTCATTGAATTCGCCAGTACTGTGTTATTAAACAAATATGTGGTCTATCCAAAAAACTTTGAGGAGACAAAGGAACATATGAAAGAGTTTACTGTTGCCGGCTTGCCAGGTGCTTTGGGATCAACAGATGCAACACACATCACAACATGACAATGTGAATATAATCTGTGTAACAATCACCTGGGCGGGAAATCGGCATCCACAACTCGCTCGTACAATATTACTGTGAATCATCGGAGAAGGATTCTTCATTCTACAAGAGGGGGGGGCGGGAAGATGGAATGACAAAACTATGGTCTTATTTGATACTTTTGTGAGAGGCATACATGACGGTGATCATTTGCATGATGTTGAGTTTGAGCTGTTTGAAAGAAGACATGGAGATATTGTAACAATAAAATATAGAGGAGGATATGTCATTGTTGATAATGGATACTTGTGCTGGTCTGCCACTGTTCCTCTTTACAAAGTAACAAACAAAATAACCGAGATTTGATGGTCCAAATGGGTTGAGTCCATGAGGAAGGATGTTGAGTGTGCTTTTGGGATTCTCAAGGGTCGGTGGAGAATTTTGAAAACAGGAATTAGGGTGCAGGGCATTGAATCGGTTGACAAAGTTTGGCTAACGTGCTGTGCTCTGCATAACTGGCTGCTGGAGATTGACGGCCTCTATGCAGGTTGGCAATCACGAATACTCCCAGTACCAAGTGAGTGGGAAGGCAATTTAGGTGAGGTAGATTTCGAAGGCCTCCCTCAAAATGTCATACTCTTGACAACTGCAGGAGCATTGCCACCTCGCAATTATGATACTTCTGGCATGGGTACTGGAGATGATGTCAATCTGACAGATGAAAGCCATCCTGTTGATCTTGATAACGATGATGTTTTTTACCACGAAGCTTTAGCTGGGGAAAACATACGACAAACATCTGAACTTGGCCTTGGGTACTTCCGTAGCCGGTTAGTTGAACACTTTGATATTTTGTTCAACCAAAATAAAATACAATGGCCTGCAAGAAGGAGTACACAGCCAAACTTAATACTTGTAGAGTTTAGATAGTAAAGAAGATTTTTTTAATAAATGTAAAATCAAATTGATTTATAAAAAGACAAAGAACTAATTATCTTTAATTTGTATTATCAGCATTGTATTCAATACCCATAGACTGCTCTGCCTCCCTCATAACTGCAAGTACAATCTTGCTCGTTTCTCTCTTTTCGGCACTCAATTCTTTCAGTTCATTGTTCAATGAATCAATAATAACATTAAGAGACTCAATATACTGAAGCATTTGTGCTTTATCGTCAACATGATTGAGGAGCTGCATTTTGCATTCACGAGTGTTCTCTTTCGATGAAATTATTGATACTAAGATTGCAATTTTTGCTTCTCTCTCTCTCACTTCTCTCTCTCTCATAGAGGCAGACTCCTCGGACTGAGCAACACTTGCAAGCTGCACTTTGACCTCCATTCAAAGTCCCCGTGCTCTGCCGTACTCCCTCTCTGTCTTCTGCTTCTTTGACTCTTCCTCTCGTTGTGCAACCCAGCTAGTTTTCTTTCCTTGCTTCAATTGTTGTTCTGTATTACCTTTTGGATTGAGCAAATCAGTGAAGTAGATTCCTCTGAAAGGTCCAAAGCAAGCAAATGCAAAATAACCCGGGAAACTATAGTCCAATGGGGCTACTCCACCAAAGGCTTCCACTTCTTGTCTGTACTCCAGTCCTCCTCAATGTCTACAGTTTCGTTTGCTTCTTCTCCATCAGGATCATCTCCATGCACCGCTTCACCAATCTCTGATGTAGTTAGGTTGTCTGGCTGATTGACAGATGCATCATCTCCGTCCAGATTTTCGACTCCCAACGTATTGTCCTTATCAGGAGATGCCTTCTTCGACATCATGTACATACTGTTGTTAATGTGCTAAAGGAAATCATCTTCTCCTTCACCGGAAGCATACCCCACGATAGATCCATCATCACCTAACATGATACTTCAAGACGAGTGACATTGCTTTCTTACAATTGCACAGAATAACATTGTTTGCATTGTCATATAGAGTTCTGCCAGTCACACGAGCTGACTCTGGTTTTTTGAATGCGCTGCGACTAAGAACTTCTTCATTGAAATGTTCCCCAACAGCCCAATGCCCATGCCCTCCGGCAAAGTGGTCCCTAAGATAGAGATCATGACCTGATGACGTGACGCATCCAAAATTGTGAAAAACACGATCTGCTTACTGTGTTACGTCATACGATAAGGATCAGCCTAAGGTCCGTGTTGACGTAGACTGATACGGAGACTATAAGTGTCTATGATCTGTCAACCGTAAGGCTCGAAAATGACGTGACGATCTGTGTACTACATTATGTCGTACGATAAGGATCGGCCTAATGAAGGTATGGTTACCAACCTCCACACCTAGCCCTCCCGATCTCCAACGTCTTCCCATCGTCTTGCAAAAGTACACCCAGCGCACTTTGCTCTCCGTCCACACAGTTCCTTCAAATATCCAAAATAACTCAACACAACATCGAATACCATGCTGTTGAGGCATTCTAGATTGATTAACACTGACAGGTCAACTTCCACTTCCAGATTTTCACAAACCAAAAACATCAATCAATCAGTGTTAATCAGAGAACAAAATCAGCAGAGAACAAAGAGCCGTTGTCTACATTTACAATATCACAAATTTATGCCAAAATTAAATAAATCATAAATAGTTCAACGTTTTATTTGTCTTATAGTATCAGCTGTTTAAGTGGACATTAATTTATTGATTCACCAGATACTTCGTCTCCTTTTCCACCATAAAACTTGCCTCCATCAATTGTCGCTCTGGAAAATAAATAACAGGAACATGTGGGTTCATTGTTCCATGCAGAGTCTCTGTTTCCAATTGGGCGAGTGCGTCAAAACCACTACTTGACATTGGGGACTTGAGGAGGTTGCCTCATTTGCATTTAGTGGTGCTGGTCACCAATGTTATTGAGAAAGAAGCAACCTTTGCATTTAGGAGAACGATTTGTGTGGTGATATGTGGTGCCATAAGGTGGGTGGTGCGGTCCGATGAAGGTACTGTGATGTGATGTGTGAGTTTCCCACCTTTTGTCTGAGATCTTGACCCAAACCTGGGAGGGTCTACATTACATGTAGACCTTCACTATCTACCTATTTGTTGGATAGTGAAGTACTACATGTCATAGTAGAGCCGTATGGAGGGTGATCTCAACTGGGAATATCATACAATACACCCTGTCAACATTCATACAAAATGTGAGAGTGCTCGAAGCAAACTAAACCATACAAATAATAGAGAGAATAAAAGTGCAGCAAACAATCTGCACGCCATACAAGAACTTTGTGACACGATGACACCTGGAGTTCGTGACACCATAAACCATACAAATAATAGAGGGAATAAAAGTGCAGCAAAAAATCTGCACTGCCTACAAGAACTTCGTGACATGAGACATGATGACACCTGAATGTCGTGATGCCATAAACATCTCAGGACAACTCCTAACCTCCCAAACAGCCCCTAAACTAACGAGCCATGGAATATCAGACACCCGAACCTTTGAGACCCACAAAATATCACGACAACATCATAACCTCCCATGTATGTTGTTCATGACATACGTTGCTTCTTGTGATGACGTGGTGCCTTGTGTTGTTTAAATACTCCTTGGTTTGACATCCTGTTGTACAAAGTATGGTACTCCAGGTGGACTCAGCTTGCCTGTTTGCTCCACCAAGATACTTTTTGATGAAATCCACCCGAATGACATCGATCATATGTTGAACATTCACTGCAGTCCAATTGTTTTTCTTTTCAATCCAACATCCCTTCTGTCTTGCCTCTATTTCAACAATCCTCATCACTGCCTTCATGTTTAGTCTCATTTTGTTTCCAGATCCTTTGTTACAGTGACTTACAATTTTGCTGTTGAGATCAATCAGTGGTGGCAAATTTATTTCTTGGTTACCCAAGAACCCATTTTGGATCATTTGAGTCCAGGTCATGTTGGGAAACTCCCAGTCTTGAGGTAAGGGTGTCAAAACGCCATGGTGGCATCTGATTTAAGCTTTCACTTTTTTACCCACAAGATTGCATATTTGTGCTTCTTCTTTCTTTGAAGCTGCTTCTCTTCCTCACTAAGAGTTCTTTATCGTTTTGTTCATGAATTTCAGAATCATCGCAGTCATCTTCGTCGTTGATGACAAATTGAGCACAATCCCATGTTACTCTTTCCTCATTCCTCTTGGTTTGTGCACTCGTTGTTGCAGTCATCTTCTCAATTGTCTCACCCAATGCATTGATGGCATCAGTGATTTTTTTGGTGTTGCATTCAGATGATGTAAAGCCTCTTTTCTCCATTTTGCTGACTATTCCAGACATCACATCATCTTTCAAGTGATCAATTTTCAGTTTCAACTCTCTCAACTCGGTATGTTGAACGACATGTGGAGGGATACCTGTGAACATTGGTGTGTATTGTGTTTTTGTCAACGGATAGGCCACGGTGGCAACAGTGATGAAATCCTTGGGTATGTCTTTGAAAACTGGTGAATTGCGGAGCACATAATTTTTGTCCAGATTTGCCTTCAGATAATTGTAGTTAGATTTTGCAAATTGAAAAACTAATGCATCATCTTTGAATAAGATATGATTAATTTTTGCACCAACACAATTTTCTGCTCGCTTCATGAGACACCAATCTAATACCAAAAATAGGTGACAGAAAACATCTTCCTTTTCTGAACTGAAGAAGAGTTTCTTTGCAATTTTTTTGTTGGCCTCTAAAGGCATGGCTGATTTTCCTTCCATAATTTTCAGGCCAAGATGTTGCTTTGCTGCCTGAGTCATTCTCTTCATTCCACCCATAAACTTATTCATACTTGAAACATACTGCCCAGGTCTCTCCACTCTAGCCAACTTATACAGGAATGAAATTGAACTGCGAATGGCAGAAAACATGGAAAAAGACTGATACACAAAACATACACCTTTCCTGTCTCATTGTTCACCATTTCTTCTGTGACCCTCATCGCTGCCAACAGCTGCCAAATATTTTTCTGCAACACGGCAGTCTACAAGAACTTTGTTGGTCTTGGTCCGCATGAAGTCTCTCACTATTTCATATGTGATAGCTCCCTCTCCATCAATTTTAGTTGGTGAATTGTGTGCTTTCCCGTTTTGAGCAGGGTTGGATACTTTTCAATGCAGCAAGCATGTATGAGCGCACAGTGCTACCCCATCTTCCCCTTGATGCATTAGATTTGTCTGACCTATGTCTAGCTTCAAGCTCCTTGCAATGGCTGTCAGCAATATACTGAGGCTTATTGTCAAGTAGGTATTGCACAAAGAGTGTAAGCTTCTCATGGTAGGTACCCTTTGAAGCCTCAGAGACAAAACCTTTCTCGACATCCTCAGCTGACACTCTTGCATCAGCTGTACCAGACAATGCAGTGTTAGCAGCAGCTGTAATGGCGATAGCAGCAGCAACAGCAGCTTGGACATTGGTACCAGTTGTGTTGGTATCATTGGCAGCAGCAACAGTATCAATAACAGAGGAGACCAAAAGAAAGCCTTTAGTGCAGTGGGAAGCACGATCATTTTGACTGAAGCGTTGTATTGGTATGTAACACGAGAATCCTGTTGTGAGGGATTGTTTGTATGTGGCTTTAGAATGTTAGTGGATGTTTATGGCACATTAAAGTTCGGGGGCATGTATGTTTGTTTCGTGAGCAGTGTTCACCCACCAATATTACCATACCATATGGTATGGTACTTGGAGAATCCTACAGCATGTAGGATGCACTATACTTTATCAGTATGTAGAAAGTAGTGATGTAAAATATACATCGGAATTGAAATATTTTTTACATACATCCAGATACACCGCGATCATCATTGATTTGATACGGTACATAGATTCAACATATATTAATATTGATGTATTTTTTACATCAGGTTTACATTATGTCACAGTGACCTGAGCCGATTCGTCGTAAAAAAATATCACGCGAAAATTATAGGTAGTTTCGACAGGTGTCGAAGATCTGATTTTATGAGCTATATTTTGTGCTATTGTGAGGATGGAAAGGCAGTGGAACTGCATTCCAATCCAAACGATGCAAACAATCATGGTGTAGGTTTCTACACAATATGGTTTGTTCATACCCTTCTGATAGATGTGTAGATCTTCCTCCAGGGTGTTCTCTTGTTTGGGGTTCTGAACTTCCATGTTGGGGAGTCCATGCCATCGGGAGGTGGACTCTCCTACTTGGGGTCCTGAGAATGCTCCTATTTAGGTTTTGTACACAGGGGTACAAAAAAGGCTGATTCATGCTCCATTTAGGTTTTGTACCCAGGGATACAAAAATAGCTGATTCTTGGCCTATGTCACCCACCCCCACGAATGGAGTATCAGGTAAAAAAGGAACCAAAAAACCTAAGTGTTTTAGGTGAAAAAAATAGGTTCTCATGAGAGTAATAATAACGAACTAAAGAGTTTGTTAAACATGTGTAACGAGTAAGTGTTGTTTGAAGAGGGAGAGTCCGTTGTTGTCGTTTTGAAACTGACATTTAATACGGTTTTAAGTTTGGTTGTTAAAAAGGTGTAACTCTTTGTATATTCAGTCTTTCTGATTTGGTTCTACTTTGAATCCTGATGGTGCCATTTGTATGAACTGATGTGATAGTCCAAGGATCACTTTCATATCTACTTTCACCTTTGCGGAGTATACCATCTTTTCTAAGAAGTACTTGATCACCAACTTTGTAGTCCCAATCACGACGTGAGCTATTTTCTCGTTCTGTGTTTTGGTCTGTTTGGTGTTGCCTATATTCTCCAATTTTATTCCAGTCGGCCAGGAAGGGTATGTCGAACAACATGTCCCGTCCAAAGATGGCTGCACCTGGGGAGGCTTTTAGTACTGTGTGGTATGTTGAGCGAATGGCCCAAGCGACGTTCGTCACGAACTTGTCTATATCGCTTGTCTCCACTGAAGGGGCCATGTCTATTTCAGCTGTTCGGAGCATAGATGATATCACCTGATGCACTCGTTCTAGAATGGCATTCGCTTGTGGATTCTTGACACTGGTAGGCTTACTCGTGATCCCATATGAGTCACATAGGGCTTTGAAGTGAAGTTTGAATTCGCTTCCATTGTCATAAACTATGTATTGACAACGTGGATACCTACTAAACCAGGTCTTGTTTACTAAGTTGCTGATCATTGCTGATGATTTATCAAAGTATGCTAACTTAGGTTCCTCATGGGTCTTTTTACCCTTTTGCCCTTTTGTATCCAGGGGAATAATCGCCTCAGTGATTACCGGTAGTTCAACTATTTCAAACCAGCTAGAAGCTGGGTCAATCATAGTCAGACACATGAAATCAATTACTGTCCCATCTTTACCTTTGATTGTATACGGGCCAATTAGGTCCACACATAGTACATCCCAAGGGTTTGTGATGGCGAATTTAGTAGGGAGTTTCCCGTACTTATGCTTGTGCCTCTTGTTGACTTGGCATGCATGACAGTTTTTGACATATTTACGGACGGTATTTCGCATACCTTTCCAGTACATCGCAGCACGAAGGGTTTCTTCGAGTCTAGTGTGTCCAGGGTGCTGTAGATAGTGGTGGTACCAACTAACTGCACGGTGTTGAAGATCTTTTGGAATGACCATTTTTCCGTCCTTACATAGGAGATGTGTACTTTCGACCAATTGTGTCGAGTACTGGTCTTTCAATGTCTTCAAGCTGGCATCAAGCTTTTGTGCTTCTGCAATCTCGTACTGTTAACGGGTAGATTACATCTTCTTCGCTGCGGTTTGCAAATACCAGATTCATTTCCTCTTGGTATGCAGAGGTGTCTATTGCACTCTCTTCTTGCATGGTGTAATGACACCAGCATTTGGTGAACGTCATCCAGTTCTCGTGCTCACTCGGTATTGGTCCGATGTCTAAGCGAGAGATGGTGTCGGCAACAGTGTTATGTATGCCTTTAATGTAAACAATTTTGGGGCCAAATTCCTCGAGGAGCAATCTCCATCGGTAGACACGGTCAGAGGTTAATCCGAGGGTCTTGGATTAGATTTTTATGGTCTGTGTAGACTTTTAATCTTTGTCCCCACAACATGCCTTTGAACTCCTTGAGTGTTTCCACTATGGCCAGTAGTTCTAGTTTGGTCACGCTGTACTTCTGTTGCGTCGTCGACAGCTTCCTGCTGAAGAACGCAAGGGGCCTATTACCCTGGGTGATAACTGATCCAAGTTGTTTAGACGAGGCATCAGTATATATCTCAAATTCCATTGAATAATCGGGATAGGCTAAGACTACATCCTTGGCAATTGAAGTCTTAACGTCATCGAATGCTTTTGATGCACCGTGTCCCAGTACCATGGGCGTTTCTTTGTCTTATTGGCTCTGGTGACCTTGGTGTGACCGCACTCTCCTACCAGTGAGGTGAGTGGGGCAAGCACTTCGCTGCATCTTGCCCAAAGATCTCTATAGTACTGGACCATGCCCAGGAACTTACGGAGGTCTTTGACATTTTTCGGCGATGAAATCGCGAGAATCGCTGTACCTTTTTCTGCTGTGGTTTAATCCCTGTTCGTGTGAGGGTATAACCTAGATATTCTGTTTCAAAGGTGCAGAATGACGACTTTCGGGCGTTGATTCGCAAGCCCGCCTCGCGTAGCCTGGTAAGCACCATTTTCAATTTGTCAAGGTGGTCTTCCAGGTTTGCCTTTGTGATGCATAACAAATCATCAAGGTAGCTCGTGCGAACTCTAAGGCTCCCATTAGTGTTGACATTTTCTCTTGAAAGATGTCTGGTGAACCTGCGATGCCCATTGGCAAGCGGAGGTA
This sequence comes from Cyclotella cryptica, assembly GCA_013187285.1. Classification (NCBI taxonomy): domain Eukaryota; phylum Bacillariophyta; class Thalassiosirophyceae; order Thalassiosirales; family Thalassiosiraceae; genus Cyclotella; species Cyclotella cryptica. The sequence continues at coordinate 46,394 of JABMIG010000393.1, forward strand.
GGAATACTTGCCCCATGGGAAAATGAGGGTACATATTTTGGATGAATCGGGATCCAGTCTAATGGTATAATAACCCATGTTTAAATCTAGGGTTGTAGCATAGGTAAATCCTTCTAGCTCTTGCAGGACTGTACTGATTTTGGGTAATGGAAACGGCTTTCGAACTAGTCGTTTATTTACTTCTCTAAAATCAGTGAGAAAGCGTACAGTTCCGTCTTGTTTTCCAGTGATAAATGATGGTGACGCCCATTCTGATTCGGGCTGAAACTCTACCACTCCCAGTTTGCATAATCTGTTCAGTTCTTTGATAGTTGTTTCTTATTGCAAGATTTTGGTACTGGGTATGCCTTGCCATGATATGGCTTTGCGCCCTCCTTAAGTTCGAAGGACACAGGCTCTGTGTTCCAATCACCCAGTGTTCCATCAAAAAGTTCCTCAAATTCTGTGAGTAACTCCAGCAACGAGTTTTGGTCTTGGAGACTTAGGTGAGTACAATTGGTGCTAACAATTGATTGGAGGTCTGCCTTTTTATAATTTGCATCTAGGATTTTAACTACCCGCTGTGTCACTTCCTGCGTACTTTGCGGTTCATTTGCCATGCTGTTGTTAACAGCCCAGGCTTTATCCAAGTTTGATGAAGTCAGACTATTGATGTCTCTCATTGGCAAAATGATGTGATCAATGGTTATTTCTTTTGTTCGAAAATCTAGAACAATTCCGAGCTCTTTCATGGTTTGTCATCCAAGAATGAGGTCAAACGCTGGCTTTGCCATCTTTTTCCTATCATACTCTACTACATCAGGAGTCACTGTGTACTCCTTACTGTTCGAATACTCAAAGAACTTAAGGTTGACTTCGCTCCTTCCTTTGGTTAGGAAGCTCCCATTCGACGTGCGCCAAGATTTTGGCACCTGCCTAGCCAAGTAGGGAAAGCGTTTCTCCGTTCCCTTTGCATGGAACAGGAGATCACCATCAGATCCACTGTCTAGTAGGATCCTGATGACTGGGTTACTGGTACGACGCCCTGTAGAGTGTTCGATATTCTTACGGGCTCGATTTTCAGTCGCTTTATAGCGTGCTTGTGCTACTACAGTAGTGACCTGCCCTTCTTTACCTGCCAAAGGGGGGTTCACACTATTGAAAAGGTCACCCGACAGTTCGGGGTCCGACAATTTGGTTATTGTTTCACTCTGTGTAAGGTTGGCAGGAAGATATCCTAGTTCTTCTGCCAGGTTCGAACATGTATTGTTTGAACCAGAAAATGTTATGTTGGCACGTGGGGAAGTTTTAATCGAACTAAGATAAGTTTTCATCATTTCATTACAATCGAATTTACTACACAATTTCTTAGTACTCCCCAACCCATCATCTCAAGATGAGTCTGAATCATCACTGTCACTCATGTCGTGATGCTTACGCTTCTTTTTCCGATAGCGTTTCATTTTCTTGTTGGACTTGGTAAGTTTGTCGATTTTAGCGGATAGCTGCGCATAGCTACTTCCTCCTCGAGCAGGTCTCTCTAGTCCACAAGAGTTTCCATTTGGTTTTCTCCCCTTGAAGCTTGACTTGGGTCCCATTGAGTCATACTTCCGGCAATCCGAGTGTTGTGGGTGGTATGTGTGCCCCCATGTTTCTTGCAGAGAGAACAGTACTTCTCTGTGCTGCGTTTCTTTGGAATCCGGTCACTAAAAGAGACCATCTTCTTCCTAGATGAGTCGTTAGCCTTGGCTACGGTCTTGGGTCCTTCTCCAACCTTCTCGGTGGGGTAGGCCTTCTCAATGCGTTCAAGGACTTCGAGAAGTTCCCTGACACTCTGTGGTACCAAAGCTCCACTGAGCTCATATTGGTCCTGCCAGTTCCTAGGAACCATCCTGAGGATGTGGCTTGCCAAGTCGGCATCATCAAATGGCCCGCATACTTTCGTAGACTTTGCAGCCTTCGAAGAGTAAAACAGGCACGGCAAGAGTTCCACAAACCCGTTAAGGTGTTGGATCCTCTGCACAAAGTCCCTGATGGGTACCCTGTTTGGTTTCTTCAGCCCATTGCTGATGTAGAACGTTCCTGCTCCGCTGCATCATTCCTGAAGACGGTCTGCAGGTGCAAGTGGACACATTCCTGAAAGGAGGTCCAAGATGCCGGGCGTTTTGTGGGATGCTTGGTCCCATACACATCAGTCCAGGGTTCCCAGTTGATTTGCTCCCCAACGATGGTGGTCCAAGGACAACAGGCAGTCTCCAACAATTGAGTGGAGTACTGCAGGAAGCTGGCTTGGCCAGCGGACACTAGGGCCTCGCTGGTGTGGATATTAGCAGCAGTTGCTTTGTTCCATGACTGTAGGACAGGGGAATTTTCATCTGTCCCTTTGAACTTGGCTTTGGCCACAGTGGTCGCAGTCAGTTTTGCCTCAGCCTTTTCATCTGCCTTACAGGCTTCCCCGTAGTCCGTGTCTAAGCCTCTCTGGGAAATTATTTCCATCGAGGTCTGGACATGGTTGAGGAACTGTTCAGGACTTCCCTCGTCGAAGACGGTGACAGACAAGGTCATTTTGTTGGAGACCTTGATTTTGTTGATTACCTTCGGGGTGTCCATGGCAGTGGGAATGTAGGAAATGGGTGGCTTAGACCTCCCTGAACTCCGTTCGCACTCCTGTGGCTTGAGTCCTTCTGGGCTTGATTTGCTGGTCGACATCCTCTTAATTGCCTCGCCAAGGGGCGTATTATAAAACAAGGCCTTGAAGAAGGTCTTGGGTGCTTTGTTGAGGTTAGCTCGAAAAAGAATTTTTTTTAATTTTTTATTTTTAAATTTTTCTTCGTTGGCTTTTATTTCTTGAAAGTCTTGCTTCCAACTATTTTGCAAGAATTCTCGATCACGAAATTAATCCGACTCGTAGGAATCCTCGATCGCAGAAGTCGATCGCTCGAAGTTTATCGCTGATGCTCGCTGATCGCGAGATTATTTTGGAGAGCTTGTAGATCGCGAAACCGTAGGAATTCATCGATCGCGTAGCCGATTTTGGATAAATCGTTGATCGTGCAAAAAAAACATATCGCTGGTGCGAAAAGTTAAAATTGCTGCGCGCGATAAAAAAATTGTTAGCGCACCTCGTGTCGGAAGAGTTGGATGTCGATGGCTTCGGTGCGCAAAGGTTGCACCACGGTTATCTATAGATAGTGACCTGAGCCGATTCGTCGTAAAAAAATATCACGCGAAAATTATAGGTAGTTTCGACAGGTGTCGAAGATCTGATTTTATGAGCTATATTTTGTACTATTGTGAGGATGGAAAGGCAGTGGAACTGCATTCCAATCCAAACGATGCAACGATCATGGTGTAGGTTTCTACACAATATGGTATGTTCATACCCTTCTGACAGATGCTTAGATCTTCCTCCAGGGTGTTCTCTTGTTTGGGGTTCTGAACTTCCATGTTGGGGAGTCCATGCCGTCGGGAGGTGGACTCTCCTACTTGGGGTCCTGAGAATGCTCCTATTTTGGTTTTGTACACAGGGGTACAAAAAAGGCTGATTCATGCTCCATTTAGGTTTTGTACCCAAGGGTACAAAAATAGCTGATTCTTGGCCTATGTCACACAGAGGGAATTCGTAGAATTAGTCGTAGGATACATCGAAATTTTATTGATCTCCCTATCGTTTTTTATTATTATCATAGCAAGATCCGGCAAATTGTGAAACAAGGGAAGTATTGAGAAGAAAATTGCGCGAACATGGTAGAGTTTCGTACAATACTGTAGTAGGCTGTTATCTAAACAAAAGTAAGGTGCTGTATTAGCTACCTATTAGCGCTCCCCGTTTTGAAACCTCGCAGCTCCCATTTTTCTCTCTGTTTAAAAAATGGGAGCTATTTTCGTATTAGCGCTCCAGTGCGTCACGGCGCCATGCGCGTGCCAAGACACATCTCCACGTGGAAGTGACTGCATGGCAAATTAGCGGTGATGGGTGTGAGATGATGGGACGGACGAGTGGTGATGGGTGAAAAATAATAATAAGGTCCCCAAAATCGGGGTGAAGGACGGATGAGTGGTGATGGGTGAAAAATTGCTCCCAAAATTCAGGGTGACGACTCCGTCCAGCTCATAGAAATCGGGGAGCCACGGAGATGCCTCCCAGATTTTTCGAAACACGTCAGATTGGGGGGGGATGTGTGAAAACTCACAATCTGTTAGGTTATTTTACGGGAAGCATCATTAATGATCTTCGTCAGGGGGAAAAACGTGCAAAAAAGTGCCATAATCGAGCGCTAATACAGCCCCTAAAACTTTCAAATTTTTCATCTTTCTCAGAAATGGATATGTAATGGAAAATCGGCGAGTGTTGCAAGAAAAGTGAGCATTCATAAGTATAAATTTGTACGTTCAATGTTTTTAAAGCAACCTTAATTGGCGACGGCACTGATGTGAAGCCAATATCTTCTTGAACATTTTTGAATATATTGAACATTTTTGAACATGTTCAAAAATTTTCAATACCACGTAGTCGAAATACGTACCCTAACATTTGAACATTGCCCAAAAGTTTTCAAACATGTTCAATAGTATTCAATCAAGTTTGGCAGCACCAATCGCTTTTTTCCTCTCTATAGGTCATAGTGGACTGAATCGTTGATACCATAATTACCGGTGTATAAGAACCACCGGTGTATAAGAACCACCACTGCAAAATGACCCATTTCGACGGACATTTTCCGTTTCGGTCAATAGACACACTCTGTTGCCTCTAAACATAGGTCATTTCGATTCTCCTCATCGTGAACAACACGCCCATATGTTTAGGTCCACATGGGTCCCATTATTCACTGAGTTACAGTACTATGACCAAAAACTCACCATACATCACGCTCACAACAAACACACACATCACACGGACGAGCGGTTGAAAGGGTACATAGTGGCTACCTCCAAGTAAATAGGGTAATTTTTTCAGATACATTCATTTTTTCATCGCGGTGGGGAGACTAACTTCATTCGTAGTATAAGAACCACCTATTGTATCTTTTGAAAATGACTGGACATTTTGTGGTTCTTATACACTGGTAATTACGGTAGTTCTTACCAATACATATTGGATTCGCGTAACGTTCTCTTTATTTTCTTCCGTTGAAATCAGCAAAACAACGTATGTACGATAGATTTAAATTTGATTTTGGGGGATTACTAGCATCGATATCTTCTCACCAAAAAATGTTCCGTGGAAGGGGGTTATTTCTACTTTTACTTCCTTTGTTCCTAATTTGCCAGATCTTCGAGGCTGTTGAGGGAATTCAGTCTACGTGAGAAAATATCAAGATAAACTTGAATTTGGTTCAACAGAGCAAGTATTGTATTCTATGTCAGATCTTGCATGTGAATAAAACGTAATTGTGTGAAAATAGTGGAAGAAATTAAGTTATTTTCTCACAAATACGTTATGGGCACAATTTGAAAACAACAGAAATTGCGCCCATAACGCATTTGTGAGAAAATAGCTTGATCATGAGAAAATAACAAAAAGGCTTCGTGTTATTTTGTATGCTGTTGTGAAAAATACATCATCTTGAGAATATTACTTGATCGTTAAAAAATAACTTGATCGTGAGAAAATAACGTTCAAAACAACCTTATGGGTGCAATATGAAAACAACAGAAATTGCGCCCATAATGTAATCGTGAGAAAATAGCGATCCATGGTGAATGGCTTGGTGTTAGTTCCTCTGTTGGTGAATACCTCGATTTAGACATTTGAAAATTGTTTTCATAATGATTTTTGAAGGCCCACACAAACACGAAGACAAACTTTTTCGTTCATAGGAATTAGATAATTTTAGTACCACTTTACTCAGTAAAAGCTCCCGCCTTTTCTGTTTGTGCACACCACTACAGCGATGTTTTATAAAATGCATGGCGATGTTTTCATGCATCAAGAATCTAGAAAAGTTCGTTCGCAATGAACGTAACTTTTTTAGTTCAGGTTGAGAATCGCTCTCATAACCATTTCCGTGCACTAACTTTTTCGTGCTATGTTGAAAAAGGGCTTTGTAAGGACAGTATTGTATGTGAACATGAACTGGAACTTAAAAATATTTTCATGTTCATGTTCATGTATGCATGATAAGGAACAGCCTGAGAGATGACTGTTGGAAAATTACCTTAAAACCTGGTTTATAAGTGCCACCGGGTACAAGTGATGCGGAGCTACATTTGCAATTTCTCAGTACTTAAACCCCCAAATGGATCTAAAACCATCAAGGGTAGTTTCTCCGTCTTATCAGCAATTCGGCCATATGTATCACTCCACGTGACTCTGGATAGTTGCAGGGAAACATCCGATACTGTTGGAAAACACCACACAACTGGGGCACATGGTCGACGGGTGGGCAAAGGGTGGACAGCATTGAAAAGCAATGGAGAAAAAATGGCTATAGCGGTACAATATGGCTACCTCAAGGTAAATAGGATAAGTTGTAAAGATACCTATGTGTTTTCATCATGGTAAAAATGCTAACTTGCACCAGATTATATGTTCCACCGAAATGTACCTTTTGTACATTATTTGTGTGCACCTATAACCGGCTTTACGGTAGGTAATTACTGAATTATGAGCTATTATGAGCGAGGATAGAGAGGCTAGCTCAGAATTCATTCTGCTGCGGCTAGGTATCACCTTTGCCCAACTATCACGAATGTGTGGTTCGTGCGTAACACATGGTATTTGCCCAACATGTGTACATTGTCGGTGGGCACATCCGAGTTTGCCCACTCATGTCCTGACATTGCCCCAACACACTCCTGTGAGCCCAATGTGTCTGTCGATCTTTTCATCTTGGGCTCATCTTGCTTGACATTAGGGACACAAATTTTGTTGTGGTGTTCGCTCATTACTGCTCCAATGTTGACTGTTCCAAAATCATTCAGAGTTCATTGCGAAGTTTCAGAACCTTCTGAACTTAGCTCCTCCAAGTAGCATTGTAAAAAATCACATATAATCTTGTCTGTTGGACAGTACTTCACGACAATCTCTCCCAATTTTAGGAAACAGCCACAAAGAAATATCTTATATTCATGTATTCTGTTTGCTTTCTGCTATAGAGCCTCGCTGATGTGTCTCCAATAGCATTGTACTCTGGTTGTCTTGATGTACGATGCTCGGTTTTATCAGGTAGCACTGCGCTATGGACAGCCACATCCTCAGCTTTGGTTGAACTCTTAGTGTTGATTTTGTATTTGTTTGATGATCCATTCATCATCCCCTTTCCAAAAGTCATGTATGACCCTCAGTGACTTCATGTCATGGTGAACTTCAAATGCCCTGTCAATATACCAGTGGTTGGCATCCAGGTGGTCTGCTTCATGACTCATGCCAACTTTGTGTAATTGTCTTGATCAGAATCACAAACCCTATTGCACAAGAAAGATATTGCTGTTTGCAGGTCCGGTCTTCCTCTTTTGTATGCAAGCAACAGGGTGCTGTCATGTGATGAAACTAAACTGGGTGGCTTGTTCGTTGTTTGGCTTCGCCGTGTCTTCCCTTGCTTTGAAATGGGGTTCTGTTTCAGGTGATAGCGCCAATACATACATGTCCTTGGGAAGAATCTTGAGCACCTCATCAAGGTATTTTTCCATGCTTACAATAAATTTGCCTGGCTGTGAAAACTCCAAGGTCATGCCCAGGTAATCGTGCACTTTTCCTCCTTGTATTGTCATCTTTCCAACCTACTTGTATTCAGCCCTGAGGGAAACAGTGAGCTCATCTACCACCAATGAGTCCCTGTGAGATATTTTCAGGTTGTCCACATGCCACATGATGGTGCATTGCATTCCATTAATGTTTCTGTTGGTGATGCACCAGTTGTATGGATTGAAAATAAACCCACGCAGCGTCAAACTTTCTCTGAGTGTCTTCCAAAATAAGGCTGCTTTCAATGTCCCGCACAGAGCCACAATGAGCTTGCGGTAGATGAAGGCACATCCCCTCCTTCAGTGCACATATTTCTGGTAAGTCTCCAGTGAGATCTTTGCTAGCAACTCGGCCGTTCGTCCATCCAACACCATGTGTAAATCCTTGTCATCTTTTGGTACCTCAACCTGCATGAATGCACTTGGAATGTCCAGTGCAGCAACATCCCTTCTTCCGTAGGCATCAATGATGCAGAATCAGTCCAGCAAGGGATGATGCGTTGATGAGGTCTTGCTTTTTGGAACATATGCCAGTTCGGGTCTCCCGTCTCCCATCAACACACCTCCCTTCAACATTGCTTTCCCTCTTCTCTTTAAGGTGCATGAGGTATTTAAGAGCAGCTGCCCTCTCTTCTCATGAGACCTTCTTCCAATGCTTAGGCTGGAAGCCTTTCATGTCATGTATTTGCTGCAGTTCTTTTCATATCACTTTCTTGCCATGCTTCTGGAAATCTGTCAGACACTTTTCCCACCCTATCTGCTCCGTAAGAAATATGTATTCATCCAGCAGCACTGTTACTGCATCCTTGTTAATGTTCGTATTCTTTCTGCTCCCCCTGTCTGAGTTCCTCCAGCTTGGGTAGCCTTGTCTTCCATCCAAGAGTCGCTGTTAGGAAAATCCATTCTGCTTCATCACTGTGAATGCCCCGCTCCTCCACTTCCACGTTTTTGCCAAACTGAAGCAGCATTATTTGCTCTAGGCATCCTCTGTCCTGCCCCATTTCAATCCCTCCAGTGCAAAAGACATTGCATTCTTTTTGTAGTTCTTTTCTTAATTGCATTTGGAGTCTGGACACCTGGTACATCCGTTTGTTGTCAATGTTGCCGTCATGTTCAGGTTCTTCCACTCCTGGAATTTTGGTGTCCTTATTGACTGTGTCATTCTCATCAATAGGTGTCCCTTCCACTCCTGTGGTCCCCTGGTTGATCATTTCATTGTCCCTGGGTGGCATTTCCACTGCTGGGGTTTCCTTGTTTGCAATGTCTGTTGTGTCCTCATCATTTGTAGTGTGGTCTGTGTCCTCACTACTGTAGTCCTGATTGTCAGAGTCATGATTCGAGTTGTCTTTGTAGGATGTATTGTCTTCCTCATTGTCTGTGTTTTTGCCAATGCTATCACCATTTGGATCATAGTTGCTGTTGACATTGTCGGTGCTGTCATTGCCATTGTTGCTGTCATGATTGTGGGCTGGCCCATTATCACCCACTCCTGTGGTTGCTGCATCATTGGCAGTAGGGCCATCATCATCAGCAAGTCCCAGTCCAGCATAAAGTGTGTTAAGGTTTTTATTACAAAGGTTAGTAAAGACAAGTGTTCTATTTGCTTTTGCGCATCATGCAAGACAATGTCCTTCGTCCACAGCTTTGGTTGGCATGGTGTGACTGGTCGAGTCCCGCCGATTGATGTGGCGACCGGTGTCACGCAGAATGAAGTAGTATCTACCTCGTGTGTTGCCGTTGGGGCGAGTAGGGTTGGGTTGTATTGCTCAATTCCTGGGACATGTTTGTTGCATGAGACAATGTTGAGCATGTTACCAAGGCCGGCTAGGTATCCTCTCATAGATTCAAACTGGTTATCGTCAAGGATGATGGTGACTCGAAAACCACTGGTGGCATAGACCCCCATGGCAACATTGAAATGACTGATGATTGTTTTATTGGCAAGAGCATTGAGCTTCCCAGCTGAGTCAAATTAAATGTGTCGAGATATAGTAATTAAAAAGGGAATGTTGTTTACTTTTATAACATCCACAAAAAAGGACATCCATGTATTGTTGCATGGCAGTAAGTGGGATGGGGAAGGATCATCCCTGTAAAGGAATCAGCTGGTTCCTCACTATTTTCCCTTTTAGACTGCCAATGTCCAGCCCTGAATTTAGGTATGATATTGCTGTCAACATATTGGATGAAGTTGTGTGTGCTTGGTCTACCAATGAGGAGTTGTATGGTGTGGGCAAGTTTGGCTTTAGAGTAGGCATAAGCCAAGAACTTAGATTTATTATCATCTACCATGGTGATCAGCATGGTTGATTTTTCATGCGGTTCCGCAGTGTCAAAATAATATATTCGCCGTGTTGCCTCACAGAATTTGAGTATATTTCCTTTCTTGTGAACATGAAAGCAGTTATCCAGAGCACTGTCAAACATGACTCAGAACTTCTCCTTCACACCACTTAGTGCTAGTATGATTGCTATTCCTTTCAGGAAGCACCACACCCAACTGTATCCCAATAGATGCCCCTGCAGAATGGTGGTTTTTACTCCTGCATTGCACCGGATGTGCCTTGTTCTGTTAACCCTCCAAGTGAGATTCCTCTTAAACCTCTATACTACTGCTTAAAAAAAGAAATATACGGAGTACTTCTGCTAGTTTTGCAGAAGTATACGGGTATTAAGGCTCGTTTAAGAGGATGTGCTCACATCAGCCCAGAAAAGGAGCGCGCGTAAGCCGGGGGTTAAGGGAACTAAACTTATATTTTCTATGATAATTATTTATCAAGCATGGAGTATGTGTCCTGCCCACGCATACAGCCACTTTGTGTGAAAAGGAGGAAGTATTTATTTACTAAAAATTCACCTAAATAGGATTAGATAAAAATGTGTGGTACACACTCAGGTAGACATGGAATATGCTACTTACGTATGGTACCAGTAGCCCAACTGACTCAGCATCGCTGAACGGACAAAAGATCGCGCTCCGGAGATGTGAGTACATCTCTGAGAGAGGTGTGGTGTTGGGTCTCATGCCCATGGCTGGTTGCTCCTGGACCGGACTACCGTATATGCCCGATTATAAGTACCGCCGGATTATAATTATAAGTCCCAACGGGCTAAACCCATTGACATTTGTGTTTTTCCTGAACTAAAACCCTCATGGGTAGTTTCGCCTTGTCATCAGTAACACGCCCATATGTAGCGCTCCCCGTGACTCCCGATGGTTGCCGAGATTCCTCCGATGCCGTCGGAAGTCACTACACACCTCGCGCACATGGTGGAGGGGTGGACAGCACGGACAAGCAAGGGCAGGAGGGGCACAATATGGTACAATAGGCCTACCTTGTAGTAAATAGGGTATAAATAGGGTAACTTTCAAGATAGGAATAATTTTTCACCGTGTTAAACCGCCAACTTCAGATTTATTAGAAGTACATGGTACTTACAATCCGGTACTATAAGGCAGAACATCTCTAGAAATAACATAATTTTACATTTCATACTTTTTACTTCATTCTCCATTCAACTACGTTTTAGACCTCCGGACCTTCACCGTTAGGTCACTATAAATAATACCACGGTTGTCATCTGCACGAGTTTTCTTACTATTTTTGGTAGCTTGTCATCAAGGTGGAATCTCTGTCACATCACGGTGAACCACGAGTGTAACGAGTGGTTCTCCGTGATGTGACAAAGAGACTCCCTCTTTGATGACATGCTACCTAAAATTGTAAGTACACGAGTGCAGATGACAACCGTTGTATTGTGTATGTAAGACCACACAAGAAGATTTTTTTCTTGTCATGACAACTTGAAATAGACTTAGAGGCGAACACGTAAATTTTTGATGACATACAGTTGCTGTAATTTAGATATTTTAAAGGGAACGTTCCGGTCTTCTTTTATGTTTCTTCATTATAAAATGACTAAATTCATTCACAAGAGTCACGAAGGGCCCGTTTCGCTGTTCTCATTTTTAAATGTGTACGATCAGGGGCAGGTATCAAGCGTTCTTTCTCTTGTACCATACACTTCTTTATGATTCGTATCTTGAATTTTTGGTCATCGGAAGTGCTCATAAATTTCGGACCTCGACAAGTCTCACATCCCTGCAAGACCCGCATCTTTTACACATGGATCGTTTTTCAATCATTTTTGGCGAGTATTAAATTCTACAACTTACGAATACGGACGAATTCTGACGAACTTTTCACTATGCCAAACCTTCGGACGAACATCGGACGAACGAGGGACGAACGTCTGACGAACATTGGACGAACGTCAGACTAACATGGGACGAACATGGGACGAACATGGGACGAACATCGGACGAACATGGGACGAACATGGGACGAACATGGGACGAACACGGGACGAACACGGGACGAACACCGGACGAACATGGGACGAACATGGGACGAACAAGGCTGATCCTTATTTAAAATATATTTTAAAATAAATTTATTTTTGTTGACGAAGAAATCTATCTATAATATGATGTAAATCGTACCGTCCTTACTTACAAACCCGATTAATACAACATTATTTAAAGAACAATACTACTACTCTGCTATATTAAACAGAGGAGTTGTCCCTTTTTCTCGTTTGTGGCAACTTACCAGCCACTGAAAAATGTGGCAAACTGGATCCATCATCCATCGACCCATCATCATTCAGACGTCTGGGCATCGCCAGATTAAGTTGAGAATTTATTTTCAACTAAATTTAAGAGAAATTTCGTTGAGAATAGTGGCGGGAACGATTTCAACAAAATTTTCAGACCGATGAAATTTTGTTGAGAGTGGATTTAGTTTAAATAAGGATGGTAGATTAACGAAATGTCCGAGAAAAATAAATTTATTTGAAAATGTATTGTAAATAAGAATCAGCCTAAGTGAGTCTTCATCACTAATGTCAGACTATCAGCACGAACGGGCCAAACAATCTACGACGATATTTTTTGCAGACTAAATCGCCCAACCACAACAACAACAACAACTCACTGTGTCCAAAGGAAGATGACCCGCTCCGTTCTGCTAGGGGCATGCGTTTTTTGGGCTGCTGTAGAGGAGGGGGTGTGGTCGATGTTGTGAGCTGTAGGCGGCTTCGAACGGTGATGACATGTTGGACATGGCATCGTCACTCGTCACTGTCAACAACTTATACAACAACCAACCAGGCCACATTGAGAGAAAGACAACCCGCCGGTTGTTTCTAAGGGCATGCGTCTGTGTTGTTTGATTTGCTGTAGAGGAGGGGATTCCGTCAATGGTGGGAGCTGTGGGCGCCGGACACCATGTCGGACATGCCATCGCCACTCATTGCCATCAACAACTTTATACAACAACCAACCACTTGGAAAAGGCCACAACCGGGACCCAGAAGATGGAAGAAGAGAGAGAAAAGGTGGAGTGAGTGAGAGACCCTCCACTTGGTCGGCTCTATCGGAGGGTTCAGGCGAGTGGTGAGGATGTCGTGAACCTTTGTGAGCTTTCGACGGTAGACGGTGATGCTGCCATAGCAGATATGGCAACAGACATGGCATTGTCACTGTCAACAAAAGAACACAACAACCAATCAATAGTAATGGGGCACAAAGGGATGAAGAAAAGAGGTCACGGGAGCAAGATCATCCACTTGAACGGCTCTAGCACTGCTTTACACAACAATAAACCAATTTTAGCTGGGAAAACGGCAAAACCAGGGCACAAAACATCTAAGAAAAGACGTGGAGGGAGCGAGATCCTCCACTCAGATGGCTCTATCAGTGGGTTCCTTTGATGGTGTGAGATGTGGGTGTCTTCAGAGGGTGAGGTGATGTCGAGCTGGGCAAAACCGCAAAACCAGGGTACGAAAGAACAAAGAGCAGAGGTGGGGAGAGCAAGTTATTTCTAGTCAATTGCAGTCGTTTGCACTTTCATAGTAATAATAGGTACTAGAATAAATTAGAAATAGCATTGTGTTCATAGCAGGGTAGTATCTTTTGGATAGGTTAGGGTTACTTGTATAAATAAGGACGGAGGGATCCACATTGTAAAATAAATGTATTCCTTCCGAGCAAAAACAAATTCATTTTAAAATTTATTGTAAATAAGAATCAGCCTAAGTTAATCATGATTTTGACCATTAGTTCACTGGAAAGTCTCCTGTTCCAACTTGGACACAACACAATAAAAAGCCAGTGTCCATTCATCCCTTAGCACCTCTTGTACATATTCTCTAACCTGTGGACCCTTAATCAAAGTGAAATCTTCCACCTTTGCTCCATTCCCCACTCTATGTGCCAATATAAATCGACATGCTGCATGAGACACTTGAAATGATACCTACAGCCTCCTACCACCTACTCGCAGCACCACTTGTATTAATCACCAACAAAAACATTAAGACATCACCTTTCACGCCCCCTTTCCATATTGTCAATGATGCATGGTGCCAAGATGGTACAATCTCCCCTACGCCATTTTGTTCACTTCTCAGTTTGGAAAACTAGCTTTTCCTCACTTCAAGCTTTGATCATGGCTTCATTGTAAAATACCAACAAAGAACTAGCCACCCAAAATACACGAATCTTCCCAAAAGTTATGAAACGGAAACAGGGCGGTGGCATACGTCAACAGTTTTGGTTGCACCTCATTCCAAACCGCCGATGCAAAATTTCACAACGAGACTTTCCATGATTCTAAGGGGATTGCACACTTGATGAATATTGTACACAAATGGAATGTCGCATGTGTCGGTCATACTGCATCCCCATTCATCCTGAAGAATGTGGTATCATTCCTTCTTGCCAACATGCATCCCTATTGGTCCCATATGAGCACAGGGTGGGCTGTCTGAGTGAGATCACGTAAAGAAAAGATTGAATGAAGTGTGAAAGGCAAGATCGGGATTATCGTGTGATGATGATGTGCACACGGACAAGTTGTTGTTTGGTTGTGTGCTGTGTCTGCACAAGATGATGGGTGTACTTATTGGTATCATTTTTTCTACCACAAAATTAATTTTATTACGAAATTTTGAAGTAGGCTTGCACAAAATGACCATACGTACTCAGTCCATATGACAATATTTTTGCAGACATGTGGTGTATAATAAATAAAAATTGTATCATACCGTAGTATTGTACTGTTGTGTCGCACTGGCATTGGCCAACGTAAAAGAACATACCAGATTCGACATAATATAAAAAATTAAATCACGACACTACTCTTCCACTCCATGACAATTTCTTCCACCACCACAGCATCACCTTGATCATGACAAATACCTTTGCAACACCGGTTCTGCCATGATCGCCCTCACCGCATCATCACCCAGGACCATCCTGCCGCTTGGTTCAGTCAGATTCCCTACATTTCCAGAGAAATAGCACCATTTCTACCATGCAGTTTTTGCTACACGGCGACCATCATGACCTGGAGAGGGAAAGATGGGAATTTATTGATTGTAAGCTTTGTTTTACAGTGACTATTCCCTGATTTTAATCACTTAATCATCAATTCATGGGGGTGTTCATTGGTGTTCATTTTTGTTTATCCTGGGTGCGCTACTTGGTAAGCTTTTTGTGGTGTTATGTCAGGTGACAGATGAAGTTAAAATTCAACAATCAGCCAGAATGTCATAGAGTGTACAGAGTCTGAGCCTAGAATGGACAGCTCTAACTGTGGTAGATAAGGTGGTTGTGCTGGGAAAGACAGATTGCATGAGCGATGGGATTTGTGGTCCAGTACATTTGATGAACTGTTGTTTTTGTGGTTTGTAGAAGGTCAAAGAGAACTCAACACAGATGAAAACATGAAAGTGTTGACAATCAACAAAATTCGATAGATGATCTTTCAGCTAAGGCTAGGTTTTGTAAGGGCTCACTGATGGTGCAGCAGGGATATCATTTAATATTTGAGCGTGAGAAAATTAAGTTTGTGGATTTTAATTCATACCTAATGAGTCATGAATTTAATTATTTTTACTTTGACTTATTACAATGGCTTGGGTAATTAACCATCCTATACCATGCAACCAAAGTGAAGGAGAATTATGAACCATCCATTGGATTCATTGTTGAATTGTGAGTCAAAAACACATCAGCAACTGCATTTGATCAGACAACCTTTCCTGAATGATTGTTGCACCTCCTCTTCTGCCTACCCCCAGCATCTGTTATTGTATCTGCCCATTGCACTTAAGAATTACAGTGTACCAGCATGGCAGGTATTAGTTTGTTAATTGAGGGTGGAGAAACCAATGGCAGTACCAAGGTGAGAACTTCATCCACCTGCTTGGTGAATTTTGCAACTCGGAGCTGCATCAACAGTCAACAACAATAATCACTTGCTATATTGTCTTCTTGAATGAACAAACCATTCATCACCCTTGAGTGGGAAGTCTATTTGCTTCATGAAATGGAAAAGTTCCCACAGATGATCATGAATGATAAAAGCCTTGTCGTAAAAGGAAAATGTTACGGAGCAATCTTTCCCTAAACAAAACTATTGAACTATATCTATGCAACTTTAAATGCATACACCCAAATCCACTCTTTTCATCCAAAACCTCTCCTCTTGTATTTGTGAATTTCTGTGAGTCTCAAAACAGGTGGCACAACGAGAAACCACATTTAGTACCGTATGGTACGATGCACTCTTGTACAACACCACCATACAACTCTCCATCCCGATTACATACAGAAAAAAGCTTGACAAAAAACCATGTATTTTTTGAGGACAATTGTCTTTTTCTCACATTGCATTATTAGGTAGTCCTAATAACTGATAAGTATACTTTACTGTCTAAGTTACCACATTAATACTTGACAACAGGAAATTGTCCCAGATAATGTCAGTTAGAGACCTAGTCACAATTGTTGTCCCAATGACGCCTCTGCAACATCAAATGACAAACCAAGGATGTCATTTCATGGCTTCCCTTTGAATGTACTCACTGGTTGCTAGCAAACCAAACATATTCCAAGCAGTTAGCAACCAGGAAATTACTTTTGCAGATCTGACTGTGATTTCAGTAGCAAACGGCACCACTTTAGTCAATTCAACTCCGTGCTGTTATGCATTTCATCCAGAAGAGTTGCTTTTATATTGCAAGTTAGTCTTTTGAGGGAGTCCAAAGAGATGGCCACCTGCATGGTGCTGGACCTTCTTTTACCTTGATATGCAACAAAGAAACATTATTTGTCACCAAGCTCCTTAGATATTTTCCCAATATTCTTCCAAGCAATACAACAAACAGTAAACCAAGACAAAATAAGACACAATGTTGATGGAAGAATTGTTGAAATCAAAAGTCTAAACTTTCTGACATTTGTTTTATTTGGTTTCATATATTGCTTGATTGTCAGAATTTGTCGACCGCTTTCAGAACCAGATGGAGATTATGCAGGTGCTCCAAGAAAAGATAGATATGCCCAAACACAACAAGCATTTTACATGGGGTGCAAAAAGTGCCATAGTAGTAACGTTGAAACAGTGCTTTTGCCAAATGGAATTAGTACTGTATTTGGTTCTGTCTCTGCCCACCTTTATGACGCAGCTAGTGTTCTTAATATGAAGAAACTAAATAGATTTACTCTACAAGAATACACATGTATAGCATATTGCTTCTTTGACCAATTCTGATACAAATTCAGCTACATGTACTATTCCCTTTTGAGAGTACAAAGTACATCCTAAGGTACATTGTCACATGGGAATCAACATGTTTTCTATGGGAAATCACAAAGGAGGTACAAAGTACATTTATGTTCTTTTGGACGTTCTCTGTACGTCGATTGTACTGTGTACTTTTTCTCACCGTTGAAACTTTGGAGATGTGCGTCAAAACAATGCACGAAAACACGATTTAAATACATAGTGTTAGGAATTGAATAATTTTGTCTGCTGCAGATAACTCACCTTTCTGGCAACCCCACCCACAATGCCTTTGAATACTGTTTAAAATACCTAATTCTTATTGAAAGTTTGCTGTTTTCATTTTCAGTGTATATTTCCCTAATCCTTTGGCAAAATTTTAGTATGTACTTTATCCTATGTTTCAAACTGCAAAAATGCATGAATGCATTCTTTTTTTGACAAGAAGGTGAGCACAATCCGTGAACGATCAACGATAGAGTGACGCGTAATAAAAATTTGACACAAATGCACTGTGACATTGACACGTTGATTCAACGCACTTGCAACTCGCGTTAACTACACTCTCTCTACATTGAACGAACGTTGGACGAACACTGGACGAACACTGGACGAACATTGGACGAATGTCTGAAGAAGGTCTGACGAACGTTGGACGAACGTCGGACGAACGTCTGACGAACGTCTGACGAACGTTGGACTAACATAGGACGAACGTCTAACGAACATCGGACGAACATCGGACGAATTACAAACTGACCAACCGACGACTTCTGACGAAAGGCCTATCCAGGCCTATCGCCAAAAGTGGATCCACGTGGAAATATCTTCCAAACATGCCTGTCTTGCAGATCTAAAAGAAACACGATATTCCGCACAATTTTTTGAGTAAGTGGTTTCTTGTTATTCTCACCATGTCATCGAAGTAAATGCACCCACTCACCTGTCAAACCTCTCTTCGTTGCTTTTCTCGCACATGACGGCATCGCCCCTCTTGGTCTTAACTTTACGCTTTTTTTCTCTGAATGCGAACTCTGATCATGGTTGCTTGTTGGCCGTCCTTATGACCCCTCCCCTACGGATTTTCATGCATTTGGAAACCTATGCAACTTCAACTCGTGATGGTATCTTGTCGTGCTTGTGACTAATGTGACGTGTCTTTGTTAATATGACTGTCTGAATAAGATCTTACATAAAATAAAGTCTATTGAAAGTTGTCATATACAAGAAAAATAATCTTCTTTAGTGGTCTTACTATTATAATATAGTCCTAACAAGGTGGTGAGTAAACCTTACCATCATCTCGAGCACTCTCTCACATCCTCTCTTCAAATAAGTACAGGAAACACCACGAGACGCCGAGTTGCGCTTGTGAAGTTGTGAACTGCAAGTTCTAGGAGGAAACTAACTTACATCGAGATGCCGAGTTGCGCTCGTGAAATTTTGACAAGCTAGATGCATGAGAGTGCTCGAGCTGACCCATTGCCTTGATCATGGATCTACGATCAGTGAGCCCGTCGCAACACAACATGACGAGCTGTTGCTCCGTCTAATCGTGTCCGCGATGACTGGAAGAGCTCGTGTGATCACGACCATGATCGCAAACAAGTATTTTGGCTCGAGTGTCGCATGAACCATCATTTTGATCGTGACGAGTTTCACGAACGAGTATGTTGCTCGCGACGATGCTCGCGAACGAGCCAGTCGACTGCGACGAGGGTCGCACGAAGACATTTGTCAATTGCGATGATAATCACGAACGCGTACCTCGGTCGCGATAAATCTCGTGAACGAGCAGGTTCAGTTGCAACAATGGTTGCGATGAACCATGCAAGTTCGAACGCAACGAGAGTTGCAACCGAACTTTGGCATGTTTGACCGAGATGAAGATCGCAACGAACAAACAACATCTTCACACGCGAGAAGCGAACAAAGCGCAACGATCGAAGCAAGGAAACTTGCACGTTTGGATCGCTGAGATCGATTAGGTTTGCAAGAGCATGCCAATCTTTGGCCAAAGAAGTCAAAAAAAGGAATCAACAATCAACTAGATTGTGATTGTTGTCGTGTCCCTCTTCCGTGATGTGAAGTGCATTGATACCTGCACTCACAACCAATAAAAAGGGTTCATCGAGTCTGAACAAACTCGACAATAAACCAGATTGGTTTTTTTTACAACCCAACATGCCTATTTGTTGTATGCAACAACACTGTGGACAGAGCGATGTCTCACCACAGAAAGTCGACAATACACCTGTGACGGACGTCACAAGGGTACGCTGTCGTTGACGTTGTGGCTCTTCATGAGTCCCTGTTTGTCTTTGTGCAAATGATATTTGCAATAGACTTTTATTTGCAATGCTGGATTGCTTCCAGACATTGAATAACAATAAAATAAAGTACGTCGGTCCAAGAATTGAAACGTGACTTATTTTGACTAATAGGCAGTTAGTAAAACCCTTAACATACAGTTGATTAACTGAAAATGTTAGCGGTATAAAAAGGAAAAGAGTGATACTCATTCCTCAATGTACTCTTGAACTTGAAGCAAGTCCAAGAGTTGTTCACAATGTTTGATTGAGTCAAACATGAGAGTAAAGCTGAAAGTCCGTCTAGCTGTAGACTAATTGAATTGTAGATTGGATAAATTGTGAGCTATAATATTCGTTATCGCACTAAAAACCATAACAGTAAACTAGCTAAAAACATAAACATAATTGCAAACGGTGTAAACCGCCGGAGCGCACCAACCGCCGGAGCGCAAACCTTTAACACCCTCCCTCGCTCCAAAGTTACCCACCTTTCAGCGATGCCAGTAGGCCGTCGTTCCCGCACAGCTTAGCTGCATGTCGATGCAAGGACGTAGCGTCGACATTCTTGGTGAAGATGTCAGCTTCGTTGTCAGGGCCCGGGATGTGTTTGAATGCAACCATCCCGTCCTCCTTCAGCTCGCGCAGGAAGAACATCCTCACATCCACGTGCCTGGTCCGTCCACCCACACTCCAGCTGTTGGCAAGATCTCGTGCCCCACTATTATCCATTTCGGCTATCATGGGTAGTTCGACCTTAAGCCCCATAGAGTTAATAACCCTATAAATGTACATCATGTCCTGCACCATAGTAACAACTGCCGCTAGCTCCGCTTCAGTTACAGACAGCGTCACGTGCTTCTGTGTCACACTAGAAAATGCAATGGGTGCATCATTTAGGTACACTACAGTACCCGTGATACTCCTCCTGCTTTCCGGATCTGTGGCATAATTAGAATCAGACCTGCCTCTAATTTTGAACTTGAAGTTTCGGTCCTTTCCGTCCCAGCTACCCGAGGGCTTTAGTAACAGGCCCCTTGTAGGTGTTGCTCGTACATACCTAATGCAATCACACATAGCTTCCCAATGAGCTTCTGTTGGATCGTGACAGTGACGAGAAAGCTCCCTGACCGCATTGGCAATGTCAGGCCTACTGTGCTTAGTTAAATACAGTAGCTTTCCCACACCGGTACGGTATCTGCTGTGTTTTTCGGGGCTCAACTTCGGGCTGTTCTCGCACTTAGTTAGTATGTTTCCAGGCTTCGCAGGCACAAGTATTGCTTTGCCCTGTGGAATATCCTCAAACTCATCCGTCAAACTCTGTACCAGTACGGGTTGCGTCATCTTGAGACTTGTACTGTCACTTGAGATGTCCAGCTTGCATCCAATATAATCTTTGACCTTCCCGACGTCGTCACACATGAAATGCTTCTTGAGAAGCTCCTTCTCATGTTCCACGCGCTTCGCATTTGCAATACACAGCTTGTCATCAATCCACGTGAGCCATAATACTAGGCCCCAGGTTGAATCCCACTTAAAGAACAGGCATGGATCTGCCCTAGAGCGGTCACAATTCATCTCCTTCATCACAGACATAACCTTGTCATAGTAATACTTAGCAGCTTGCTTAGTGCCATACATGCACTTCTTCAACTTGGTAACCACAGGTTCGGTGTACTTGGTATACCATTTTTCCATCCCTTCAGGTATTCCATATAGATGTCAGGATCGCCCTCCTTGAATTCTCCCAATAGGAATGCACCATTGACATCCACGACCCATCCCACAAATCCACATAATCGCATTATCGTAAGCGCGATTCGAATTGAGAATGTGTTGGTTACAGGTGATGAGATGTTATCCGCATCATAATGCTGCCCTGGTATCTGGCTGCAACCTTTCGCGTTCAAACGTGCCCGCTTGGTCCCATCAGCCTTAGGCTTCATAGCCCACACAGACTTGAGAATCTTGGTCTTGGGTGGCACACTTGATTTGGGCACTATGTCCCACACATCATTCTTAACCATTCTTTCGTGCTCCTTGTCAACTTCTTGCTGCCATGCCGCCGCGTCAGCAGAGGCCATAGCCTGTTTATAATTCATCACGTGAAGTTCTGACGTGTGCTTGAATCCCGCTCCCGTGGCACCAATTATGGCCAATTCAGACTTGTAATCCAAACTTAGTTCAACTTGCATGAGTCGAATTTCGGCCGCGGTCATTTCGAACCCGTCATACTTTTGCGGTACTCGCACTACGCGTCCACTCCTAGTTTTCCTTTCAGGTTCAGTGTCAGAGTCAGATGCCTCAGTGACTGCATCATCTTCTCCCTCCCTGGCTTCTGACTCCACCTTAATTTCAGGTTGATTGTCACTTGAGACAGATTCTATCTCAGTATCATCATGCACAGGATCAGTTCCACCCGGTTCCCGCTTTCCAAGCCCATCAAGTTTCAAAGCAGCAATGCTGTCATTTGATATTTCGTGCACGGCCATGCGCACTTCAGGAAGCATTGCCATATCTCCGGTGACGTCATCTTGATAGTACATTCTGTGCAGCCAGATAACATCTCGGGACTCAGTCACTTTCCGCGTGGTTGGGTACCACATCCTGTAGCAGTCATGAGAGTGGTTTTCGGCACATCCCACAAACACCATGGGGATTCCCCGGTCACCAAGCTTCCCATTCTTACCACATTTCACGACCCCAGCCTCCCCGAAGGTACGCATGATCCCAGGCTCGGCCCATTTCGGATTCTTGAGCCCCATACGTTTGTACCGTGTTTGCCTGCAGTCCTTGTCCACAACAAGATTACCCAAGGCTGTACTGTACGATAGTACCTCATTGGCAACCAGAATGCGAACCTTCGCACTCATGTTGGCAGCGTTGCACATTGCCCTTGCGCGCCCCGCAATGGTGGCAAACTCCACCTCAACAAGGCCATTCTGCTGTGGCGTGCTTCGCGCTGTAAACTCCCACTTGGGGTTCAGCTTCCAATCTGCTCCTGTAGCCCGTTCCACGAGCTTCTTGTTCTCTCCTGAATTGTCCATGCGTATATACTCCGCCGCCATTCCCTTGTCTGCCAGCCTACGCATGAAAGCACACATGGGCTCAATAAACTCATCTTTGTGTTTATAAAAACTTGAAAGGGAGTACCTGCTGAACTCATCATGCTGTAGGTGCCACTGCTTCTTGGGACAACTAGCCCCATCCTTATCACAAATCGTCCGGCTTTAGAGGCACGCTCCCTTTCAGATTTCTTGGGGATGCGTCTCTGTTTCGCCTTTCCGGAGGCACATGATGCACAGGGAATCATGACACCATCAGTCAAGTCCCACCCCAAAGCCTTTGCAGTTCTTCGGGTTTTCTCCACGTCAGTATGCCCTAATTTGCAGTGGGCTTGTGCCAGAGTCAGGGACATCTGTTCCCGTGTCACACTGGCATTAGACACTTCCAAATGCCTTTTTAGGACCGTAGCGTACACAGCGCCCTTAGGGGTTTTCACGACCAAATCAAAGGTGATGCTTTTGGTCACACAAGGCGCTATGATTTTTACTTGGTCCTTTTCACCGGTTAATGACCATCCCCCTACTAGGCACCTGGACACACTAAACAGGTTGAAATTGTACTGGGCGTTGTAACTGACATCAGTCATTTTGAAAGTTGCCCCTTCTTTCCCGTTCTTCTTGTAATTGGTCACTGTGAAATCCATTAGCTTGGATACTCCCACTTGACCTCCAGTCATTCCTTGAGAAACAATGTCCGTTTCGCGGCAATTGTATGCACCATCTTGACTCTTGGCAAAGTGGTTGCTGGCTGCGGTGTCACACACCCATACATCATTGCTGCGAAGCATCTCCATGGTTCCTGGCATTTCCATGTCTGCAGCCATAAGGCTTAAAGAAGGTCGGACACCGCTAGGCTCCGACCCGAGCAGTCATATGAAGCAGGAATCAATCTTGCATGATTCAGGTTCGGAAAGTTCGTTGACGTCATGGTCACCACCTTCTGACTCCTCATCACCGAGACCAATTCCTTCGCCGTCCTGCAAGAATTCCCCGAACATGAATGCATCTGTGACGTAACAGGCACAATTCCTTGGTATTCTTCGCTTTTCCAAGCAGTATACTTGGCAGAGCTTCCCTTGTCGTTATTCACGATCAGCTTTCCACAGCTTGGCTCATCATGCACACTGTCAACCGTACACAACACAAATTCCACATTAGCATTAGTGGTATTTTATATTTATGGTCGATTTTGGTCACTTTCTGCAAAATGGTCACCAAAAAATGGCCTATATAATATAGTTTATGGACGTTTGGAGAAAACAAACACGATTTTAAACGTTTCGAATCTTAAAATGTAACAATAATTTATATTAATGTCCGTATACATATAAACGGGTTATATAAATTGAAATTACTAGATATACAGTATATTGATTTTTAGGAAACTTACTATGTTTAAATAACTCGACGAAATTCGATAGTATTATTTTATATTTATGGCTGTATATCAAACTCAGACATGTCAACATGTCTGAATATAAGCTAATGTTTGTCCGTTTATTTTTATTAATGTCTGTATATCATTTAATCACACATTTTCTTGCCTGCTGCGTAACAACCATCCTGTAAGCATTCAAATTGTTATATACATAATCATGGGGTATGCTTATTCACATACGTACATGAATACTAAATATATCATACTATACGGGTCTACACATATTAGGGAATGAAGGTTTCGATAAGCAAAATGCCCGTTTTCGTGCACATATTTTAAATATCCGTTGGTTGCTCACTAATTTGTGCCACATCGCTAATTTTTTTGTATGGTAAGGTACCACCTTACTGGTAGATACAATACCACACCCACGCTGCATGCAGGCTGCTCCAGAACTGCTTTCCACCACCATGCAAATATCAGCCCAATTAGAATGACCGACAATGAACAATGAGCAAAATGATTGTTTTGGCATCATCGGATTGTGATGATGCAATACCACCATGATCGCATCTTGAAGGGACACCTTTTGGTAGAGCAGATCGTGAAATGTGCTTGCTGTGACTGTTTTTTTCACGTGCAGCAGCATGAATGTTTTTACATGTGAGCAGTGGTCGCACCGAACGAATCGAACGACGCTGATCAAGATGGGCCTGAATGACTCCCAATACGGAGTTGTCACATTGGGGAAGTCGTTTTTTACGCAATCGTGCGAAACTTTATTACGCCACTGCACTGTCGCGCTACTTTGTTTGTGCAAAATCGATTTGTTATATACATAACTCGCGGCACAGGTACGTCTGTTTTATGTATATCAATTGTTTATGTACATAACGCGAATTATTTTATTAACACAACTGCAACACTCCTTTGTTTGCGAAAAATCGATATGTACATTGATATGTTATGTACATAACAAGGATTGATTGAAAAAAAAAGGTATGTTTATGACATGATTATGTATATAACAGCACATGTTCATGACATTATTATGTATATACCAACAAATCGCTTTTTTTCTGCCCATCTGTTTTGTTGGGCCACATGTGAAATGATCCCATACAGGTATGTTTATGTCTTTCTTATGTACATACCAACATATGTTTATGTCGTGGTTATGTATATACCAACAATCACTTTTTTGCATCCCTTTCCAGCCACATGTGAAATGGTCACACCTAGGTGTGTTCATGTCCTTGTTATGTATATGCGACACATGTTTATGTCATTGTTATGGATATTCCAATATATGTTTTTCAGACGCTTTTATGGCATCATGATTGATTGATCGAAAGTAAAGGTATGTTTATGACATTTTTATGTATATAACAACACATGTTCATGACATTGTTATGTATATACCAACAAATCGCCTTAATTCTGACGAAAAGGGAGATTGGCGACGGGATATGTCAGTATAACTGACTTTTGGAGATGACAGATATGACATGAGAATTAACGCTGCTTCTCTGTGTGTGTAAAAAGACATCAAAGGACGAATAATGTCATGGAACGATACAATAGGGAGTTTAATGACCTCTTCGATTCACCAAGGCCGGGATTGTTTGTTTTCTGTGAAAGAGTTTGGGAGGAAGCATCGCGATGGGTTAGGACACACGAGGACGCGTTGAAGGGGAATTTCAAACACAGACAAAAAAGGAGCGATGTGGCTTGGCCAGAGATACCCTCCGATTTTGATGAATGGGCTCCTCCAAAGAAGAGAAGGACTCAGGGTGCATGACAACACCCAGAGTTTTTCAGAGTATGACATTTTTCGTAACGAGAAGGTAAGTTTATGCATTTGTTATATATATAACTTTGTGTCGCCTTGGTGAGGAATGGCTATGACAGTGTCTCTTTTTGGGCAGTCCAATCAGTTTATGTTCGTGACGTTGTTATATACATAACAGCGTGATCCCAGAGTTTTTTCAGAGTATGATATTTTTCTTAAGAAGAAGGTAAGTTTATGCATTTGTTATATATATAACTTTGTGTCGTCTTGGTGAGAAATGGGTGTATAACATAGTCTCTTATTGGCCAAACCACTCAGGTTATGTTCGTGACGTTGTTATATACATAACAGAGTGATATATAACTTTGTGTCATCTTGGTGAGGAATGGCTATGACAGTGTCTCTTTGTGGGCAGTCCAATCAGTTTATGTTCGTGACGTTGTTATATACATAACAGCGTGATCCCAGAGTTTTTTCAGAGTATGATATTTTTCTTAAGAAGAAGGTAAGTTTATGCATTTGTTATATATATAACTTTGTGTCGTCTTGGTGAGAAATGGGTGTATAACATAGTCTCTTATTGGCCAAACCACTCAGGTTATGTTCGTGACGTTGTTATATACATAACAGAGTGATATATAACTTTGTGTCATCTTGGTGAGGAATGGCTATGACAGTGTCTCTTTGTGGGCAGTCCAATCAGTTTATGTTCGTGGACGTTGTTATATACATAACAGCGTGATCCCAGAGTTTTTTCAGAGTATGATATTTTTCGTAAGAAGAATGTAAGTTTATGCATTTGTTTTATATATAACTTTGTGTCGTCTTGGTGAGAAATGGGTGTATAAGATAGTCTCTTATTGGCCCAACCACTCAGGTTATGTTCGTGACGTTGTTATATACATAACAGAGTGATCATGTGTATTTCTCAGGCATTGAAGACATCTGAATAAGCAAGGGTATGTGATTGCAATATTGTTTTATTAAGGTTTTTTAAAGCATGGAGGATGACCCTGACACTTTTTTTGGCTGGATGTGTTATGTTGAAAACAGAGTTATATACATAATCACATGGATACAGTGCCCAAAAGGTTTTTTCCCACAGTGCTATCAGCCACCTGCTGTGGTTTTTTCACCCTGTCCAGTCAATATCCCCCAGATTCGTTTGTCATGTGTGAAGAAGAATTGGGGGTAATAGTAGAATAATGAAATTTATTGTAACAGGATAGTATTTTGGTGGCAATTTATAACTTATAAACTGGTAAATCCAGTGACCATTTTGCAGAAAGTGACCAAAAGTGACCAAAAATATCTCAAACCATTGGTATTTTATATTTATGGTCGATTTTGGTCACTTTCGCAATTGGCTCCTTTGTGCCCCTTTTCACCGCATTTGTTGCATTTGCCTTTGAATGTTCGTCCGCCTGCTTGATTTGTCCCGCCGGCTTGCTGATTGTTGCCTTGGCCGTTTTTCTTGTCCGGGCAGTCACTTGCCTTGTGTCCTTGCTTGTTGCAATTGTAACATGTTCCTTTGAACTCGACGTTGCCGAGTGACACTTCGCTTCCATTGCCTGACTTGTTGCTAGTGATTCCGTCCTTCTTGAACTTGCCTGGCTGAGACACACAGAGTTGTTGGAATCTGACTTGCATTGCATGCTGCAATTGTTCGTACATGCACTCTATTGCTTCCATGTCAATGTAACCAATGCCTGTCGATGGTGCCGTGCCTGCATTGATCTGCATTGTTAGCGCATTGAATGCATTGGCTGTAATCAAGCTTTGAGCTGCCTGATTTGCCGTATTGATACAGCCTGAGTAGAGAGAGGGCATGATTTTCATCAATTGTGCCTTTTTCATTGATGCTGTGAGCAAACTGCCTGATGCTGTGTAGAGTCTTGCTAGCTCGTTGAACTTGTCATCGACAGATTGGGGATCCTCGGTCTCCTTCATCTTGATTGAGTCAAACTCTGCTTGCAAAACTGTTGCTGCCATTTCCTTTGCTAGAATGACTCGTGCCTTGAGACGCCGGATTGCCTCGTAAGCTACTCCTTGTGGGTACGCAGCAGAGCACGACGCGTCAATTTCGTGTTGATGCTTGGGAAGAGGAAATGCCATCCTCAACCAGGCCATTGCGTTGTCGTTCGCTTGTACTGCCTTGTACATTTTAAGTTCACTCGGATCAGACAAATCAAACCCTTCCCTCCCTTTCAAGTTTTTATAAACACAAAGATGAGTTTATTGAGCCCATGTGTGCTTTCATGTGTAGGCTGGCAGACAAGGGAATGGCGGCGGAGTATATACGCATGGACAATTCAGGAGAGAACAAGAAGCTCGTGGAACGGGCTACAGGAGCAGATTGGAAGCTGAACCCCAAGTGGGAGTTTACAGCGCGAAGCACGCCACAGCAGAATGGCCTTGTTGAGGTGGAGTTTGCCACCATTGCGGGGCGCGCGAGGGCAATGTGCAACGCTGCCAACATGAGTGCGAAGGTTCGCATTCTGGTTGCCAATGAGGTACTATCGTACAGTACAGCCTTGGGTAATCTCGTTGTGGACAAGGACTGCAGGCAAACACGGTACAAACGTATGGGGCTCAAGAATCCGAAATGGGCCGAGCCTGGGATCATGCGTACCTTCGGGGAGGCTGGGGTCGTGAAACGTGGTAAGAGGAAGCTTGGTGACCGGGGAATCCCCATGGTGTTTGTGGGATATGCCGAAAACCACTCTCATGACTGCTACAGGATGTGGTACCCAACCACGCGGAAAGTGACTGAGTCCCGAGATGTTATCTGGCTGCACAGAATGTACTATCAAGATGACGTCACCGTAGATATGGCAATGCTTCCTGAAGTGCGCATGGCCGTGCACGAAATATCAAATGACAGCATTGCTGCTTTGAAACTTGATGGGCTTGGAAAGCGGGAACCGGGTGGAACTGATCCTGTGCATGATGATACTGAGATAGAATCTGTCTCAAGTGACAATCAACCTGAAATTAAGGTGGAGTCAGAAGCCAGGGAGGGAGAAGATGATGCAGTCACTGAGGCATCTGACTCTGACACTGAACCTGAAAGGAAAACTAGGAGTGGACGCGTAGTGCGAGTACCGCAAAAGTATGACGGGTTCGAAATGACCGCGGCCGAAATTCGACTCATGCAAGTTGAACTAAGTTTGGATTACAAGTCTGAATTGGCCTTAATTGGTGCCACGGGAGCGGGATTCAAGCACATGTCAGAACTTCACGTGATGAATTATAAACAGGCTATGGCCTCTGCTGACGCGGCGGCATGGCAGCAAGAAGTTGACAAGGAGCACGAAAGAATGGTTAAGAATGATGTGTGGGACATAGTGCCCAAATCAAGTGTGCCACCCAAGACCAAGATTCTCAAGTCTGTGTGGGCTATGAAGCCTAAGGCTGATGGGACCAAGCGGGCACGTTTGAACGCGAAAGGTTGCAGCCAGATACCAGGGCAGCATTATGATGCGGATAACATCTCATCACCTGTAACCAACACATTCTCAATTCAATCGCGCTACGATAATGCTATTATGTGGATTTGTGGGATGGGTCGTGGATGTCAATGGTGCATTCCTATTGGGAGAATTCAAGGAGGGCGATCCTGACATCTATATGGAAATACCTGAAGGGATGGAAAAATGGTATACCAAGTACACCGAACCTGTGGTTACCAAGTTGATGAAGTGCATGTATGGCACTAAGCAAGCTGCTAAGTATTACTATGACAAGGTTGTGTCTGTGATGAAGGAGATGAATTGTGACCGCTCTAGGGCAGATCCATGCCTGTTCTTTAAGTGGGATTCAACCTGGGGCCTAGTATTATGGCTCACGTGGATTGATGACAAGCTGTGTATTGCAAATGCGAGCCGTGGAACATGAGAAGGAGCTTCTCAAGAAGCATTTCATGTGTGACGACGCCGGAAGGTCAAAGATTATATTGGATGCAAGCTGGACATCTCAAGTGACAGTACAAGTCTCAAGATGACGCAACCCGCACTGGTACAGAGTTTGACGGATGAGTTTGAGGATATTCCACAGGGCAAAGCAATACTTGTGCCTGCGAAGCCTGGAAACATACTAACTAAGTGCGAGAACAGCCCGAAGTTGAGCCCCGAAAAACACAGCAGATACCGTACCGGTGTGGGAAAGCTACTGTATTTAACTAAGCACAGTAGGCCTGACATTGCCAATGCGGTCAGGGAGCTTTCGTCACTGTCACGATCCAACAGAAGCTCATTGGGAAGCTATGTGTGATTGCATTAGGTATGTACGAGCAACACCTACAAGGGGCCTGTTACTAAAGCCCTCGGGTAGCTGGGACGGAAAGGACCGAAACTTCAAGTTCAAAATTAGAGGCAGGTCTGATTCTAATTATGCCACAGATCCGAAAGCAGGAGGAGTATCACGGGTACTGTAGTGTACCTAAATGATGCACCCATTGCATTTTCTAGTGTGACACAGAAGCACGTGACGCTGTCTGTAACTGAAGCGGAGCTAGCGGCAGTTGTTACTATGGTGCAGGACATGATGTACATTTATAGGGTTATTAACTCTATGGGGCTTAAGGTCGAACTACCCATGATAGCCGAAATGGATAATAGTGGGGCACGAGATCTTTCCAACAGCTGGAGTGTGGGTGGACGGACCAGGCACGTGGATGTGTGGATGTTCTTCCTGCTCAAGCTGAAGGAGGACGGGATGGTTGCATTCAAACACATCCCGGCCCTGACAACGGCTGACATCTTCACCAAGAATGTCGACGCTACGTCCTTGCATCGACATGCAGCTAAGCTGTGCGGGAACGACGGCCTACTGGCATCGCTGAAAGGTGGGTAACCTTGGAGCGAGGGAGGGTGTTAAAGGTTTGCGCTCCGGCGGTTGGTGCGCTCCGGCGGTTTACACCATTTGCAATTATGTTTATGTTTTTAGCTAGTTTACTGTTATGGTTTTTAGTGCGATAACGAATATTATAGCTCACAATTTATCCAATCTACAATTCAATTAGTCTACAGCTAGACGGACTTTCAGCAATCTTCGATAAACCAGTTACATTATCCCAAATTGGGATTGTACACAAGCTGTCTAAGTCCTTATCTCAAAGTAGATCACTTTGAAGAACTAGTGACAATACCATTGAAACTACCTGCGCAGCAGCTGCTCACAAGTAATTTCCAAAATACTGTGCAAGCCGCAGAGAGCGCAGCACACCCCAAAAATGCTCAACCACTAGAGCCTTGGATTTTTGCTAACATATTGTAAGCATGAGCAACAACACATTTGCAATGGACGTTGCAAACATACTGCACGCAGAAGATAGATTTTTTTCTGTGCTGCAGAAAATTCTTTTTGTCACCAAACCATGTTTGGAAACAAAACACTCCATGTTGTACAATGTTTGATTGCTGTCAAACAACAGTACCTAAAAATAAAAATTGCTTTCATTTGCCCAATTGCTGGGGATGCAAATTGTTGACTGCTAGTCACAATGTTTTACCAACATGGAGCTGATTAGCTGACAATGTTAACAGTGCAATTATTGACCTGTGTTGTCTGTCTAAATGATGTTTGCAGACACCGTGCCGTTGATTGTGACGAAGTCATATCAACTTGAGGACATGACATTCGAGGAAAGTCTTGAACCCCAGTAGTGCAATAATATTGCAGCCACCAGAAAGTGATTGCCACAATCACGGGTGCCAAAAGGAGCATACATGCACAATCATCTTGCTGATGATGACACTCCTATTGTTTTTTGGTCAGTGTGATGATACTCACACTCCCGCACAAACCACAGTCAGAACCCATATAGAGGTAGCGTTCAGGATTTGACGTGTCAAGAAAATTCCAGTGATGGAAATCACACATAGTCTTGATTGTTGCCGGACCAAGCAACAAGACACATTGCCCAACTTGCCTGCATATACAATGCATTGCAGACCATGTTTGATTGCCTTCAAACATAGCAGCTAAAAATAAAGCCCACTTGACTGATAGTCAATTTTGTGGTTTCATCAAAATGTAGTTGATTAACTGTCTTTAAAATTCAAAATTGAGTTTATGTAGCAGTCAGGTTGAAAGCCGACGCTTCATTTTGTTATTGTGATGATGTATCAGCAATAAATACATTGGTAGTTGTGAGAACAACTCATCAGTCAACAATTGTTGTTGGATCACAACATATTGTAATCATGAGCGGTCCAGCTATTTTGTCTTGTCTGAGTCCTGCAAGACACGTTACCCGCGCTACTTCCTCCTCTTCTCGAGTTCGGGCGATTTCGCTCTCCGACAGCCTCCCCGCCGAATCTTGGACCCTCAGGTACTTGTCGCTGTCCCACGGACGCACGGTATGTGCCTGTCGAATATTGCCGACGCCACGCTCTTGGTGAATATGTCTGCGCCATTCGACTCACCTGAGATATGACGTATGACCAGCAATCCCTGGTCTTTCAGCTCGCGTAGGAAGTAATTGCGCACATCTACATGACGCTGCTCTGCCTCCTACACTCCAGCTGTTCGCAATGTCTACTGCCCCGAGTTGTCCATCTCTAACACCATGGGCAACTCCACTTCAAGCTCCAGAGACTCCATCAATCTGTAGATGTATAGCATGTCCTGTGCCACCATGACACCAGCTGCTATTTCCGCCTCAGTCACAGATAGGGTCACAAACTTCTGTGTGACGCTTCGAAATGATATGGGTACGCCATTCACAAACACACACCCCTGATATGCTTCTTCGGTCGTCCGGGTTGGTCGCGTAATCGGAGTCGGACCTGCCATGAATCTTGAATTTGTAGCCAGGACTCCACGCGCTTCCGTTGGGGAAATTACTAGGCCTCTATTTTCTGTGTTTGTGACGCACTTGATCAGCGCCTTGAGTGGGCGGACATGAGCCTCCCTAGGCGCAGTCATGTGCCTAGCTAGTCCGCTCGCATCACGCTAAAGATATCAGGGCGCGACCATTGCATCATGAACATGCAAGTCGCCGTAGCTGACCGGTACATTGTTGTGTCTTGCGTGGTTGTACCGCCATCATCACCTTTCACGAGTACCTGTCCCGCCACTGCAGGTGTTTTGGACACAGGCCCATCAGGTACCTCATACTCGCCCATTAACTTTTTAATAAGAACTGGTTGTGTAAACTTAACAGTGCCACGTCCGCTTTGCCACGCGGTGATGGACAGTTTACTGCCCACGCACTCTGTGAGTACCCCTTCCGCTTGCACGTGAATGCCTTTTCCAAATCGCTGGACTTGTTCCACTAGATGCGGAGGGCCTAAGACCATGACGCCATCGACCCAAGCCACAAATACGACCAT
Source organism: Cyclotella cryptica (assembly GCA_013187285.1). Lineage (NCBI taxonomy): Eukaryota > Bacillariophyta > Thalassiosirophyceae > Thalassiosirales > Thalassiosiraceae > Cyclotella > Cyclotella cryptica. Next base: position 79,578 of record JABMIG010000393.1, read on the forward strand.
TTCCTTATTGATCCACCCATAGAACAGGCATGGATCAGCCTTTGATTGCTTATAGGTCACGCTTTTGATGTGAGTTGCGAACGCCTTGAAAAACAGTATGCAGCTTGCTTGGTACCGCATAACGGTACGCTCATACGTAGGGACGACGCCACCTGGGTACCACTCCTTGAATCCATCCGGGACCTCAATATAGAGTTCTTCGCCGCTCGCTAACTTTCCCTGGAGGAACGCCCCTTCCACGCCAATTATTGCTGACGCCCATGTCATGTTCATGCAATACAACATCAGTACGATTCGCACTGTGATGGGATTGGTCACCGTGCGGCAATAGAGTCTGATGCGTAATGACTCCCATCGACTTGCTTTGCCCTCTTGCATTGAGCCTTCCCCTTCGGGTTCCGTTTGACTTCATTTTCATCGCCCACGTAGTGGTGAGAACCTTCGCACCCTTTGGTAGCGAAGTTTCTTGGGACGGCCGTTAGTGCATTGTACTTATCGAATCGTGCCTCTCGCTTTGAATCTCTTTGCGCCACTCTTCTGCGTCAGGACTTCGCATGGCCTTTTTGTAATTGAGAACCTTCAGCTGACTCGTGGCTTATACCGCCTCCAACGCCAGCCCCAATAAGGGCCATTTCCATGCTTCTCAAAGCCATATATGTGTTGGCCAGCTCTCCGTGATCTAGCTCGGCCATCTCTCCTAGATACCGTAGCTCCACAGCTGGTGCGCACGTGAGCCTATCGGGGCTTAATCGCCGGCCTGATCTAGTACCGACCAGTACCGGGCCCTTTGATCAAGGGTGTGTCCCACCGTACCTTGCCTCCCGGCTCTTCAGGCTGATTGTTGGTTGGTCCTGACATGGTGACGCCATCTTCATTTTTGTGTCTAACCCTGACTCTGACCCTATAATTGAGTCTAGGTCCTCTTGGGTGTCTAGGTCAATGACTCCCACCGTGTCATCCTTAAAGAACATATGCTTTAGCCAGTATACATCACGACTGACTATGACACGTGATGTCCGCATGTCCCACATTCGTACACTGTCACTTTCACGATCAGCATATCCCACCGAACATCATCAGTAGGCCCGCGATCCCCTGTCTTGCCATCTCTTTCCTTCTCTGCGACTACCCCAGCCTCGCCCCCACACACGAGCTTACCAGACCATGAGGGGTTCGCACCAAACATGTGCACGCCACGTGTAGCCAACTTGCCCTTAACGCCCACCACCACTAGCCCATCAAGCTGTGTTGCGCATGCAATGGCCTCTAGGGCCACCTTGGGCTTGATGTCCACAGGTACCCTTGCGGCACCCATCATAGCTCGTGCCTTTCCCGCCAAGTACAGGAATGCCAGTTCGGCCAGGCTGTTGTGTTGCGGTGTATCACGTGATGTGAACTCGAAGTCCAGGGGCTGTAATGCCGCCCATTCACTGTTTGCCGCTAAGTTTTGCCAGCTTGTGGTTCTCACCAGCAGGGTCCAATCGTATGTACTGTGCTGGTATCCCACGTGATTTCATTTTGTTCAAGTGTTTGCATGTGCGTTCCACCGCCTCACTCTTAGTCACGGTGAAATCACTCCATTTCTTTCCAGTTGCTTCACAAACAAGGACCTTCCAATTATCGGTTGATTGTGACATCATCTGACGCCTCTGTCTTGATGGTTATCTTGGATAGATCCAAGTATATACGGTGTCCTGGTATGTCAGTCTTGGGAGTGTTTGACTCCTTTCGAACGCTTTTCTGCCTAGCCTTTGATTGTGCGGGCAGTGTTTGCATGGTTTCAATGTCCCACGAGTAATGACCCAACCAAGCTCCCTTGCAGTCTTGCGCACGGAGTCTTCGCTCCGATGACCCAACAAGCAATGGGCCATATTAATATTGAGCCTGACCTGTTTTCCGATACTCCCAGCGGTGTTTTTCACGCTTCTTGCAAACTTGCACTCCTTATATTGCCCCCTTGTCAGTAGGCACTACGATATCAAAGTCAATGATTCCACCCTTTTCCGCTTGTGGACACGGATCAGATTCCTGTCACCTTGCACTATTTTCCACCCTTGCTTGTTTATCAGCTTGGACATGCTTAGCAAGTTGAAATTGTGTTTCTTGCTGAAACTGCAATCTTTCAGTACTGCCTTCATACCAGTTTTCCGTCTTTGTCTGCGAAGACCCCTGGGATGTCAATCAGGGCTGTGGACTCCATAGCTGAGCCAGTGTCCCCTAGGCTGTACACCATCGTGGTCACGAACGCCTCGCACCTACATTGCATCTTTGTCACGGCGTGCTAGCACCGGTGTCACAGATCCACACGTCATCCTGGCGCAATACTGCCAGCGCGTCATCACCTTTTTCAACTGGCTCTACCGCTTCAAGTTTGTCCGGGTCCACTGATGTCAAGGATACCTCAATACTCGAGGATGCCGTCTCGGTCTTGGCGACCTTCTCCTTGTACCAGGCGGGTGCCTTCTCAGGGTGTTTCTTGTAACACCCCCTTCCTTGTGACCCCTTTAGGCCACAGAAATTGCACTTCTTGTTGGAGCTACTGCTCCCATCGCTGTCATTCCACGCGACCGTGCAACTCCCCTTTGCGTTTCTTGCAATCCACGGCCTTGTATCCACATACTTTGCCGCAGTTCCTGCACTTTCCTTTGAACGATCCATCGCCTTCAACGGAAGCCAGGTGTACTTCTTTCTCACCGTACTCCTCTTATTACCGCTCTTGGTGAGCCTCTGAATCTCCGAGACACTGTTGCACAGCCCCATTAAATCGGACTCGAAGATTTCAACTCATCCAAGATCAATCTTTGCGTATGACTCGGTCGTTGTTCTTTCGCGCCATCAACATGCACAACTCCTGGTCAGTCTTCGTGACCTCGCATTCTTGTCGAGCACTCCGACCACGTCATTGTAAAATCCCTTTCGCTTTTAACTGTAGCCTGTCTAGCTCAGCCTCCATCTCAATCATGGCACTAGCGTCCGAGGGCTTATTCGCCTTCTTGGCCTTCATAGCGAATTTGTATGCAAGTCCATTGGGAAAATCATTGTTCTTCGTCTTTCCCAGCAAGGCAATACCGTGACTCTTTCCCTGTCCCAATGCAATTATTGCACACAGCTTCTTATTGGCCTTGTACAACTCTAAGGATTGCTTCTGCGGGAACAGTCACGTCAAGTGCTGCAAACTCCGTCTTGGTCGGACAGTGCGCCATCAACACGGGATCCAATGCATCCGCCACACCCATGAACTTCGCGTACGCTTCAATCTTGCTGACATACACACCGAACCTCTCCGCCTTTCCATCCCAATAAGGGATCTTGCTCAAGCTGTTGTCACTCATCTCGATTTCTTGTTGGGCTTGTAACTTCCTCAAGTTAGCCTCGTACTGTAGTAACAGCTAGTAGAGTCTTTTAGTTCTGGATTTGATAACTTTAGTTCTACGGTTCGCGTCCTGGACTATCTTGCATAACTACTGTCTTGTCTGAGTCCTGCAAGACACGTTACCCTGCGCTACTTCCCCTCTTCCGAGTTTGGGCGATTTCGCTCTCCAACATATTCACAAGAACTCACACCTGATATATCATTTGGCATAAATGTTATGAAGTGATCACAGAGAAGAAAGGAGAGCATTCTTGAATCATATACCTGACATGACAAAAAGCGATGATTTCGCATCTGAGACAAATAACGATATTGCTGAAGAAGAGCAGGAGGAATTCTTTGTGGAGAAGGTAATTAAAATGCGAGTAAGCAAAAAGGGTAAGGAAGAATTTCTTGTCAAATGGGCTAGGTACCCTATGAGTGAGGCAACTTGGGAACCATTTGAAAACCTTTCAGGGAAGATGCATGTAAGTATCCATTCCATTAAAGATATCATCCATGTTTTTCAACGTAAATGCAAACCAGACATACCTTGTGAAATGATCAAGAAGCCTTGACATTGAAAAAAAGGGACAGTGAAGGAACGTTAACTGAGGTGAATGTAACTAGTGTTATTACCTTACTTCAAAAATAGCAATCTTCTAATAATTTGGTTTTCTGTTTTTCCCTTGAGAACAATAAACACACAAAGAAAAGTAAAGAGAATTATCCAATGATGTTCCCCAGAAAAGCGAAAGAAGTTGCATAATGAAGTGAGATCATAGTCTTGACAACACTATTCTTTCTCTATTTATGAAGCTTTCCCCATTTGTTCTCTGTTGCATGTTGACAGGTATCTGGTGAGAGGAAATAGAAGAAAGGGATGGAAAATGATGTGAGTATAGACAATAAATAATAAGAGTCCACGATTTGATGTCTTGACCTCATGAACTTGAACTTCTCAACAGATCAAGTCAATGGAGTTCAAAGTAAATGTGAGATTTACATTTTTATCTCAGTAATGCAATGAGATTTTCTTATTTTAAACCATTGTGTTAATCTTGTAACAGACATCAGATGAGATCAGCAAGGAGTTGGTGGTAAGTGCATTATCAGTGGAAAATACTGGATTTTCAACACTGTTTCTTATACTTCATTAGGTCATTTGTTCTTCTATTGCATACATGTGACAAGGTAAAGTGGCAGTTAGCAACCAAGGTAGAGGTAAGGGAATGAATCATTTGTTTTGTATAAATTTGAGCATGTCACAGACACCCATTTCATTGGTTTTTGATTTTCTAGTCTTCAGATGTGGAGAAAGACAAGAAAGAGGTGAGACTTTACCTAATCGGTACTCTAGTTTCAGCCACTTATGTTCAGAAGACCTCACAAATTTTATGTTGAATTTCCTCCATTAGAAGGTGAGTATGCCATCTTCTACTTTGTTGAATTGTTTACTTCACTAGCTCTTCATAATTTATTTTATTTCCCTCCTTTTATTTGATTCACTGCAGGCACCATTGGATGAATGTGTCGGAAAGGATTGGAGGTCCATTGATTTCAGACAGAACCATGCAATCCACTTGAAGAAGGACTCTTACTGTGTTTACATGTGCCAGAGAGCAAACAGAGGAGAATGCCAATATGCAGTGTGTCATGTATGCCATGAGGAACAATCCAAAACACAGAAGAGAACAAGGGGGTCCTGAGTGCTGATGATTTGATGGAGACTTGTCATCATGAGTTATGCCATCTACAGTTATGTTCAGACATCTGGTGGTGTACGAAGGATTATTTGGGTGGTGAACAATGGTTAGAACACATGAAGGGCTGTGTTTATTGTGAGAGAATGTTCACAGTTGGGGAAAAATAACTATATTGCATTCTTTGTTGGATGGAATAACCCTAAAATATGTTTTTCTACTTTGCCTAGGGTTAACCCTGAATACCTGCAAAATTATAAAAAAATATTTGTTGTAACAAAGGAAGTATTACATTTATCTACTCCGACCTTTTTAGGAGATCGCGCAAAGTACAATGTTGTTAGTAATTAAGATGTTGTTAGTAATTACGATAGTAAGGAAATCTGAGTTCGTAGGAGTACAAAATTATCGAATATGTTAGTTAAAATGTTAGCAAAAACGGACCTGGTAGTAAGTATGTTAGTAAATCGAAAAAATCGATGAATTTTGTTAGGAGCCCCAAATATCTAACAGATTAGCTAACAAGGCCGATTTCGAGAAGCTTTCTGCCCAGTATTAAATGTACATGCAGGTGTTAGAAAGCCCTTTGCTTTTACTAACAGCTTACTAACAAATCGTTTGCAGTGAGGTGTTGGGATTGGTGCCAATGTACATTTGGATCGCAATCGTTTTGCCAAGACCGCATAAAAGAGAGATTTCTATTTCCCATTTATCCAATGATTTCTTTTGGCGCAGTGATTGCATTGGACGAGATCTTGAGCTCATTGACATTTCTCGTTCCTGCATTCACGTCCAAACGTTCTAGCAATGGAATTGGTCACAAGAGGGATTACAGAGTCATGCTAGGGCTCCTTGCTCTATTTCCCCCAGCAATCGCGGTCATTGGCATTGCATTATCACTACCATGCCCCGCTAGAACTGTATCAACAACTACTCACTCATATCTCACAAGCACCACCTCCATCCAGCGGGGATACAAAGTATTATGTGTGCACGGGGGGTGAATGGAATAGGTTCCCTTCTTCTTTCTTTCTCCCCGCTTCGGCACAATTGGGATTCTTGAAGTCATTGTTTGGAGGTCAGCTTCCGCAACCCTTCACTCCTTACGGATCCAAAAGTGAAAGTCTAGACGTGCAAACGGGTCAATTCAATGATAGGAACCGGGAAGAAATGGATAAATAGTTTTGGATTAAAGATTGCTCGTATGTGATTAAGATGGTTTCACCTATCGTGTCAGATGATTCCAATCAATTGCCTTAATATTTGCAATACATGACTGGAGATACTTCTGGTTCATGGAACCGTCTGTCATCTTTTAGACATCTTGATGCGGAATTGACGCCCACAATACACAGAATACTGTACCATCCTTTTGACAGGGAAAACTAAGTCGTCTTCAAAGAATATTATTTGTATTTTAGGTCAAAGTCCATTGCGAACTAACACTGTGGTGAGTTTCAAATCATGTCGAAGGTGTAACAATAGGAGATTTTGATATTAAATCAGTAATCCAATTGCTATCTGAACTTATGCAAGTGGAAGCTAGATTTTTCACACAGCTACTATAGTAGCTGTGTGAAAAATCTCTTAACATTTGTTATATTGTTGGTGTTTATGGAGTCGAAGACACTGTAACTGCTGTCTCGCAATTCTTCTTTGTCAATCTTTTAGTTGAACATTGCTGCAAGCCAACGATCAAGTTCATTCCTTGGGCTAACAATGTGGTGAGTTTGAATGTGGGTTGGAAGTGTCCTGAGAGGAGATGATGATATCAGATCATTAGTCCAATTGCTATCTGAATTTATTCCTGTAGAAACCAGATTTTTCACACAGCTACTAGATGGGCTGATCCTCTGTGTTCATACTCGTGTTGATATAGTTTTGATCTCTGTTTTTGTTATCTCACAATTGTCTTTGTATGAAATATTCTGCAGAAAAGAGCGGTCGCCAGCCCTAGTGTAAAATCACCAAAATTTGTGATATGGTGTAGGTTAACGCCGACCCTCAGCGTAGGAATTCTCATTCACTTGGACACGCAAATGAAGTGTTCATCTGAATAATAGGAACGCACACATTTGCCTTGCACTCCTAGACTTTGCCACTGGTTACAAAACAGGACTTCGTTTGTGACAAGACACTTTAATGCGAGTATGGTATACTTGTAAGAGTTGATATTATGATTCTAGTGGCGGTGTGCTTGTATCCTCCCTGAATAGTAGGTTGGGTTTAGTGGCGTCCTATTGTAACCAGCCGCCCGTGAGGCAGATTCTGTAATGGGCGGACCGCGGAAGAGTTATCAATTAGTCTGATGTTGCTGTCTGATCATATTCTGTCCAATGACCGAGAATGCACTGTCACGATGAATGTGGCAGCTTTCATCATGATCTGGAGATGGTGAAAGAAAGAAAAACGTTCGATGAGTTGTTCCTGCTGTTTTAGTTTACCAGGATAGAGCACTAACAAAAGATATAGTTCCTCATCAACTCTTTTGACGGTGGCAGCATCAAACAATAGGATTGACTCATTCCTAGCGACACATTGCATTGAGATAGGTGAGTGACATGGCTTCACTCAGTATGCTGCCCGCAGAAACTGATATCAAGTAAATATTTGTCACACATGTCCCCAAGAGATCACGACACAATGACAACGCCTTGCTTGTTGAGCAGGGATAGCGTTGCATCGGATAGACAACAAAGCAATTAGTTAGATCACTTGGATCCCTGCACCAGAGACTCAATATCGAAACAGAGTTTATGTCAACTTCCCAGCCAGACTGACTTGCCACCAGGCACTGCCTCGATTGGTGTGTGAAAATGTGCTGTTTTTGTCATCGATTGCCCTTGATGCTTCAAACTTTCAACGATTTTTGCATGTTGACGACTGACTTGCAATACCATCCTTGGCAACATTGATGCCAGATGAAAATGCTCGAACTTCGAATACTTGAATAGGGCCATCTGTGGTGGCCTCTAACTTAATGATACTTGCGGGAGACATGCTACATGTTGGAAAAGTGGGTTTGTTTGTGGGGTTTGAAGTCGGCATCTGGGTATAGCAGTAAGGGATAGGAAATGGCGTAGAATGCAGAGGTCATCCAGCTGTACTATTTGAGCCCTAAACGCCATTCATGAAATGTATTGAACCTTTTATCAGTGGAAGATTGCTCTCAACGTAATCAAAGCCCATATACATTTCCGCCTCAGTACAAGGGTTGTTAGTTATGCCGCAGCTATCTTCAACGATGGTGCTGTTCTCTGTGTGTGGGGAATAATTTGTCTGATACAGATTGGTTGGATTTGTATAGGACAGTACATAAGCCTTTGATGTCAGACTTTTTCCGGTCTTCCCATCCCAATAGCTATAGGCAGGTGTCAATCTTGATAACATGGTGGAGTTCTTGATGTAGGCAACCTGCACATCAAAAGAGTCAACTATATCAAACATATGATTCATCACACTTTTTGTAACTCCACCAATAGCCGGCCAATGAATATCCGCAGTGTATATGAGCCAGAACTGGACGTGCATCCCAATTCCTACTAGGTGAAAAGTGGAGGGGGAGAGAATACGCGGCGGCATTGTTAACAGCAAGCAGAAGCTTATCCAAATGGTCCTGTTGCAATGGTATGCTGTCCGCATCATAACAATCCTTGAAACTCAAAAAATGTCGTTGTTCACTGATACACCATCAAAATAGATTTCATTCTCACCACAATTTGCATTGAACTGCCCAGGATAACTTGCCATGTTGCTTTCGGAAATGGCAGAATCGCTAACTGCGAATAAAGCGGAAATTCTAATTTCAAGTTCGTGTGCCTCTTTCAGTAACGCCAATACATCAGCATCATATCTTCCTGATGCATCGTATCCATTGTTTTCGATGCGAGGTTTTTATATCCGAGACAAACAGACGTGTTACTTCCCTTCCGGGCTGAGTGCACGACGCCCATAACTTCTCGTGTGCTATTACCACCGTCTTTATTGATTGGATAGATGCCATTGCAATGAGGGGCCGATGCATTGAAACCCCATGTCCAAACTGAAGAGGAACAAGGGAAAAGGCATTGTCACATCAAAAGAAGCTGAATGTTGCTGCATTCTTCTTGCCAGAGGTGTTGATGAACACCCTTTCTGGCGGCTAATGTCTGAGATTACCCCAGCCCAAGGCCAACTCGGAGAGAGGGGTTCAGTTTAAGCATGGTAAGTTCTTTGCGTTGTTGGCTAACTAATAATTACCAGCAGCCGCTGCAAGATTTTTTGTAGCAAGCTAGAGATGATGCGATTTGTAGAGACAGAGGAAGACATACTTTGAAAATAACGTGGCTTTTCTGCTATTAATCCTCCGAGCTATACTTCTCCAATAACAAGCAGTAGTACAGCTACGTCTGCAAAAATGAGCAGTAGTATAGCCCAATTTGTGAAATCTCGGTGTTCTCGTATTCGCCACGTCAATCCGACCACACCGTTGAATTCCTCACAAAAAAACGATCTAGACGCACCCTCATAACCACTCATAGTCATGTTCATTGTGATTTGACGAAGCACCTTGTCAGAAGACACTGTCCTTTCTCTCGAGATACATGTACATGGACATTGTTACGTTCTGTTCTAATTATTACAGGTACTATCAAGTATTACTTGATAAATAATTATCACAAAATAAATAAATTTAGTTCCCTTAACCCCTGGCTTACGTGCGCCCCTTTTGTGCGCTCACGTGAGCACATCCTCGCAAAATAACCTTAAAACCCGCTAAACTTCTGTGAAACTAGCAGAAGTACACCGTATACTTCTTTTTTAAGCAGTAGTATAGAGATTTAAGACTAATCTCGCTTGGAGGATTAATTTTAATTAAATTAAATCGCAGTTGCAAATGGGCGTGAGCGCCTCGCGCGCTTCGCGCGCGCTAGGCGAGCACACTCGCGCCCATTGTACAAGTAGAAAACATAGCTTGGTAAAGTTCCTTGTTAGACAATCATTTGTGACAGCATAACATTCTCTTCAAGTTCACAGAACAATTTGTGTAAATTTTTGTGACACTTTAATGATCCCTTCAAGTTGACAGAAGCATTCTCGTATGTTGTTCTTTCAAGCTATTCACAAAGATATAATTTTAAAAGTAGGCAGATAATATTAAGACACTATGACTACCCCATGTAAGTCTAACCGAAAAATGAAATATTTACAGTCAAGTTCTTATCAACTTATTGGTCAGTACCTGTTTTGGCAAAAAGTGAAAAACTTGTCTAACTGAAGAAGAAGAAGAAGAAGAAGAAGAAGAAGAAGAAGAAGAAGAAGAAGAAGAAGAAGAAGAAGAAGAAGAAGAAGAAGAAGAAGAAGAAGAAGAAGAAGAAGAAGAAGAAGAAGAAGAAGAAGAAGAAGAAGAAGAAGAAGAAGAAGAAGAAGAAGAAGAAGAAGAAGAAGAAGAAGAAGAAGAAGAAGAAGGAGAAGAAGGAGAAGGAGAAGGAGAAGGAGAAGGAGAAGGAGAAGGAGAAGGAGAAGGAGAAGGAGAAGGAGAAGGAGAAGGAGAAGGGAGAAGGAGAAGGAGAAGGAGAGAAGGAGAAGGAGAAGGAGAAGGAGAAGGAGAAGGAGAAGGAGAAGGAGAAGGAGAAGGAGAAGGAGAAGGAGAAGGAGAAGGAGAAGGAGAAGGAGAAGGAGAAGGAGAAGGAGAAGGAGAAGGAGAAGGAGAAGGAGAAGGAGAAGAAGGAGGAGGAGGAGGAGGAGAAGAAGAAGAAGAAGAAGAAGAAGAAGAAGAAGAAGAAGAAGAAGAAGAAGAAGAAGGAGAAGGAGAAAAGGGGCTCAGTTTCTAACACAACTAGATTTTGAAAAAATCTTGATTATTGAATTATGAGCGATAGCACTTCACACCGTGCTCTATCACTCTGCTGCAGCTATTATGTCTCTCGGCGCACCATCCATCCTGATGTGTGGTTTGCCAGGCTTCTCGTGCATCACGTATTCAGTTGGCCCTCCGAACGCTGCGCCGCGATCGGCATTCATGTCATTTGCCTACTTTCTTGTGTTCATATCACGTGCGTTGAGGGCCCATCATGCTTGACACCATCTGCTTGTGTCCTCCGGTGATGTTCTTCAATCAGTTCGCTCAGTTTCACTGATCCAAAATCATCACGATTGCAGTTCATGATCATGTTCCTGAATCTTAAAAACTTGGCACCTCCAAGTGGCTTGGTAAAAAAAAAACTATTATGTTGATATACGCTGGACAATATCATAAAACGTTTTTATGATGGATTTACCTTGTTATGGTTTGAGTGAACACATATATTTATGGGTTAGGCTGGGTCATTGGAAACACTAATGATAAAATAATACTGGTGGTCTAGACTAGGGCCCACCCAACTCAGACCACGGATACCCTAAAAAGAGCCTCCAGTATTACTCAGGTTGCCTCGGGGGGCTGCCTGGCCCCAACCAATGTGTGTGTGGGCTCAGCCTGGTGGCCCTGAGTGCTTGAGACCTCTTCAAGAATACCCCCGTGCTGTGAGTATTACAATGACGTGGGCTAACACCATAACTCCCACAAGGTACACCCCCACGCCTGGAAGGAGGGAGTCGAACAGTCCGAGAGAACAGCTTGCAAGGAGAAGAGAGATATAGAGTTATGATTGGCATAGGTCCATTGATTGTATTGAATGTTTATGGCTTGAGAGCTACAACGAAGCCGCCATCGGCCATGTTCATAAATTTGGCAAGGCGAGGCATTTTTAAATTTGAGGAACCATGAGTTCTGTTCTGCCGCAGCCAGCTTGTGAGCGTCCGCTGCGTTGATACATGTGTATACTGTAGAATTTAGAGGGGATGGAATTGTCGTCACCCTGGAAGGGTCATAGGTAAGCATCAACTGTCCGCTGAAGCTGAGTCAAACAAGGATATATGTAAAGATGTTGAAATGAATAGGACGTCCAAGGGCTTCCATCATTGTTGACAAAAATAGGGCTTGGGTGAGGGGACCATTGCGGAGTCCCAAAAGTTGAGAGGGACACCCTGCAACACCACAAACCAGGTGAGATGCCAGATAATGTAGTAAAGGCAAGGCCTACATCAGCCGTAGAGCGCGATTTGTTTTTATCTGTGGTAACAGCCGACAGAGAATCATACCAATCCCCAAGGGAAGGTCATGCAAAGGTCCGCATCGGATGGGAGGATAATGTCAATGTCACCATATGTAAGTGTAAGGCTGAAGGTTTCACTAGAGCTTAACAACCCCAACCAAAAAAGAGCATTGGCAAGCCCTGCCAGTGCCCAATGACACTGGTTTGTAGTTAGCTGCAAAGAATCGATCCATGAAGAGCACGTGTCAGAAAAGAAAGGCTGTGGCTGCAAGACAGGCATGTTTGGAAGATATTTCCACGTGGATCCACTTTTGGCGATAGGCCTGGATAGGCCTTTCGTCCGAAGTCGTCAGTTGGTCAGTTTGTAATTCGTCCAATGTTCTTCCAATGTTCATTAGACGTTCGTCCTATGTTCGTCCGTCGTTCGTCCAACGTTCGTCCGACGTTCATCCGACGTTCGTCCGACGTTCGTCCGACGTTCGTCCGACGTTCGTCCGACGTTCGTCTACCGTTCGTCAGACATTCTTCAGACATTTGTCCCATGTTTGTCCTGTGTTCGTCCAACATTCGTTCAGTGTTTGTCCAACGTTCGTTCAATGTAGAGAGAGTGTAGTTAACGTGAGTTGCACTTTTAATCAACATGTCAATGTCACAGTGCATTTGTGACAATTTTTTATTATGCGTCACTCTATCGTTGATCGTTCACGGATTGTGCTAACCTTCTTGTAAAAAAAATGCATTCATGCATTTTTGCAGTTTAAAACATAGGATAAAGTACATACTAAAATTTTGCACCAAAGGATTAGGGAAATTTACATTGAAAATGAAAACAGCAAACTTTCATTAAGAATTAGGTATTTTAAACAGTATTTGAAGGCATTGTGGGTGGGGTTTCCAGAAAGGTGAATTATCTGCAGCAGACAAAATTATTCAATTCCTAACACTATGTATTTAAATCATGTTTTTGTGCATTGTTTTGACGCACATCTCCAAATTTTCAACGGTGATAAAAAAGTACACAGTACAATCGACGTAAAGAGAACATCCAAAAGAACATAAATGTACTTTGTACCTCTTTTGTGATTTCCCATAGAAAACATGTTGATTCCCATGTGACAATGTACCTTAGGATGTACTTTGTACTCTCAAAAAGGAATGGTCCATGTAGCTGAATTTGTATCAGAATTGGTCAAAGAAGCAATATGCTATAGATGTGTATTCTTGTAGAGTAAATCTATTTAGTTTCTTCATATTAAGAACACTAGCTGCATCATGAAGGTGGGCAGAGACAGAACCAAATACAGTACTAATTCCATTTGGCAAAAGCACTGTTTCAATGTTACTACTATGGCACTTTTTGCACCCCATGTAGAATGCTTGTTGTGTTTGGGCATATCTTTCTTTTCTTGGAGCACCTGCATAATCTCCATCTGGTTCTGAAAGCGGTCAACAAATTCTGACAATCAAGCAATATATGAAACCAAATATATCAAATGTCATAAAGTTTAGACTTTTGATTTCAACAATTCTTCCATCAACATTGTGTCTTATTTTGTCTTGGTTTACTGTTTGTCGTATTGCTTGGAAGAATATTGGGAAAATATCTAAGAAGCTTGGTGACAAATAATGTTTCTTTGTTGCTTCTCAAGGTAAAAGAAGGACCAGCATCATGCAGGTGGCCATCTCGTTGAACTCCCTCACAAGACTAACTTGCAATATAAAAGAAACTCTTCTGGATGAAATGCGTAACAGCACGGAGTTGAATTTACTAAAGTGGTGCCGTTTGCTACTGAAATCACAGTCAGATCTGCAAAAGTAATTTCCTGGTTGCTAACTGCTTGAAATATGTTTGGTTTGCTAGCAACCAGTGAGTACATTCCAAGGGAAGCCATGAAATGACATCCTTGGTTTGCCATTTGATGATGCACAGGCGTCATTGTGATGACAATTGTGGCTAGGTCTCCTATAACTGACATCATCTGGGACAATTTCCTGTTGTCAAGTATTAATGTGGTAACTTAGACAGTAAAGTATACTTATCAGTTATTAGGACTACCTAATAATGCAATGTGAGAAAAAGACAATTGTCCTCAAGAAATACATTGTTTTTTGTCAAACTTTTTTCTGTATGTAATTGGGATGGAGAGTTGTATGGTGGTGTTGTACAAGAGTGCATCGTACCATGCAGTACTAAATGTGGTTCCTCGTTGTGCCACCTGTTTTGAGACTCACAGAAATTCACAAATACAAGAGGAGAGGTTTTGGGTGAAAATGAGTGGATTTGGGTGTATGCATTTAAAGCTGCATAGATTTAGTTCAATAGTTATGTTTAAGGAGAGATTGCTCCGTGACATTATCCTTTTACGACGATGCTTTTATCATTCATGATCATCTGTGGGAACTTTTCCATTTCATGAAGCAACTAGACTTCCCACTCAAGGGTGATGAATGGTTTCAAGAAGACAATATAACAAGTGAGTGTTGTTGTTGACTGTTGATGCAGCTCCGAGTTGCAAAATTCACCAAGCAGGTGGATGAAGTTCTCACCTTGGTACTGCCATTGGTTTCTCCACCCTCAATTAACAAACTAATCCTGCCATGTTGGTACACTGTAATTTTCAAGTGCAGTGGGCAGATAGGATAACAGATGCTGGGGGTAGGCAGAAGAGGAGTTCGAAGTCAGATGTCAATCATGCAACAATCATCCAGGAAAGGTTGTCCGATCAAATGCAGCAATCCAATGGATGGTTCATAATTCTCTTTCACTTTGGTTGCATGGTATAGGATGGTTAATTATCCAAGCCATTGTAATAAGTCAAAGAAAAAATAATTAAATTAATGACTCATTAGGTATGAATTAAAATCCACAAACTTTTCTCACACTCAAATATTAAATGATATCTCTGCTGCACCATCAATGAGCCCTTACAAAACCTAGCCTTAGTTGAAAGATCATCTGTCGAATTTTGTTGATTGTCAACACTTTCATTTTTTCATCTGTGTCGAGTTCTCTTTGACCTTCTACATACCACAAAAACAACAGTTTATCAAATGTACTGGACGGCAAATCCCATTGATCATGCAATCTGTCTTTCCCAGCGCAACCACCATATCTACCACAGTTAGAGCTTTGCATTCTAGGCTCAGACTCTGCACACTCTATGACATTCTGGCTGATTGTTGAATTTTAACTTCATCTGTCACCTGACATAACACCACAAAAAGTTTACTGAGTAGCGCACCCAGGACAAACAAAAATGAACACCAATGAACACCCCCATGAATTGATGATTAAGTGATTGAAATCAGGGTATAGTTACTGTAAAACAAAACTTACAATCAATAAATTCCCATCTTTCCCTCTCCAGGTCATGATGGTCGCCGTGTAGCAAAAATTGCATGGTAGAAATGGTGCAATATCTCTGGAAATGTAGTGAATCTGACTGAACCAAGCAGCAGGATGGTCCAGGGTGATGATGCGGTGAGGGCGATCATGGCAGAACCGGTGTTGCGAAGGTATTCTCCATGATCGAGGTGATGCTGTGGCGGTGGAAGAAATTGCCATGGAGTGGAAGAGTAGTGTCGTGATTTAATTTTTTATGTTACGTCGAATCTGGCATGTTTTTTTTACGTGGGTCAATGCCAATGCAATACAACAGTACAATACTACGGTATGATACAATTTTTATTTATTATACACCACATGTCTGCAAAAAATATTGTTGTATGGACTGAGTAGGTATGGTCATTTTGTGCAAGCCTACTTCAAAATTTCGTAATAAAATTAATTTTGTGGTAGAAAAAATGATACCACAATAAATTTTAAAATGAATTTATTTCGCTCCGGAAGGAATACATTTGTTTTACAATGTGGATCCCTCCGTCCTTACTTATACAAGTAACCCTAACCTATCCAAAAAAGATACTACCCTGCTATGAACACAACGCTATTTCTCATTTATTATAGTACCTATTATTACTATGAAAGTGCAAACAACTGCAATTGACTAGAAATAACTTGCTCTCTCCACCTCTGCTCTTTGTTCTTTCGTACCCTGGTTTTGTGGTTTTGCCCAGCTCGACATCACCTCACCCTCCGAAGACACCCACATCTCACACCATCAAAGGAACCCACTGATAGAGCCGTCTGAGTGGAGGATCTTGCTCCCTCCACGTCTTTTCTTAATTGTTTTGTACCCCGGTTTTGCCGTTTTCCCAAGCTAAAATTGGTTTATTGTTGTGTAAAGCTGTTGGTGCCATGTCAGACATGGCTTCACTGGCCGAATCCGCCCACAGCCAACACCATGAAGTAACCCTCTGCTAGAGCAGTTGAAGTGGATGATCTTGCTCCCTCAACCTCATTTCTTCATCCCTTTGTGCCCCATTACTATTGGTTGGTTGTTGTGTTCTTTTGTTGACAGTGACAATGCCATGTCTGTAGCCATATCTGCTATGGCAGCATCACCCTCTACCGTCGAAAGCCCGCAAAGGTTCACGACATCCTCACCACTCGCCTGAACCCTCCGATAGAGCCAACAAAGTGGAGGGTCTCTCACTCACTCCACCTTTGCTCTCTCTTCTTCCGTCTTCCGGGTCCCGGTTGTGGCCTTTTCCAAGTGGTTGGTTGTTGTATAAAGTTGTTGATGGCAATGAGTGGCGATGGCATGTCCGACATGGTGTCACTGGCCGGCGCCCACAGCTACCACCATTGACGGAACCCCCTCCTCTACAGCAAATCAAACGACGCAGGCGCATGCCCTTAGAAACAACTGTGTGGGTTGTCTTTCTCTCAATGTGGCCTGGTTGGTTGTTGTGTAAGTTGTTGACGGTGACGAGTGATGATGCCATGTCCAACTTTGTCATCACCGTTCGAAGCCGCCAACAGCTCACAACATCGACCGCACCCCCTCCTCTACAGCAGACCAAAAAACACATGCCCCTAGCAGAATGGAGTGGGTCATCTTCCTTTGAACACAGTGAGTTGTTGTTGTTGTGGTTGGACGATTTAGTCTGCAAATATCGTTGTAGATTGTTTGGCCCGTTCGTGCTGATAGTCTGACATTCGTGATATACCCCGGGCAATATCATAAAACGTTTTTATGATGGATTTACCCTTATTATGAACTTCGCTCGTAATAAAAATAATTTTGAGATGTAATACCTTTCTTTATGGTTCATTTCCTCACCTCAAGTTGTTACTTGGGCAAGGTCTAACAAAACTACTAAAAGTATGTAGCTCAAAAAATTGATGTTCAAAAAATCATACCAGAAGTGTACGGGAGAGTAACCAGAAGTGTACAGGAGGGTAACCGGAAGGTTACGGGAAGGCCACCGGAGAGCACCGGAGGGATACCGGAGTGTACGGGATGGTTACCGGAGTGTACGGGAGGGTTACCAGAGTTCGCACAAGAGTAACTTGATTTGCGGAAAAACTGATTCCTACGTATGGGAGGGATCTAAGAGTGTACCGGTGGGGTTACCGGAGGTAGGTAGGTTACAGGTGGAAGCTAGCTTTGGGCTTACTTATTATGCTACGCCCACCTGACTACAGTAGCCCCTCACATTGCCCACCACCCCGAGTCCACCAAAGTGGCACAGGTGCCAAAATTTCAGCCCCAACAGACTGCTCTGCTAGTCCGCGGCAAAGCTCCACTCAAACCTACTGTAATTCTTCATACATACCATGGTAATCTCCGCATCAACCAAAGGGTGACCATGCATCATGGCAATGGGCCACTCAACCCGTAGTGTCATCAAACATGTTCCAAACGTCAACGTCAATCGTAAGTCACCATCGCAAAACTAGCGGAAAGGAAGCCCCAGTCTTCCTCATTCCATCAGGAAAAGACTTCTTCAGATACAGGAAATTGCTTTCTGCCTGAAAGCCCTCTTTGGTACCATGATGACACTTGCTCCAATCTACTGCATATTTTGTTTTTGGCTTTGTCATAAATTCGATTATCTGACATCGACTTCTCTTGAGCTTGTTCCCATGTCTGTCGGCAACATCAGCGTCTGGACTGTCCAACATATCTTCCATGCAGCTATTGCAGAGAACCCACCACGAGACATTTGACACGGGTAATACTGAAAAGTGCACCTATGTTGAGCACAACTTTGACGTATGAGGTGAATATATGACACTAGTACACCAGATACTCACGAGACCGCTTTTGAGACCCTGCTAATAAGCTAAAAAGGAAAGGACGTTACATATCGAGGATGCTGAGAAGATAACCAATGTTAGTCAAAACAATTAAATTCATGCTAGATGAAAATAAATACTTCTACCTCATTTAGCCGAGCCGTTCGGGTGACGCCTCGCACGCGAAGAGTTTTGTTCCTTTTGCCCCTTTCTTTGAGTGCCATTCCTTGTCTCGAAAGCGACTCTCAAGCCTGTTGGAACCTTGTCATAAGGTAACCATTCATCAGGGTACTCCATCACCCAACGAACCTTGTACAGCCTCGCCTTCCCTGGTTTCTTATTAGAATACAAGATGGTCTGGACAACCTTGTCTATGGCATCCGAATCCCCATATCTATCTGGGTTTGCTGTTGTCCCAGCTGCTGAGCCTGTTGCTCAAGCAGACGCACCCGTTCCTTCATTTTCTCCAACAGTTGTAGATCATTCTGCTGTTGTGGCTCTGCAAGTTTCAGAGTCATCTGCTGCTTCTCTGACTCCATCCGGCGTGGCTGTTGTAGATGTAGTCCACTCTGCGGTTTTGGTTCTGTGCCAGTTTCACCTACATCTATGCTGTTTCTCAGACTATCATTCATAGGATCAATCTGAAGGGGATGCTGTGTCTGCTGGTTCTGGTCCATCCGCTGCATCAGCACTATCCCTGGAGACTGCTGCATCTGTTGACGAGGATCCATCCACTTCTCCTGATCAGTGTTCACCATCTGCGCCATTTCATTGTGCTGCGGAGCCCTCCATTCAAACTGTTGTCCATTGATGCGGCTTCATCGGCTGTAAGAACTGGACCTGCTGTTGCAGCCCTATCTTTGGAGGCTGCTGGAGCTGATCTGCTGCGGCAGCCCTATCTTTGGAGGCTGCTGGTGCTGCCACTGCCAAGACTGTTTCTGCTGCCATGGCTGTTGATGCGCAATCCTCCAGTGTTCCTCCCATTTTTGGGAAATCTCTTTTGGTGGAGGATGTTGCTCCAGCCTTCTATCGTGAGAGAAACAGTTGATTGACGATGACTTGCCTTCTATAGATGCACCGAGATCAAGTACATCATCCAAATCAGGAGGAAGAGTGATGCTTGATGAACAGTTTATCTCTCGATAGAAATCATCCATGCATGATGATAGCACTTGACGGGAAATCCCTGCCCACTTGGCTTTTGAGATAGCAGCTTGTAAGAGGATCTTAACTTCGTCCCCACTATTGAGATGTGCCCGTAGATGTTGTTCAGTTGGTGGATTATTGTCAGAAAAATTCCCTCCCTTGAACAATCGCTTCTGCACCAAGATGTATGTCTTGGATCGTCCTTTTGCCTGATTATCAAACGAAACTTCAATCTCATAATGATCAGCATGTGCATGCTGTTTGCCCCCTGCCTTGGTTCTCACAGACATTCCAAATAACTTATCCTCCAGATGCTGAAATTTCTTCTTTACATCTACACAGGCAGAGTTTGCAAGTTTGACTAGGCCATGATTCGACACCCTTCTTTTTGTATCTGCCTGATCACTGATAGCGTCACTGATCGTATACGGTGGATCATGAGTTGCTCCATGCACAACAATTGCCATAGGAAGCGTTTCTTTGCAAAATTCACTGTTCTCGGTGTTGAGACTGTGAATGTTACTCCAATTTAGCTGGAGACAACTCAAGACACTTCCCTTCTAATTACACATAAGGTCTTCAACATCAGCAGCGCTGGTTATTGGCTGACCTCTGCTAGTGTGTCCGCTTTGATTGAACGCTGCGACTATTGCTGATTTGAATGAAGTTTTCCCGATGCTGAGCACATCTTGGCGGATTGAGCATAACCTTTGAAGGAAATCATGCACATTTTCCTCTGTAACAACAGGAAAGCTACTACCGTTCACGCCAGGACGGATATGAGCATAATAGGACCAGTATTTTGTGGCATGTGCAAGATTGAGACCCCCCTCTTTGTATGGAACGAGTCCGCCATCCAATATAACAACGCCTTTCCTATCCGTCTCAACACTGATTACATAAGTCCGTTTGTGTTCGCGGCGATCTTCTTTTGTGCAGCAATGGATGGATGATTTGGGTCTGTGGTGTATTCCGGGTCCCGAGCTTTGCTTGGCGAATGAGAGCCATTTGAACTGTGTCTTCTCCTTCATCAAACCCCATGAGATTTTTTGAAGGTGTGGAAGATTTGCCCGTCGGATCTGTGGTTTTCTTTTGAGCCTCACAAAGAGGTGACGTTGGAGCGAGCACGTGGCTCGCTTGAGCACACTCAGCACCTGTGGCCTCTGGTGTCGGCAACCGGACAGCATGGTTGACATAGTTGTTTCCGTGAGTATTATTAATGTTAAAAACCACGGGTTGTGGATTATTTGGTTGAGAAATCATTTTGGGAAAAACGAAAGTAGTTACCGTACTATGTGGCTATTCATGGAAAAAATAATGATGTCAAACAACGTCGGGGCTGAAAATTTGACACGTGTGTCCACGGGAGTCTCATTTAGGAACTAGTACCTAAAAAAGCAATGGTCAAAAAATATATACGTGTGGGCTCCGTGCTCTTCCATTATTCTGCAAAGAAACTGGCGCGAATTGGTGATGGGGTATTCTCATCTTTTCAACTAGCGCTAGGATTGCTTCAACTGTCAAAAACTAGAAGAAAATGAATTTGACCTGTAAAGTTTGCAACCTTTCATCCATTAACAACGGCCCTCAAGAGGGTACGATGTATGTTCATGTCAGATGCAGGGGATGTAAAACAATTTCCTCCGCTGCGCCGATTGTGAATTCCTCGTTGATCTCAGAAATAGAACATTTGTGAGATTTGGACGTACTCCGGCCTCTCATATGAGACAACATTTTAAGGTCACACACAGACACGCGTTAAGCAACGAAGAGATCCCTACAAAAGATCGTCGAAACGGTAAACGACAACGTGTAGAGTACGCGGAGGTTGATTCTCACGAAGGTCATGATCTGGTGGAGGAACATGATCTCTTCGCAGATTCAGTTGAGTATGGTGTTGACTGCAACAACATCGGTGATTTTTACGAAGATGATACTGATGACAGTCAATCAACGGCGGAAGATTGTATAGATGACAAAAACCTGTTCAATCCATTACTCATACAGAATGAAATGGAAAACCAGCTGACGGAATGGGAGAATATACAAAACGAAATGTTTGACCGTTATCTCGATTACATAATATGTGACCTAGATTCGAATTCTCCACCTATGGAAGAAGATACCCCATTGGATAATGACGAAGATGTTGCTGACGATGCGGACATGCTCGCTATCACCGCATATGAGGACGCTGATTGTCATTACAGATATGATGATTTTTCTTTCTTAGACACTCGGGAAGAATAAGATAAGTTCCTAAGAAAGAACAGTGTTCGGAAGTCACACTGTCAAAACCAGCTGTATTTCTATGAGAAGTATTTCCAGAAGGCTAAAAGCAATTGTGACAATACAGGGGTTTATCGTGGTTTGGTGGGCAGAGCAAACGTTAGCAATTGTGAGAACATGCATATACTTGTGGGCGAAAGGGAGGCACGAGTTATATTCAAGTACCATCACATCATCATGAAACTTCCCGGTGAATACAAACAAGACTTTGTGACATATGACAATGAGAAATTTGAACTGTTCGGATTGGGGTCCATAAATCACAATGATGTCATTCCGAAATTCCCCCGTGAAATGAAAGACGTTAAGAAATTCTTCACAAATGGTGCACACTCCATCATGAAGAATTTCCCGGTTCCAAAGGTATTTAACATAAACAATCATGCGTGTGTCAGTTTGGAAGAAACAATTAGAATTATGGCTGGCCACCATGGCTTGTTTGGATTTGCCTGGGACGGTCAAACAAAGGAGCCGAACCAAGACGGTCTGAATGGTACCCAAGCGATGGCTGACCTTGCCAATGACATAGTTGATGCCATGAAAATAGAGGGATTATCTGATGAGTCTATTCGTGAGACAAGTATTGGCTGGGTGTACTTTTGGAGCGACTCATTCCTTCGATGTTTTGTTAAACAAAAGGATAACAGTGTCTGGATTATGACAGCAACCATTTGCCCTCCACTGGAGGAAATGAACACTGGCAAATACACCCATGTATTGGCAATGGGGAAAAGTACTGAGGACCACACACCTGTTATTGAATACTACCACAGATTCGGAGTCACAAATGAAATTCGACGTATGTTGGTCGGATTCCTATTCCACTCCTCTGATAGACCAGAAAGACAATTTGTCACTAACACAAGAAAGGAGGGTCATTTCAGAAAGTGCTCCAATTATGCGTACTGTGTTGACTTCAACAGACTACCAGCATGCAAGGAATGCTACAAAGATATCACTTCCAAAGTTCTTGCCCGTTCTCACATTTCAGAATCTCGCCACTGCAACAAATGTTTCCGCTGGAATATTGATCCAAACGACCCCTTTCAATCAAGTTGCCCTGTCCCAGAGAACTACCCTTTGGGACCAGATGAAATAATTTTGAAAGGAGAGACATTGAAGCCACCACAAGCTCGTAGACCTGGAATGCGATTCATTGGGCCAGTATTACTCACAGGGGAATTCATGATGTCAGTTTGTTTGTTTGTTTGCGTATGAGGCAAGGAGATGTAATTATTGGTCGAAAGCAAACATGGAAGAATACCTGCGCACATGCAATGTTAGACAATCGCAGATCGAGCATATCAAATTTTTGGTGAAGACAGACAAAGCCAATCAAACTAGATCTGGGGTTGAGGCTTTAGTGCCGACAGTATGGCTTCCAGAATATGATTGCTTTAAGAGACACAGATGTCCCATGGCGCCTATGCATGCGATTGCACATAACATGACGGCACATGTTATGGATTTTCATCACCAGTGTCTCTCGAAGTGGAAGAAGTTTAACGATTCGTATCTTTTGCCAATAGGATTATATCACACATTGAATCCTTCAAGTTGGAATGGTGTAAGGTGAAAAGTCTTCCAAAGGCGTCATGGATTGGAGAGAATAAAATGGGCTTTGTCCGTCTGTCTTCCTATTTGTATGGGATGTATTTCCTGAATGCGAAAATTAATTCAGAGCTAAGCATGCACGTCACAGGCATGAAGCGTATGATCAATTCTTACCACGCCCTTGTATCTTTGTTGATGTCAAAGAAACAGAATTCTAAGTATAATGCACGGGATCACATGAGACTCATGTCAACGGCTCACTATGCACACCTACATTTTGGTAATTTTTCAGATTCTGAGAACGACGCAAATGAAAATATCAACCAGCAGTCAAACAAGAGTAATGGGAAGGCCAATGACCTTGTGCAAAGGATTTCAAGGGAAGACATACTTGAGTTGCTTGATAAATTAGATATTCAAACAGCCAGTGGCATGCAGACCAACAGAGCCAGACTTGGAAAGATGCCGATGAATCACCTGAGACAAAGACTCAAAGAGATGGGTGCTGCAACCAATGGGAAAAAGTAGAACTGCAGGAACGATTATTTAAAATGTTGCTTGGAAGGGATGTTGAGGTGACTGCAACAAGCAGTGTGATGCAAAATACTGAGCAAGGAATATCTATTAAGAACGAGGACTTTGTATGGAATAAAGGAGCTTGGCTTAGTTTCCTGGCTAGCATTGAGGACCAGCAAGAGTACTTAGGTCCACTGACCTTAATCTGGTAAGTACAGATTTTAGGTGACTTCACTTATGTCCGAAACGTTATTGCAGCTTATATTTATCCTGAACACCTGCAGGGAGGCAAGAGACGAAAATTCTATACAGGATCCAAAATCGATCCTATGGGCAATGAGAAAATGCCAAATGTACCGTGAAGGAAAGATTAGGCTGCTTCATAAACTTACAGGCATGGAATTTCTGAATAGGGAATATGCGTCTGTTTTTACTCGGCCTGATCGGTATAAAGGTTATCATGTTTTTCAAAAGAAGTCAGAAGTCGAAGATAGATTTAGATCAGGAGAACCTTTGTCCTGCTTCCGCCTAGATGGTAATCGCAATGAAGTCCGTGTTGCATTTACTAGAGGAGAATCAGAACAAAGACGAGATGAACACAAAGTCGCTTTCCTATCGTTTTGCTATCACACATCACAAATGTACATTCATGAGACAAGAATGCAGTTCTGTAGATTTGAGTGTACTAATGAGGTTTCATTGGTTCGAAAAACCAGCTTGAATGTATTGGATTATGCACTCATGTTACCCTATTCAAAGATGGGTGTTCCATTCCAAAGGCAGTTTACTCTGGTGTATTCTGATTGGGACGTTCTTTTGTGTGATAACAGTGACCTTGATAACAATAAGGGACCTGTCTCAGTGCATTTGCCTCTGTTCGCAGATGTATTCTCTTAGGGAAATATTATATTTGTAGGTGGTAAGACAAGCAACATAATTGCGAGTTGCGTAGGAATCAATACAAATCCCGTGGCCACATGTGCCAAAATTTCAGCCTGACCGTGTACACTGCCTAATGTACGGTATTGTACTGTAGTCACCCAACACCAACACACAAAATTGGATCAAAAATTAACATTGTTTACCAGCCTGCTTGTAGGGTCTCCGCAGCAGCTCCGCAGCCATCGCCACACTCACAGTGTGAAAATGTTTCACTCCATGGAAGGCAGTATCGAAATTACAGTTACAATCAAGCTACTAAATTCGGCACTGAACGAGGAAACAAGTGACACAATCGTGATCAATGCTCCAACTCCAACTACGCAATACAGCAAAAAGATTTGGAACACAACACTTCCCACCACATTACATGACAAGCGAGCTGCTCGTCAATCAGTTGTTGCAGGAGGGACTGTCCTCGAGGAGGCAGCGCACATTGCAGTTGGAATTTTCCCTTACAGTGGAGGTCCCAAAGGTTTCAAGACAAAGAATGTCGACATTGTTTATGTCAATGAAACATTTACTTTGGATCGTTGCTTCAGAATTATTGGGAGAGCAAACGGCTATGGCATGTACCACCGCTTTTGCACAAAAAAGGGTGTTCTGTCAAAGCTCATCTCAAATCAAAATTCATCCCAGAGACCTCTCTTTTCTTTGCCCCTGGCGCAAATGATTCTGCATTCTGTTGTCATTTCGTATGTGGCTTGAATGGAAATAGAAAACAAAGTCAAATGACCTCGCAGAAGTGGATTGAAACAATAGAAGAGAATGACTTCTGAAGTCTCTGTTGTCGATTCAACTGAGCCTTGTTTGGTAGCGCACCCGTCCAACCCACATTTCTACAGGCTTAATTGTCACACGACAGATTGGAAAGCTGTCGTTAATGCAATCATCATATTTCTGAAGGAAGAAAAGCTTCGTATTGACAAAAGTAATATAAATCATACTCTCATTGTCACAAAAGACCGCCGGGAAACACAGGAACTTTCAAAAATGTTGGTATGGCTCAAGTTGTGTTTTTATCATGCGTCTTCAATGTGTATTTGTGATTTTGTAACCGTCTGTACATATCATGATCTGTCACGCAAGCTGTCTGATTCCAAAGATTATTACAATGCTATCATTATGAGTGATGTCTCCACCTTGTGGACCACTATCAAAAAGGATGTGCGCCGAGGCTTCCAAGACAACGCTAATTTGTTGTGTCTGATTTTGAAATCTCCTGGGATTGTTGTCCTTGAGGAGTTGTTTGTATGAATACTTCCTCCAGATATTATTTGTGAACGAGTAAGTGAACCCACCAGTAAAGTATAAAAGAGACTTTTCCAATATATCATGTCCATGGATTTGAAAAGTCGAGAAAAGCCTTTCATTTGCGAACGCGGTGAGTGTTCATTTTTATGAATAAATCTATGTATATGTAGGAATCAGTACAACGTCACGTGATCAAACTGTCCAAAACTTCAGCCCCAGCATAGACTTCTCCCAAATCTACCCCAAATGTACTGCACACCATATCGGGCGATTTAAGAACGGTCCACTGCCCATCTCCGACGTCGTCAAAGAGCAATAAATGATAGAAAATGATAATGCTATACAAGCTGTTACCTTGGTGAGTGCAATAAGAGAGTGTGGAGTACAGCAGGTGGGCACAGTACAAATGAATTCTCACCGATCGTCTCAATGTGGGCATACAACGATGCTGAAACTCAGATAAGTAGAGAAGGGGTAAGATATTAACTTCCCAGTGATGTAGCCAAACTTTCCTTTTTCATTACGCTATGTCTCAATGACAAAGACATCGAAGATGGGAGTGATACGGACCGAAATAAAGGCAATGGCGGGGAGGTAGTGCGTGAGATTCCACTCCATGCAATTAACTCAGTTGTTTTGGCCGAGATTGTGAAATATATGGAGTATTACAAACAAGACCCGAGTGAGTTTCTCCCATTTTTCGTTCGAGACAGTATATCAGACATTGAGCATTGAAAGGCTTGCTTACGAGTTGATGATGTTATTGTCTTCTAAAGTGCAAAAAATTGTCACCCCCTTTACCTCTTCAAGAATACGCAATTTCGTTCAAGAGGAGTATGCTGTAATGGTTGATGTAGACCAAAACGCTCTGTTTGAACTGCATGCTGCGGCGGACTTCTTAGGAATTCAACCGTTGCTGGAGCTGACCAGCTTAGCAGTTTTATTGCGTTACATGTGGGTGGGTGTATATATTTATCTAACGTTGGACGGAACTGTGACAAGATGCGACTCAATTCATACTTCATTACTTGGCAACAGGACAAATCTCCAGAGGATATTCAAAGAGTATTCATACATTGACGGTGTGATGAAATCATGATTCTTGGAACTTCGACCTTTGATGGAGTTAATCACTGGAACACAACATTGTGGAAACAAATGACTTCTTGGAACTTTAACCTTGGGAGCTGACTAGCAATGCTCTTATTTGCCAAAATATCTGACTGACCATTGTTAGCATTACATAGAAAATAAATAAAAAACTCCACATGTACCAAATTACAAATCTGAACATGTATGGAAGACTTTACTTGTTAAACTGACAGAAATAC
This sequence comes from Cyclotella cryptica, assembly GCA_013187285.1. Classification (NCBI taxonomy): domain Eukaryota; phylum Bacillariophyta; class Thalassiosirophyceae; order Thalassiosirales; family Thalassiosiraceae; genus Cyclotella; species Cyclotella cryptica. The sequence continues at coordinate 106,883 of JABMIG010000393.1, forward strand.
TCATCGAGCCATAGCGACACATCTTTATTGCAACCTTTGCTCGACTAATCCAACGCCGTACATCCTGTTCCTAGTATCGGTCATGAAAATTATCAGCACCATTTTTAGGGTGATCTCCCATAGTCTTCAACAACATTTTTGGATGTCGACCCCAGTAAGTAATTAAGTCTTTAGGAGTATTCGAATGGAGTGCCTCTAGCAATCCAAAGATGTTTTCATCCCTACCAATGATTTCATTCACAATCTCATCAATGGAAAACTTCCTAGCGACCAGTATCCATGTTTCGACCGACTTCAGTGACGGGGATTCTATCGCTGATTCCGCACATTCCCGGATCAGTTTGTCGTATAATGTCTTGGCGTCTGCGTTTGCTAATTGTCTCCAATTAAAACAACGTGGTTCGGACTTGGAATGTATCATCAAGGTACTATAAGCTCTGACCATATTGCATTCCTTTGCCTCTTCATCCCATGATATGCACTCAATCAATTCGTCTTCGTCGTCTCCCGTCGGGGTAACAAGCATCCATTCATCGCAATTGAGCGTTGTCATCTTTTCTCGCCTAAGGTTTTCTCTGGCTTGTTCACTCAATAATCGTTGTCTTCCGTCGCGGTTGAGAAAAGACCAGTCTAAGTGTGGTATCAGTTGTCGCAGCATATCTTCCACGGGAAAAAAATATTCTGATTCTGAGGACGGTCTGCAGTGGGAAACTACTGACCAGAATAGTTGTGGCATCATCTGAGCAATTGCAATGGGGCGCAAAAGTTCCTTTCCGGTATCAATCACGTTTTTGTTGTCGTCTTCATCGTTATCATCGTTGTAATTATCATCATTATCAGTTTTGCTCATGTAAGCATTCTCAATGACACTCTTTATAATGTCCAGTGGTAAACGCTGACTCTGTTGACGTACTGCCCTCCCTTATTCGACATCTCTTTTCCCTAAGTAATTTGGTGTGACACACAATGATCTTCTCTTCTTTGGTGGAATGTCGATCATATCACAGTGTTCCGGCATCAACATCGACACTCTTCACAGGGGCCATAACAAACTGACCAAGTGTCGCAGCATGTACACAAGCGTGTGCCTGGGAAATTTCCTGCATATTTGCCAGGGACATTTTGTATACTGCTCTTATTGCTTAAACGGTTTCCCACGGCTCACTGCAAACGAATTGTTAGTAAGAGCAGTAAGACTGTTAGTAAATGTGTTAGCAAGCATTTTTCACTAACAGAATAGCTAACACCGAACTCAACGGTCGTTCAGGGGGCGGAGTAATGAATTCTTTCTCACTTCTTGCTAACTGTTAGTAAGGTTTAGGGGACAATGTTTGACTGTCACCAACTGCTAACAATTTTACTAACAGCAAGATCTAAACGATTATGTTTTTT
>JABMIG010000341.1:0-28748 GCA_013187285.1 Cyclotella cryptica
ATAACTTTGGCATGGCCCTTGAGGCGACCCGCCAAGTGGTGTTGGTGCGAACTAACCACACCCCAGAGACTTATGACGTCTGTGGAGTCCGCTCGGGTGAACGGCAGGGGGCCGTGGACTACGTCACTCTGGCTAATCGTTGGCAGATCCCACTCCACAAAGCTCAGAACACGGTCCGACAGACCACGCAGCGCGGTGTGCGCACGGTCTTGCATCCGACGCTGTCAAGGCGTTTTCGGACAAACGATCGGATGCTTCGCTACAGGAGAATGCCGTGCAACCTCTATAGCGACACCATGTTCTGCCCGAAGGTCCCATCAGCCCGAGGCTACACGATGGCGCAGATCTTCGCGACCGACTTTGGGTGGAGCCGATGCTACCCCATGTCACGCAAGGGTGAAGCCCATGAGGCCCTTGGTCTCCTATTTGCGCGGGAGGGTGTTCCCCCGAAGATGATAGTCGATTGCGCAAAGGAGATGCGATTGGGAGAGTTTGCTCGCAAGTGCAAGGAGCGGCGTCTTGCCTCTTGCAGAGCACGGAGCCCTATTCTCCATGGTCTAACTCCGCCGAGCGTGAGATTAGGGAACTCAAAAAGGGAGCCACCAGGAGACTGACTAGGTCAGGGGCCCCTTGCGGGTTGTGGTGCTTTGCGCTTGAGTATGAGGCTTATGTCCGCTCGCACACTGCACATGACATCTATCGCTTAGATGGCCGGGTCCCCGAGACAGTGGTCTCTGGGGAAACTGCAGATATTAGCCCATTCTGCGAATTAGGCTTTTGGGATTGGGTTAAATTCCGTGACCAAGGCGTCGCTTTTCCTGGCGACGCCCTCGTACTTGGCAAGTACTTGGGTCCCAGCATTGATGTGGGTCCGGCTATGACCCAGCGCATCATGAAGGCAAATGGGGAGATCGAAGACCGTTCGACGGTTCGCTCCCTCACTCCCGAGGAGTGCGTTAACGCTGCCTTACATCAGGAACAGCAGAAGTTCCTGGAGTCCATCCAGGGCAGGTGGGGTGAGAAGACTCGGGTTAAGGACCTTGGCCCTGACTTTCTCAACCTCGTTCCTGATCCAGAGAACAATGAGCCCTGGGAAGATGATGACGGGCCGTCATTCCCCGAATTGGATGACGAGCTCACGGACGCCGAAGCGTCTGGGGACTTTCTGGTGAACACTGAAGTGCTTCTCCCCGTTGGGAATGGCCAGGAACTCGCCAGGGTCCTCCGCCGGAAGCGCGATCCCGATGGGTCATTAGTGGGTACTGCTCATGCGAACCCTGCGCTCGACACTCGTATATATGAGGTCCGGTTCCCCGATGGGCGGACTGAAGAGTTGGCAGCTAATGTCATCGCTGAGGCGGTCTATGCCCAGTGTGATGCCGACGGCAATCAATATGTCCTGCTGGACGCTATCGTGGATTACCGCAAGGATCCATCCGTGGCGGTCGCCCGGAACGACCAGGTTTCGGTCGTCGATGGTAAGAAGATTGTCAAACGCTCCACCAGAGGTTGGGAGCTGTGTTGCGAGTGGAAGGACGGTAGCACTTCTTGGCAGAAGTTGTCCGACCTTAAAGAGTCTCACCCTCTTCAGGTTGCAGAGTTCGCATTTGCTGCGCAAATTGCCGATGAGCCTGCATTTAACTGGTGGGTGAGTTGGGTCCTTAAGAAGAGGGACCGGATTGTCTCCTTGGTTAAGCGCCGGCTCCGATACCACAAGCGGACTCATAAGTATGGGATTGAACTCCCCAAAACTGTTGAGGAAGCCTATGCCATTGATCGTGCCACCGGTACAACCTTCTGGCATGATGCGATTGAAAAGGAGATGACAAATGTGCGTGTTGCGTTTGACGTTCTCGCACACGGTGTCGCGCCACCGGCAGATCATCAGTTCATACGCTGTCATATGATCTTTGACGTCAAAATGGAAGATTTCCGTCGCAAGGCCCGGCTCGTAGCCGGGGGACATGTGACGAAGGCCCCAGCAACCCTCACTTATGCCAGTGTCGCGTGTCTCGAGAGACTGTGCGGATCGCCCTGCTGATAGCAGCGCTGAACGACATTGACATATGGGCCGCTGATGTTATTAACGCCTACATCACCGCACCATGCCGCGAGAAAATCTGGACCACTCTTGGAAAAGAGTTTGGTGACGATTGCGGCCGCAAAGCCATAGTAGTCCGAGCACTGTATGGCCTCAAGTCTAGTGGTGCTGCCTTCAGGGCGCATCTGGCAGGGTGCATGCGCGAGATGGGCTATGTTTCATGCCCAGCTGACCCTGACCTGTGGCTCAAAGAGCAAACAGATAGGAAGGGTAGGAAATACTATTCCTACATCCTCTGTTACGTTGATGATTTGCTGGTGGTCCACCATAACCCCAAGCGCATCATGGACAGGATTAATAGCTTTCTCCCACTGAAGCCCGACTTGGTCGGCCCGCCTGAGATGTACCTCGGTGCTAAGCTTAAGAGGAAGACCTTTGAGGACGGCACTACGGCCTGGGGACTATCCCCTGCCAAGTATGTTCAACAAGCTGTTAAGAATGTCGAAGCATTCCTCAAGAACAATCTCGAAGGACAGTTTTCCTTGCCAAAGCGAGGCGACAACCCGTTCCCCTGTGATTACGCCCCTGAAGAGGATGTTACTCCGCTGCTTGAGCCCGGTGTGGCTACTTATTACATGCAGCTGATAGGAGTCCTTAGATGGATGTGTGAGCTCGGGCGGATCGACATCTGCACCGAGGTCTCCATGTTGTCTTCCTTTGCAGCGATGCCGCGCGAGGGACATCTGGAGGCGGCACTGCATGTGTTCTCCTACTTAAAGTCGAGGTCTAACTCCCGGCTCATCTTTGACCCAAAGGAGCCAAATGTGGGAGAGTCTGATTTTGTGGAGTGTTACTGGTCCGACTTTTACCCGGGCGCGGAAGAGGCCCTGCCGCCAAATGCCCCGAACCCCCTTGGCAAGGGTGTGACACTACGAATGTTCGTAGACAGCGACCACGCTGGTGACAAAGTGAGCCGACGCTCGAGAACCGGCTTTGTCATCTTCCTCAACTATGGCATGATTGATTGGCTTTCGAAGAAGCAATCGACAGTTGAGACCTCAGTGTTCGGCGCCGAGTTTTGTGCCATGAAACACGGCATTGAGAATCTGCGTGGCATTCGCTACAAGCTCCGCATGATGGGTGTCCCCATAAAGGGCCCCTCATACGTGTATGGTGATAACATGTCTGTTGTCACCAATGTGAGCAAGCCTGAGTCGACACTCAGGAAGAAATCTAACTCGATCTGCTACCACGCAGTGCGTGAGGCCGTTGCAATGGGCAAAGCCCTTGTTGCCCACATCCCGACCAAGAAGAACCTTGCTGACCTGTTCACCAAGGTACTGTATGGTCAGACGCGTAGATTTCTAGTTGACCGGATGCTCTGGGATGTGTTCCCCAGCGACTGAGTGTCGCTGAGTTTCGCTGGCTGGGGTGCAGCTAATGACTGACCCTTGTCTTTGAGTCTTTGTGGCATTGTTTGTGTCGGAGTGATGACTGCCCCCTTTGCCTCCCTTACTAGATTTGCCAAGTTTGCCTGTCTTGTTGCCACACATCCTTGGGGGGACTGACTAAATTACGTGGGGACGGAGGCAGTAATTTTCCGGGGAGATCCGAAAGATCCATCAGGATCTGACCGATCTTCCGGAGGATCTTTTGTTACGTAGGAATAGTCGAGCACGAAGAGAACTCTGACATATTACGTAGGAATCGTCGAGCACACGTGCGTCGCACGATTAAAATGTAGAGGTGGTGACACCGGGGACCACCATAATTCGGGGGTAAAAAAAAATTTTAAAAAAAAAAAAAAAGGGGGGGGGGGGGGGGCGTGTTGTATGTATGACCTGAGCCGAAAATCGTCGTAAAAAATATCACGCGAAAATTATAGGTAGTTTCGACAGGTGTCGAAGAATTGATTTTATGAGCTATATTTTGTGCTATTGTGAGGATGGAAAGGCAGTGGAACTGCACTCCAGTCCAAACGACGCAAGCGAACATTGTGTAGACTTCTACACAATATGGTATGTCTATACCCTTCTGAAAGATGTTTAGATCTTCCAAAAGAGTGCTCTCTTGTTTGGGGTTCTGAACTTCCATGTTGGGGAGTCCATGCCGTCGGGAGGTGGACTCTCCTACTTGGGGTCCTGAGAATGCTCCTATTTAGGTTTTGTACTCAGGGGTACAAAAAAGGCTGATTCATGCTCAATTTAGGTTTTGTACCCTGGGGTACAAAAATGGCTGATTCTTGGCCTATGTCACTCGCCCCACGAATGGAGTATCAGGTAAAAAGGAACCAAAAACCTAAGTGTTTTTAGGTGAAAAAATGGGTTCTCATGAGAGTAACAATAACGAACTAAAGAGTTTGTTAAACATGTGTAACAGAGTAAGTGTTGTTTGAAGAGGGAGAGACCGTTGTTGTCGTTTTGAAACTGACATTTAATACGGTTTTAAGTTTGGTTGTTAAAAAAGGTGTAACTCTTCGTATATTCAGTCTTTCTGATTTGGTTCCGCGTTGAATCCTGATGGTGCCATTTGTATGAACTGATGTGATAGTCCAAGGATCACTTTCATATCTACTTTCACCTTTGCGGAGTATACCATCTTTTCTAAGAAGTACTTGATCACCAACTTTGTAGTCCCAATCACGGCGTGAGCTATTTTCTCGTTCTGTGTTTTGGTCTGTTTGGTGTTGCCTATATTCTCCAATTTTATTCCAGTCGGCCAGGAAGGGGATGTCGAACAACATGTCCCGTCCAAAGATGGCTGCACCTGGGGAGGCTTTTAGTACTGTGTGGTATGTTGAGCGAATGGCCCAAGCGGCGTTCGTCACGAACTTGTCTATATCGCTTGTCTCTACTGAAGGGGCCATGTCTATTTCAGCTGTTCGGAGCATAGATGATATCACCTGATGCACTCGTTCTAGAATTGCATTCGCTTGTGGATTCTTGACACTGGTAGGCTTACTCGTGATCCCATATGAGTCACATAGGGCTTTGAAGTGAAGTTTGAATTCGCTTCCATTGTCATAAATTATGTATTGACAACGTGGATACCTACTAAACCAGGTCTTGTTCACTAAGTTGCTGATCATTGCTGATGACTTATCAAAGTATGCTAACTTAGGTTCCTCATGGGTCTTTTTACCCTTCCGCCCTTTTGTATCCAGGGGAATAATCGCCTCAGTGATTACCGGTAGTTCAACTATTTCAAACCAGCTAGAAGCTGGGTCAATCATAGTCAGACACATGAAATCAATTACTGTCCCATCTTTACCTTTGATTGTATACGGGCCAATAAGGTCCACACATAGTACATCCCAAGGGTTTGTGATGGCGAATTTAGTAGGGAGTTTCCGTACTTATGCTTATGCCTCTTGTTGACTTGGCATGCATGACAGTTTTTGACATATTTACGGACGGTATTTCGCATACCTTTCCAGTACATCGCAGCACGAAGGGTTTCTTCGAGTCTAGTGTGTCCAGGGTGCTGTAGATAGTGGTGGTACCAACTAACTGCACGGTGTTGAAGATCTTTTGGAATGACCATTTTCCTTCCTTACATAGGAGATGTGTACTTTCGACCAATTGTGTCGAGTACTGGTCTTTCAACGTCTTCAAGCTGGCATCAAGCTTTTGTGCTTCTGCAATCTCTCGTACTGTTAACGGGTAGATTACATCTTCTTCGCTGCGGTTTGCAAATACCAGATTCATTTCCTCTTGGTATGCAGAGGTGTCTATCGCACTCTCTTCTTGCATGGTGTAATGACACCAGCATTTGGTGAACGTCATCCAGTTCTCGTGCTCACTCGGCATTGGTCCGATGTCTAAGCGAGAGATGGCGTCGGCAACAGTGTTATGTATGCCTTTAATGTAAACAATTTCGGGGCCAAATTCCTCGAGGAGCAATCTCCATCGGTAGACACGGTCAGAGGTTAATCCGAGGGCGTCTTGGATTAGATTTTTATGGTCTGTGTAGACTTTTAATCTTTGTCCCCACAACATGCCTTTGAACTCCTTGAGTGTTTCCACTATGGCCAGTAGTTCTAGTTCGGTCACGCTGTACTTCTGTTGCGTCGTCGACAGCTTCCTGCTGAAGAACGCAAGGGGCCTATTACCCTGGGTGATAACTGATCCTAGTTGTTTAGACGAGGCATCAGTATATATCTCAAATTCCATTGAATAATCGGGATAGGCTAAGACTACATCCTTGGCAATTGAAGTCTTAACGTCATCGAATGCTTTTGATGCACCGTGTCCCAGTACCATGGGCGTTTTTTTCGTCTTGTTGGCTCTGGTGACCTTGGTGTGACCGCACTCTCCTACCAGTGAGGTGAGTGGGGCAAGCACTTCGCTGCGTCTTGCCCAAAGATCTCTATAGTACTGGACCATGCCCAGGAACTTACGGAGGTCTTTGACATTTTTCGGCGATGAAATCGCGAGAATCGCTGTACCTTTTTCTGCTGTGGTTTAATCCCTGTTCGTGTGAGGGTATAACCTAGATATTCTGTTTCAAAGGTACAGAATGGCGACTTTCGGGCGTTGATTCGCAAGCCCGCCTCGCGTAGCCTGGTAAGCACCATTTTCAATTTGTCAAGGTGGTCTTCCAGGTTTGCCTTTGTGATGCATAACAAATCATCAAGGTAAGCTCGTCACGAACTCTAAGGCTCCCATTAGTGTTGACATTTTTGCTTGAAAGATGTCTGGTGAACCTCGCGATGCCCATTGGCAAGCGGAGGTAAGAATACTTGCCCCATGGGAAAATGAGGGTACATATTTTGGATGAATCGGGATCCAGTCTAATGGTATAATAACCCATGTTTAAATCTAGGGTTGTAGCATAGGTAAATCCTTCTAGCTCTTGCAGGACTGTACTGATTTTGGGTAATGGAAGCGGCTTTCGGACTAGTCGTTTATTTACTTCTCTAAAATCAGTGAGAAAGCGTACAGTTCCGTCTTGTTTTCCAGTGATAAATGATGGTGGCGCCCATTCCGATTCGGGCTGAAACTCTACCACTCCCAGTTCGCATAATCTATTCAGTTCTTTGATAGTTGTTTCTTTGCGAGATTTTGGTACTGGGTATGCCTTGCCATGATATGGCTTTGCGCCCTCCTTAAGTTCGAAGGACACAGGCTCTGTGTTCCAATCACCTAGTGTTCCGTCAAAAAGTTCCTCAAATTCTGTGAGTAACTCCAGCAACGAGTTTTGGTCTTGGAGACTTAGGTGAGTACAATTGGTGCTAACAATTGATTGGAGGTCTGCCTTTTTATAATTTGCATCTAGGATTTTAACTACCCGCTGTGTCGCTTCCTGCGTACTTTGCGGTTCATTTGCCATGCTGTTGTTAACAGCCCAGGCTTTATCAAGTTTGATGAGGTCAGACTATTGATGTCTCTCATTGGCAAAATGATGTGATCAATGGTTATTTCTTTTGTTCGAAAATCTAGAACAATTCCGAGCTCTTTCATGGTTTGACATCCAAGAATGAGGTCGAGCGCTGGCTTAGCCATCTTTTTCTTATCATACTCTACTACGTCAGGAGTCACTGTGTACTCCTTACTGTTCGAATACTCAAAGAACTTTAAGTTGACTTCGCTCCTTCCTTTGGTTAGGAAGCTCCCATTCGACGTGCGCCAAGACTTTGGCACCTGCCTAGTCAAGTAGGGAAAGCGTTTCTCCGTTCCTTTTGCATGGAACAGGAGATCACCATCAGATCCACTGTCTAGTAGGATCCTGATGACTGTGTTACTGATACGACGCCCTGTAGAGTGTTCGATATTCTTACGGGCTGGATTTTCAGTCGCTTTATAGCGTGCTTGTGCTACTACAGTAGTGACCTGCCCTTCTTTACCTGTCAAAGGGGTTCACACTATTGAAAAGGTCACCCGACAGTTCGGGTCCGACAATTCGGTTATTGTTTCACTCTGTGTAAGGTTGACTGGAAGATTTCCTAGGTCTTCTGCCAGGTTCGAACATGTCTTGTTTGAACCAGAAAATGTTATGTTGGCACGTGGGGAAGTCTTAATCGGACTAAGATAAGTGTTAATCATTTCATTACAATCGATTTTACTACACAATTTCTTAGTACTCCCCAACCCATCATCTCAAGATGAGTCTGAATCATCACTGTCGCTCATTTCGTGATGCTTACGCTTCTTTTTCCGATAGCGCGTTTCATTTTCTTGTTGGACTTGGTAAGTTTGTCGATTTTAGCGGATAGCTGCGCATAGCTACTTCCTCCTCGAGCAGGTCTCTCTAGTCCACGAGAGTTTCCATTTGGTTTTCTCCCCTTGAAGCTTGACTTGGGGTCCCATTGAGTCATACTTCCGGCAATCCGGTGTTGTGGGTGGTATGTGCGCCCCCATGTTTCTTGCAGAGAGAACAGTACTTCTCTGTGCGGCGTTTCTTCGGAATCCGGTCACTAAAAGAGACCATCTTCTTCCTAGATGAGTCGTTAGCCTTGGCTACGGTCTTGGGTCCTTCTCCAACCTTCTCGGTGGGGTAGGCCTTCTCGATGCGTTCAAGGACTTGAGAAGTTCCCTGACACTCTGTGGTACCAAAGCTCCACTGAGCTCATATTGGTCCTGCCAGTTCCTAGGAACCATCCTGAGGATGTGGCTTGCCAAGTCGGCATCATCAAATGGCCCGCATACTTTCGTAGACTTTGCAGCCTTGGAAGAGTAAAACAGGCACGGCAAGAGTTCCACATACCCGTTAAGGCGCTGGATCCTCTGCACAAAGTCCCTGGTGGGTACCCTGTTTGGTTTCTTCAGCCCATTGCTGATGTAGAAGCGTTCTTGCTCCGCTGCATCCGTCCTGAAGGCGGTCTGCAGGTGCAACTGGACACATTCCTGAAAGGAGGTCCAAGATGCCGGGCGTTTTGTGGGATGCTCTGTCCCATACACATCGGTCCAGGGTTCGCAATTGATTTGCTCCCCAGCGATGGTGGTCAAAGGACGACGGGCAGTCTCCGACAATTGAGTGGAGTACTGCAGGAAGATCGCTTGGCCAGCGGACACTAGGGCCTCACTGGTGTGGATTTTAGCAGCAGTTGCTTTGTTCCACGACTGGAGGACGGGGAATTTTCATCCGTCCCTTTGAACTTGGCTTTGGCGCAGTGGCGCAGTCAGTTTTGCCTCAGCCTTTGCATCTGCCTTACAGGCTTCCCGTAGTCCGTGTCTAAGCCTCTCTGGGAAATTATTTCCATCGAGGTCTGGACATGGTTGAGGAACTGTTCAGGACTTCCCTCATCGAAGACGGTGACAGACAAGGTCATTTTGTTGGAGACCTTGATTTTGTTGATTACCTTCGGGTGTCCATGGCAGTGGGAATGTAGGAAATGGGTGGTTTGGACCTCCCTGAACTCCGTTCACACTCCTGTGGCTTGAGTCCTTCTGGGCTTGATTTGCTGGTCGACATCCTCTTGATTGCCTCGCCAAGGGCGTATTATAAAACAAGGCCTTGAAGAAGGTCTTGGGTGCCCTGTTGAGGTTAGCTCGAAAAGAATTTTTTTTTTTTTTTAAATTTTTCTTCGTCGGCTTTTATTTCTTGAAAGTCTTGCTCCAAGGTATTTCGCGAGAATTCTCGATCACGAAATTAATCCGACTCGTAGGAATCCCGATCGCAGAAGTCGATCGCTCGAAGTTTATCGCTGATGCTCGCTGATCGCGGGATTATTTTGGAGAGCTCGTAGATCGCGAAACCGTAGGAATTCGTCGATCGCGTAGCTGATTCTGGATAAATCGTCGATCGTGCAAAAAAACGTATCGCTGGTGCGAAAAGTAAAAATTGCCGCTCGCGATAAAAAAATTGTTAGCGTACCTCGTGTCGGAAGGTTTGGATGTCGATGGCTTCGGTGCGCGAAGGTCGCACCACGGTTATCTATAGATAGTGACCTGAGCCGAAAATCGTCGTAAAAAATATCACGCGAAAATTATAGGTAGTTTCGACAGGTGTCGAAGAATTGATTTTATGAGCTATATTTTGTGCTATTGTGAGGATGGAAAGGCAGTGGAACTGCACTCCAGTCCAAACGATGCAAACGAACATTGTGTAGACTTCTACACAATATGGTATGTCTATACCCTTCTGAAAGATGTTTAGATCTTCCAAAAGAGTGCTCTCTTGTTTGGGGTTCTGAACTTCCATGTTGGGGAGTCCATGCCGTCGGGAGGTGGACTCTCCTACTTGGGGTCCTGAGAATGCTCCTATTTAGGTTTTGTACTCAGGGGTACAAAAAAGGCTGATTCATGCTCAATTTAGGTTTTGTACCCTGGGGTACAAAAATGGCTGATTCTTGGCCTATATGTAATTTGCAGAGGAGGGGTGTTGCAAAAGTAGGCAAGTCAGCACGTCATTTCAAATTAAAAAAATTGACAAGATAAAAAATCTCAAAACTCACCACTTGCACGGTCAATTGTCCTGCTTCTTTAGGGGGGTTCTGGATTGAAGCTGCGGGAGGATACGGCGTGGGACGTGGGGTTTGTTCTTCATAGAGGAGGGCCATTGCAGAAGATGGCAGGACAGCACAACAATTATAAATAATAAATCGCAAAACTCACCACTTGCAAGGTCAATTGTCCTGCTTCTTTTTCTCGGTGTTAGATTGAAGTCACAGGAGGGTGCGGCGAGGGGCGTGGGGTTTTGAAAGTCATGGAGGGGGAGTGGCAGAAGATGGCAGGACACTGGCATGAATTTCCAATTAAATAGTTTGGCAGAAAAAACATTGCGAAACACAACAACCAACCTACCTTTTTGCCATATCCCAGGACGTTTTGTTGCCAAGAGCTGGGTCAAGAAGATGCGCCAACTTGCAGCTCAAAAGTCCTCCAAAGTGCTGAGATACAAGGGGGAGATTGTGGGGGCGATCAGAAATCCCATCTTGCTGTAGTGAAGTCAATTTTTATGTGCCATGAAAATAATGGGCGCGGAACTGCATGCATCATGCAACACAGTTCACACCAGGCAATACCTTCCATGTGTCGATATCAACATAACAAATTTTGCAAAAATGTTAATGATATAAAGGTTATACATAAATAATGAAATACTAGAGACAACAAAATTTTATCAAGACAAAAAATAATTATCATAACATAACTGCATGGAAAATGAATAGTATCAAGACACCATTCAAATATGAACAGGCCAAAACGATGATCAGCTAGCAACAACCCCAAAATAAAGTTCATTTTGTGCTAGCTTTCATTTTGCCTGAGAATTGATCTCATTTCATGATGGATTTGATATCATAAACTTTTACATGAAGGTTACACTTCAAGTTTGGTTGAAGTTTTGTGTCATGAAGTATGTTGATTAACTTATACTGCACTTGGTATGTGAAAGGGTGACTGTGAGGTTTGCTTCTATCATAATTTGAGTGGTAAGTGGAGAAGAAAGAGCATCTATGTGTAGTCCTAAAAGTAATATAATATTTTTGATGTCATCCAGAAAGCTTGATGCTCACACATATCTTTGGCATCTGTTTAAGTTGCATCCATTATTGCATCAAGTTCCAACAATGCTTCTTGAGAGAAAAACAACAGATAATTATCCCGTTCGATCATTGTACCTATGTATCAATTTCATGAGATATTATGGCAGAAGTAATGTTCATATCAATCAAACAGAATTTGGTGGGATGTGCTCACAAGTGAGGAAAAGTAGTCAGGAGAGAGATTTTGATTAATGACAGATGCCATAGTAAAATAGAGAGGTAATCAATTTTCATAAAGTATGTCCATCAACTTATACTGTACTTGGTATGTGAACTTGTGACTGTGAGGCTTGGTGGTATGATAATCTGAGTGGTAAATGGAGACAAATGAGCATCTCAAAAGAGTAATATCATATTTTTGTCATCCAGAAGCTTCGTGCTCCAGTATAACTTTGTCATCTGTGTAAGTTGCATCCAATATTGCATCAAGTTGTGACAATGCTTCTTGAGAGAACAACAACAAATAATCATCCCATTTGGGGTTCCCCTTTATGATGAGGGAGACGTCAGGGGTTTAGATGGTAGAAAAGATAAGTGAGGCTTTAAGAGGGGAAGGTGATACAAATTTTGAAAAGAAACATGTCAATGCAATGAATAGATGTTCATTTTGTCATGAGAGTTCACATCTACAAAGGAAATAGGTACCACAGTTAGCACGCCCATGATCTCAGTCTATAGCCAATCAAACAATTCAAATCAAGATGCCGTCCTTTCTCCTCAGCCCCTAGATTTCACACCTTCTTACCAGCCTAGGCCATACAGCCAGCATGAAGAAACAGGAAATAAGAGAGGAAGAGGGGGTTTGCATGTCATCGCATTGGATATGGGGGAGAGATGGGAACAGAAAATCAGGTGTTGACTGAAGGTGGGGGGATAAGAGGAGACATATTCTGAATTTTGCCAAAAGAGTCCACATCCATGAGGGACATTGGTACCCAAATCGGTCCCTAGATAAAAGGTGATAAGTTTGTCCGCGTGCAGAATGATGGAGAAACTTCTTATCCCAGTTCGACTCATAAATATTTCCAAATCTGATTTCATATGATTTGATGCTCGTGGATTCTGTTCTTTTTTACTGTCACCCTTGATATCTTCCGCATCCTCGTTATGATCGAAGTTAACTTCATACTCAGGCATAGGGTTTGATTCTGCCTCCAATTCAGCCATGTAACTTTCCATTGTGACAACACTATCTGCCTCCAATTCAGCCATGTAACTTTCCATTGTGACAACACGATCTGTCTCCAATTCAGCCATGTAACTTTCCATTGTGACAAAATCGGAAGTCACCTCTGTGATATAAATTCTCCATGGTGAGAACATTGCTCACACTGTGATGACTTTCTGCTTGTTGTGCAATGTCGTGGTGTGCATGTCATGATTGTTGTGGTGAAATTCTACTGTAGATTGTTGTGACCTGTGCAATGTGTTGGTGGTATCTCGTGATTGTCGTGGTGGATTGTCACATTTGTCGGGGTGAATTGGTGGTGGTGGTGAGGGAAAAAAGACTTTGGTCTATTCTCTATTGGCTATTGGACCCATCGAATTTCACCCTCTATTGGTCCATTCAATTTCACCGAAATTAAATAGAGAATTGAGATTGGGTGTCTGTTGGGCTTATACAAGGTAGCAAAGTCATTAATTTTTGGTTGAATAGAGAAATAGGACTTTTTGGTGATCAAAAATCCTATCCCCTGTTCTGCATTCGTCCAACCAAGTCTCTCTCTGCCTTAACCCTCCAACGTAACTAGCCGTAAAAGTGATACTAGTTAATAAACTAGCCGTAAAACCGACACTAGTTAACTCGAAATTGCAATTTCGCCCACTTCTGCCCACTTCTGAGTCAATCTGACGTCACCGATCGATTCCTCGTGAAAAATTAGCACGATAGACCCCCACCAAGAATATTATTTGATCGTTATTATTTATGACGGCTAAAAACAATAGGAGCACTGTGTATCCTAGAGGTATCATGATACCCAGCTGGATAGACAGCGGATTCCAAAAAACAGATTTCGAGTAAATTAAAAAAGAATTTTGGAGCGAACAAAGTAGCTCTATTATAGTACTGTAGAAACATACCAATTTTATACAAGAATGAATTAATTGGATTGTTCCGATTTGCTGTATTCAACGGACAATAATTCTTGAAACACTGTTCAACAGAACAAAATAAGAACACTGTTTGAAAGCTTGGAAAGCGATCTTTCGATTGATGTAAGGTTGTAAAAATGTGTTTACTCCAGCTGTGACGTCATTTTCGTCTGTCACACGGACGAAAGTCAGAGCCGGAGTGCTCCTATTGTTTTTAGCCGTCATAATTAGGCGAACAAATAGCACCATTTGCCATGCTTTCGCCATACAAACGAAAAATAATTCCCAATTGGAGAGTGGTTCCAATTGAAGTACCCCTCTTAAACATGGTAAGTAGAGATAGATGGGTACATATGTAGGTAATAATTGGTAAAATCCTTTAACTAGCCGTAAATCTATATCTTGTTTACGAAACAACTAGTGCAAATTTACGGCTAGTTAACTCATAATTGTGCAACAACTTGCCGGAGGGTTAAGAAAATTAACGAGAACGTTTTTTTGTTAACAAGGGACCGTAAGGATGGGCCTCAATACGAGAGGTGACATGCTAACAAATTTCACTAACTATGACCCGGGTACCAAAATGGACCGCAAATCCAATGGTTCAAAGTACTTAAGTACCAGTCAAAAATTATAATGAATAATTAAAATGTCAGTTATATTGCCCATCTTTGACCGCTTGTTGTGAAGGCACATAATGCATGTAGCTCACGTGCGTCACTGCAAATCCCTTCGGGACCTCTCGATGGAGCTTATGCCCATTTCCTGTAACCTCAATCCATTAGGAAGGGGTTGTCACGTTGGATCTCTCACACACCTTCTCCGACATAATGATTCATCATAGTTCCTCGTAGAATCTGGTATTTTTTGTACGTAGAGCAATATGTCAGTTATTTTCCGACTATCTTCTTACCGAAAACCATTTTTCTTGCTAGAGACGTGCGCAAAAAAATAGCTGACATGCGTAGTTTTGCTTTCTTGGCATAGAATTATGGCAAAACTATATAGGAATAAGTAAATTCTCATGAAAATGAGTCATTATAGTGATAATGCTTCATTATAATTTCTGACTGGTACCGAAGCCGAAATTTTTGCCCGCCATCCGTGCTTCTCCTGGGTAGTCGGGTACCCTAACTATGGTCTAAACCATACAAATATTTTGACTGGAAAACTTATGTAATTTATCTATTTTCTGCCTATGATGTACACTGACATACCCTGACCAGTTGCCAAACTGACCCCCCCCACGGTAGTCGGGTACCTAAAAATTGGCCACAACACGAGCTAGTTAGAGAGAAAGTTGACTGACCAGCCGCCAATAATCCCCAAGTACAATAGTCAGGTACCGGTGTCTTGGTCAAGCTCATGTCACCCCTCCTGCCTCAGTCTTGCTGTACACTACAGTTAAACCTCAGTTAACCCCGGTCCATTTTTTTTGCGCATAATTCTGTGACCATAATTTTGAAACCTTCCGTACTATTTGGCTGGCCACCCTCTGATGATCCCGTGTGTTCAAGTGGTTAGTATAGGAGCAACACCAATGGGCAATACAACTATTTCCCGACAAAATAGTTGTTTTTCATGCCCGAGCAATCCACCAAAAACACCTTTGATTTTGCCCAAAAATTGCTTATTTCCCAATTCTGTAGACTTTAGTCTAATGTTTACAAAATTATGCGTAGCTAGATAGCCCTCTAGCTAATCTAAAGCCTATTTTTGTATGCCTTATTGTTACATGGTAAAATAACTAGCTGATATACATTTCAACGGAGCAGAATCCATATAAAAATCCATCTAACACTTAATTCATTACTTATCGTTCTGTTTTCTCTTTTTAGAAGATGATCCTTTGGTCCCGGCAGGTGATCTTGCAATTTTTAGGTCAGACAAGTCGTGGATCTGGTGGAAGCGCTCGAAGCAAGTTGTCTGCCTGTTGTCTGGTCTCCTAGTACACAAATGTACCAAACAAACAGAACAATATATTGTTGTCTTCGCAATCTTAGAATCTCCATTTTTGGATCATTGGTGGCACAGCATACAATACATCTTGGAGGACACCTCCTGACCTTAACCGCTGAACCTTCACCTGCTTCCTCCTCTTCTGATTGACCAACACTCTTCTGTCTCGCCCTGTCTCCTTGTTTGGTCCTCTTCCCTGTCTTTGCATTCACGTAGCTGCCGTCTGACCTGGGAATGTGAAACAATGATGAATCCAGGCGAATTCGATTCAATTTCTCATCATTGATAAATTTCTTGAGTTTGTAGCGACTATCTGGTGTGATACGATCTCTCACATATGTTGTTGCTTCCTTCGTCCAGTCTGACTGCTCTGACGCAATCTTTGCATCGATCACATCAGTATTACGACGCATTTCCACCCTTTGGCGAAAAGGTGATCCTGGCACTACACCTCGAATTGGATTGATCATCTTGTACGTACTTGCCAGTTCAAATAGCACATCCTTCATGGAAGTCTTGAGATGCTTGTGGTGATTCTGTATAGCACTGTACCCTTTTCCATTCGGTGCCGTCTTTGAAGGAAAACAGTGCTTTAAAATAAAGCGAACATTAATTGCCATCTTTTTAAATTCCCTCATCACCAACTGCTGTTTTGGAGTACCTCTTGCAAAGGGAAAATCCATTCCGTCGAGGTAATGAGTCATTTCGTCCACTCGTCCCTTGGATCGATTCCATCTTGCAACTATCTCGGAAATAATTTTATGTGCCTTGGGCAGTGGCAGCTGAGTATTCAGAACCATCATCATTAGGTGCTTCCAAATGATCCATGAGAACACGATGCAGTCAGTGGTGATTGGATAGGACTTAGACGAAATAACCTCCTCTCGAAAGGGTGGGATGATGGATATAGGGTTGACTGTGGTTGGTGTGTACGCCCATTTCAGACTACGCTGGTAGATTCCGGCTAGAATTCCTCTCATGATTGTTAACTTGGATTCAGGAAATCGTATCAGGACCGCGTAATGAACTTTCGTAGTGCCGGCCACAACGAACAAGACATACTTGAGATTGGCAACACAAGCATGATGTAGAACCTGAGTTCGGTACTCTGGTTTATACACAAGTTGCTTGAAAGCAGTACTTCCAAACTCGCACTGGGAATAAGGACCATATAAATCGAGACACTTCTTGATGGTCTCTTGAATTATCTTTTTACTGGATGGAGTCTTGATTTCCAGACCACAGTTAAACTTCCTTCTCTCGATGGACACAGTGCTGAGATCAGAGTCACTGTAAACGGAGTGCTCATCTCCGGATTCTTCATCGTAGCGCATGACTATCCAGCCATCAAGAGACGTGGCCAAGTATTCTCTCATTTTATTTCTCAATAAACCGCACTCAAAGGAGTCGAGTAACTCCCATCCCAGCTTCTTGACTATCGAAGGTAGAACTGACCGGACCTTGTCTTCATTCAACGACCCCAGTCGGTGAGCAGACCTATCATCTTGAGAGAGCGGTTGCAAGAACGAGTACTTCAATATCTTTTTGATCTCTGTTATGGACTGGTACTCCATTGGACCGAGGAGGACAGTGTCTACTAACTTGTCCTTGTTCTTGTTTGAGAACGGTCTACCATATGATTTACATATGCCTCTCAATGTCTCGTTTGATAATTGCTTCAATTCTGCCACTGATTTGTGCTGCCATGATTCATCTGTTTCCAATTCTTCTTGTGTCTTGATTTGTAGACCCAGATCCTCCTTCAGCAGCTGCACTTCGTTGTCAGCTAATCCATCTTCGCTTCTTGGCAGGACAGCATGACATAA
Organism: Cyclotella cryptica; assembly: GCA_013187285.1. NCBI lineage: Eukaryota > Bacillariophyta > Thalassiosirophyceae > Thalassiosirales > Thalassiosiraceae > Cyclotella > Cyclotella cryptica. The sequence goes on from JABMIG010000341.1 coordinate 17,411, forward strand.
GGTGGAGGTAATGGTGAAAGCACGCATATACCTCCAATCATCCCCACCCTGTCCCTTGCAAGCCAAGTAGACACAATGACGGTCGTAGATCTGACGAATGGTTACCTCTCTTGAAGTGAGGTAATTCTCTGCATCGTAGTCTTCATCCTTGTGCATTTCTTTGAAAAGGATATCATGGAATTGCCTTGCATACCTTGAATCCTTGTGTGTTGAAATATAATCGAAGGACCCGTAGCTCAGAGACGGAATAGAACTCTGCAAAAAAGTAACTCGACCAGTACCATTGCGGTACGCCACAAAGTGGCAAATTGCATTCCCAACGGATCGGACTGCACCAAGACTCAACACAGGACCGTTCTCCAATATATCTCTCTGTTCACGATTTGTGTTAAATCTAGTCATCCCAAATTTGAAAGCTAATGACGGGCCGTGCTTCGTGGTATTCAAAAACCCCATTTCCACATCCTCCAACAGCTGAAAGCATTCGTCGTCATTATACCCTCTGTCGCCGTGTATTGTTGTCATTGGAAAGCGAATACTATTCGGATTGTTAATTCCTTGAATAATCATCAAACCTGAAGTTAGAATGTCCTTTGACGACTCGCCATGGTGGTTCATATGGCAGGACATTGATATCCCCGTGGTGATAGAGTGGATACAATTCCCAACTGGTCCAAAGGATTTAGGACTCTTCATCCTGGAGAGAGATGATTCGTTGGCTTTTGCAGAACGCATACGCAACTTTTCATCGTCTATGATCAAATCGGTATATCCATTGATAAACGCAATGTGGGATGTTCGTCCTCCGACATCTCGAAACAACTTCTCTAGCTCGCGGTCTATGCCATAAAGTGGTGACCAAAATACACCATCGTCAGAGTCTTCCTTTGGCTTGGAGGCAGTGGCATCCTTCTGACCATCGAAGCTTCGAAGCAGGCAATTCATTCGAGCAATTTTACTGTGAATATCAGTAGTCCTTGAGTTCAACGAGTGCAGTGAAGAAGTGATGACAGGATAAGAGTTGGGGTGCTTGGAAACATCAGTAAGGCTGCACCTGTAAAAACAAAACCCAAAGAAGCACCTTAGAAACACTTCAAATTCCTTGAAGTCCATTGGTGGTTCCTTTTTTGCGATGAGCGATTTGTTTTGAAAAGTCAATACACTGAGAAGAATATCTGTGTTGTAGACTGCATTGAAGACCTCATTTGCTGTCAATGAACTTTTCCTCTTGCTGTTTTCACTCGACAGAGTATCAAATTCCCGCATCACACGTGCCCTTAACTCTTTTATCTCCTCAAAATATCCACGCTCCAAATCAGTGTCTACTTTGTTGAAAGAAATTGTGAAATCTCTATACTGCAGAGGAGTTTCTTGCCACAAAGAACCATCATCATCTAGTGCCTCGTCGTCCGAATCTTCTCCATGCACTGATGGCGTCCAAGTCTCATCTGAGGAGATAGAGACATCATCCTCTACAAGCAAATCTAGAATTTCGTCATTTGTTGGATTAGGAGAGGCTCTGTTATCAACACCGTCTACACTGTTATGGTCTGGTGACTCGATCCCACTGTTCAATTCACGGAGAAGGTCAGTATCACATGGCGGAGATCCTACTGCACCTAGCGCCGCATCATCACTTGCTGCTACACGAGTTTGCGATCGTGTTACACGTTGTGGAGTTTCACTAGCGGGGATGGGCCGTGGCATGTTGAATTCCGATTCACGAGCGCTCTCACGAGATTCTGCCAACAGATGGTGCAGATCCGTATTGTTATACAGTCGCGAAGACACGGTGAAGCGAGTATGAGGCTTGTAGGAGTTACAAAACAAGAGAACTCCGATCAAGAAGGCGCGGAGTTATGGCCAGCGCGATTGGCTATCAAATCGTGGAGTTCTTGGGAGATTCGCGTAGTCAGGAAGAGGAAGGCACGATTGGTGTCAGAAGTTGATGATGATGGAGGAACGAACAGTGTGCTGACCGCACAGTGCGCAGGACGATGTAGGTGAGGTATGCTGCGAAAACGGAAGCGTGATGGCAGTGTGGCACCAAGAATCGTAACAAACTGTATTGGCAGAGGCTGTGGATTGCTGCGATTTGGCTCTGTGTCTTGTGTGGGGTGGATGGGTGGTGGCATTTACATGAATGTCACGTGATGTGATGGGACCCATCACAGTTTTGGCGGGAAGGTTGAAATTTTTTGAACGACTCATACAATATAGGAATTAGTAACAAAAAGCAAGAGAAAGTGAATTTTCTCATTGACAAATTTCGGTCTGCAAGCCACAGGAAGGGCAATACGTGCACCCAGATAGCCAAATACACCAGTTTGCATCTCGAGGTGATACTGAAGGGTTCTAACCTGTTGGAATGGTAAGAAACGAGTTTTTTCCCATCGAACGGGATCTGCCAAGATAGCCAATATTTCGCTGTAACGCATAGAGAATTATGCGTTAAGGCAATAATTGGTCATGAGCCAAAAAGAGCTATTGCATAAATTTGTATGCAATATCGCGACCGGGGTTAAACTGGTATTGTACGGTTAGGGTTAGGGTTGTGAGATGTGAGATGTCTGGGACAACATCGTTGGATTCCATGGTCTTGATTCGGTCCTGAATCTGTCACATAACCACCAACGACACCGCGATGGCGGACAACGTGGAAGTCGGAGCCATCTCGCCCCCCTCTCGGGCAAAACGGCATTCTCGTTCTATTTCCCCAGCCAGGACGTTGTCATTTGTCCAGCTCTCAATCCTATGGATTCCTCACCAGCTGTCTTTCGGTCTCGGCCTGGACCCTCCCAACCCCATCGCTCCTCCGATCGAGTGCTCCAGCGAACTCGACCTGCATTGTCCCTCCGACATGAAATGCTGTCCCACCGCAAGTGGATTCGCCTGTCTGGGATCGTCGGAGGCCAGCATTCCACTCGGATCCTGCTGCGAGGACGTCGACTCGACGGGTTGCCCCATCGGCTATGCTTGCGCTGCGGCGGAGTCTCCTTCGTCGGAGGACGGCGACGAGCTGGCACGGGCGCCGCACTGTCGGAAACAAGATGACTCGCTGTCTCCGCCACTGGACACTGACGGAGTTCCAATCAGGTTGGAATTCGATCGAGCACCGAGATACCACTTGTGCCCGTCCATGGGGCACGAGATTTTCGCTCATCCTCACGGGTTGAAGATTCCTCACAACGGCGGCGACGGGTACATTGGTCAGCTGGCATACTTTTCCAACATGGGACCCATCGATTCTATCGACCAAAGGCAACACGATTCTGCTTCTGATGAAAAGGTCACCACTGCCATCGTTGCGATACACGGAGCTCATAGAGTAGCGGCCAATTATATGTGTTCCATGATTCGGGCCGTCATGGATTGGGCCTCTGCTAACGTAACCGAGAGTGAAAGAGTATCTATCCAGGATCAGTACCTTGTCGTAGCTCCTTGGTTCATGGCGCCCGTAGATGGAGAACTTGAATCGAACTCTCTTCCCTTTCTCTATTGGGATGATGTACACCCCATCGAATTCTCCTTTCGTTACGGAGCGGAATCCATCCCCAATGCGAATTACAACGATGAGGACACCATCAGCTCGTTCGGTGCCATGGACGTACTCCTAGAAACTCTATGCCAAACGGCTCGATTTGAAAACTTGCAACATATTGTTATCGTGGGACATTCTGCGGGAGGACAATTCGTCCATCGGTGGGCATTGAGTTCCAATCATCCCTGCTTGGACAGACCATTGGTTCGTTTGGTGGTGGCCAATCCCAGATCGTTTACATACCTAGATGACCGCAGATATTTGCCTTTGCTCGATTTGCATTCTATCGAAGATAATATAGACCATTTGGCCGCTCAATCCAAAGTCCTGTCAGATTCGGACAACACCGTACAATCTCTGTTGGAATTTCGCGCCCCGACGTCGCAAGAGGAAGGGCAGTGCCCTATATACGACAACTACATCATGGGACTGCGTGAGAACCCTCACATTCCCGCGCCCTACTTCCAATCCAACACTGGTAAGCTGGAGGATACCGATCTGGACAATACCAATCGACTTTTTTGCCGTTATGCGTCGCGCCGCATAATCTATCTCTCAGGGCGACGAGATACCGATGTTTTAACCAGTCATCATTGCAATGATGTGGGATATTTTCAGGGAATGACGAGAAGAGAACGGAGTAGAAGATTTTATTCTAGCCTACAAGTGTTGGGAGAGGAGAATCAGTGCGCAGGGGATAGTGGCAGTTCGGTCATGGATTCCTTATCATTGGCGAGACAGATTCATCGACGTATGGAAGTCAATAATGTTGGACACGACCACGCGCTGGTCTTTGTGAGTTCCGAGGGACAGAATGCAATATTCCATGACGATATAACGGGGGATGAACCGTTTTTGCATTTTTCCGGAAATGTTATAAGGGTGCAGACGAACAGTGTATTGATTCATGACTATCATGGACAAAATGGGGGTTTTCTATTTGCTTTGTTGTTTTCATTATGCAGTTTTTTGCTTGGATTGTGGGTGCGGAGTATGTTTTCAAGTTGGAGAATACCTAAATGCAGTGATCCATGTTCGATTGATCCTTTGTTTTTGCCAACAGAAACAACACCATTACAACACCCAAGAGGGCAGTCTGTCTGAAGGGTGAATGGTGAAGCTGTTTGGGGGCATTTCATATTCCTGTCAAAAGAGTGGAATTGGTGTTTACAGTACCAAGACAAAGGTCTCAAATTCCAAGTGTTACGAGTAGTTTAGTTTTCACATGTAAATGTCTAGTAAACATGCTGAATTCTGGCAGTAGAAAGAAATCATTTCACAGATGTTAGAGTGTCCATGTTTCCGATATTTGTTAGCGACCAACTGCAAATTTGTTAGTCATTTAATCTTTTTTTTTGACCTCACCTCTCCGGCCAAGTGAACTAACAAATATAAAAATGTTCAACTAACAAATCAGGTCAAATTATTTGTTAGCAACTTGTCAAGTTTGCTGGTTGATCACAAGTTGTAGGGAGTACTGAATTCCTCCCGTAGAGCAGTTTTCTTCATATTTGTGTTGCAGCCCACTATTTCTATCCACTGATACTTTTTGGTCATCCCCTCTTTTTGTTGCTTTATCAAGCCACAACCTCGATAAGTTCCGGCATTGCAACTTTCGACATTTCCGATTCAAACGGGAATGTATCTATGCAGATTGCTGAGCATCCTCACCTCTATTGCAGCCACATGCCGTACACTATGTCTATCGCGACACTGGCCAATTTTGTTTGGGGTGTTTCACAGAATTCAAGCAAGCATTCATGATGAAAGAGTGACATGCTGCCTCTTCTTTCGAACAGGCAAAGTCATTACATCACATTCTGTGCAAGAGTGTCAATGACATCACAAGGGTCATCAGTGGCATCATGCAGATATTCACAAACCTGAAAATCCTAACAAATCTTCACTTCAACAGTAGCGGTCTGGGTCCTTTCACAGTTGGTTGTCAGGGTTGTTACCACCTCTTGTACTTGTTGTTAGCGTGGCTCATCAAAAAAGCCATGTGGAACAGTTGCCTGTCTTTCTGACTTTGGAATGAACCACATTCTTCACCAGACAAGTGGTTCAAGTTTCAAAATCAAGGATGGAGGGAAAGTACATTGGGTTAGGGTTGGTACTGTGGGAATACTAGTAATATTTTAGTTTGCTCTAAAATAGCTGCAATACACCAACATGACTTTGGGATTGATAATTGCATTAAGATTTTTTAGGAGAAATTACTGGTGAAACAAACCATTTCCTAATGGTAACACAAGTGAAACCTGCCTTCACATAATTCCATTGACTGATGCAATTATTCATGGCAGAAATCATCAGAATGATAGGGATATGAAATACTGATAAAGTTTGATTACTCATGTGTGCAGATTCGTGTAATATCATTTCCTTGCATAAGTGCCATCTAAAGGAGTCAATGCAGAAGCTTCAGTATCAAGATCTCTCACTTACTCTGCATGCCTAAAATAATCTCGCAATTCATCATCCAGCTCAGCAGGAATTACAAGGAAACCATTATTGTCCTGAAACATTATTTCCCATGCATCCCCTTGAAGCACCCTTCCTAGTCCAAAACTATTGGTATTTCTTTCTAATGTCTGTGTCATTGCAATCTGGTTGTGAGAAGGCCAGAAGGCTCCACCATCTTTCAACCACAGAAAGTCTACACCAGTTTCACCCAATGACTAAATCGACTACGCTGACCCCCATTTGGATACATTTGAGGGATGTTGTAGCTATGTGAGCATTTGATGGATTGATACTAGAGCCCTGTTCAGACAATTTGTTTCAAGTGAATGAAAGTACGATGCAGTTTCATTTGAATTATATGTCTTTGGATTGGTGAGGTCATATGGTTCATTTAGTATGATTACTGCCTTGCTGTTCAGATTCTTTTGATGCAATATAAGCTTTTCTTCCTCTGCAGAAAGACCAAAGATAAAAAGTTGTAACCCGACGACTTAACGCTCTGAAAATATCATCAAGTACAGTGTTGTAATATGTATTGCGAAATTTCTTCGGGAGACAACAAAGACAGTACTATGAAGTTTCTACCAGTTGGTTTTGTTCCGTCGGCTTTAACTTTGTTTGTTGCAAAAGGAAAAGGAAACAGGGACAGACTTCCCGCATGGAGAATCCACGATACGAACTGTCATCTTTGTTGGAATGGAGTGGCTCCTTTTCTTGCAGTCAAATTTGAAGAACAGCATCTGCATACAATGCGCTGCTGAGTGGATGATTCAAATCACGTGACCGGTGCCCATTGTTGAAGCAGGAGAGAAGTCAGAAGAGAAATTGCCCTCATCTCATTATTACGAATTATTGTGGTAAACAGATGGCAGATGACTCAGATGATGCTTTGATTGTATTTGTGTGGGACGAGATTTTGTGATGTTTTGTCTGGTGCTTCTACAACGTTGAGCTAACATTGAGTAAGGTTGAAGAGTATGGTAGATATCATAATAAGGGTTTTAGATACCACAGAAGTGGACAGGAACTTTCGCTCTTTTAAGCCCTGTCCAAAACATCCGTACAATGTCGTACAGTGTATTGTACAGTACAATATTTACATATTTTAGAGTGCAGGCCCTGAGAGCAGGCCCCGAGAGCAGGCCCCGAGAGCAGGCCCTGAAAGCAGGCTCTGATAGCAGGCTACGAGTGTGTGGAGGCGTCTAGGAGGCGTGCAACCTCGTGCAACAAGGAAGTGTTGTATTTATCGAGAGTTTTAGGGTGTTGACTGGCTAGGTTGGGCGTCCCCTGTTTAGACAGTAGTAAATTAGTTGCAGTTAGTTTGGAATTGTAGTTGTAGTTAAATTGTGAGCTTAAAATAGTGTAAAAGTAAAGATAATAGTTTGCATAGAAACTCCATAGATATCCGTAGAAGTAACTGGTAGGTTTCTGATAGCTTCTCGGAATTCCATGGAGGAATGAAATGGAACTCTATTGTGTTCTAAGAGTCTCTATTTTCGTGATGTAGAAGTAAACAGATGTCTTTAGATGGTGTCCTGGGAAAAGCGGAGAATCATCCGGAAAAACCCAGTAGATGCCTAAATAAGGGTCATTGTGCGCATAAGGTAAGTCGCACATAAAGTATGCATAGAATGCACATATTCCAACACTCCCTCCCGATGATCCTTGTGAAATGCATAGTAGATCATTGCCCACACATGAGTTTACGGTGATGTATGAAGTCATTTTGTGCTAAGGCCTTGGTAAGGGTGTCAGCAATCTGGTCCTTGGTGTCCACGGGAAAGATCTTGATTTAGCCATTCCTTACATGTTCGCAAAAGTGATGATAGCATACATTGATATGCTTAGTGCGTGGACAGAGTCGTGGAAGTCTGGCAAGTTCAAGTCGCCAGAGTTATCTTCAAAGACCTTGCAATACATGTAAGGCTGTGTATTGACGATGTCAAATTCGACTCCCTCATTTCCTTGATAAGTTCCATGAGTGGAATGGCGTCCACGGAGAGCCATAGACATGGCTATGTATTCAGCTTCGGTTGTGGAGAGTGCAACTTGTGACTGCAACTTGGAGGCCCAAATGGGGGCAGGCTGCATAGAAGACTACCCATCCACTCCTAGATTTTGCAGTGCTAGGGTCAGTTTCTGCAAACTCCTTGTTCCAATTGCCTGCAAAGTCAGAGTCACAGTAGCATCGAAGCCTTTGGAAGCGTCTGGCTTGAAGCAAAGGCCAATGTGACGTGTGGCCTTGAGATATTTGACAATATAAACAATTGCCTCGCCATGCTCCTGTCTAGGGTCGGGTACAACTTGGTGTACCGCATACATGATGTCCGGTCGGGTAGTTTGTCCGAGGTAGTTCAACTTACCGGCTGAGTGGTAGTGAAGTTCCTTGGAACTTTGAGTCACAAAATGCATGCAGCTGTAATGTTACTTTGGCCGGTACTGGCTTGGTGTACGAGTCACCGATGTTGGCGTCATCAATGATGGCATCTATCAAAGCTCGTTGGGTAAATTCTTAGTTACCATCACGTGTTTTCTTGATGTTGACTCCAACATAGTCAGCTGGATGACCTTGGTCTTCAATGTTAAGGCGAGTCACGAAGCCTCTTGATGATGAGTGATAACGTATCATCATTACTACCAAAGAACAGTCCGTCATCGACATATACAGTAAGTATTATGTCATCACGGTTGAACGTGCACTCGTCAATGAGTGACTGTTGAAAACAAATTTCGCGTAGTTTGTCTACCATATACTGGTTCCAAACTCGTCCAGCTTGTTTTTGACCATAAAGGTTCGCAAGCAACTTGAGATCATAGTCCTTGGAGTTCCCATGCTTGGTCTCGATTCTTGGGGGCAATTCCATGTACACACACGCTATGGGAGCTTGTGCGTAGGTTTGTACAAAATCTATCTGTCGCATTGCCCAGGACAAAAATGACAATAATGATCATAAATCTTATTGCAAACCATGTCACAACTGGGGCATAGGTCTCTAAGTAGTTGACACCATAGACTTGCTTGCCACCATGGATGTTCAACCTAGCCTTGTGACCTTTAATCTCATTGGTCATGAGATTGCGCTTTCGGCGCATAACACATATTGCCGGAAGTACGTCAGTGTCCGGTGGGACCTCTTCTCTCTTGACTAGCACCCAGTGCTTGTCCCGTACGTCTTCAACTTCCTTGACCACAGCCTTTACAAAATCTCCTGCATCAGGCTGGAGTATGGCTTGGTGGAAGTACATGATGTCACCCATCATCTCTGCATGAAACGCAATGGGATTTCTCATGCGGTCTTGAAGTTCGAGATGAGAATTGTGAAAGAGGTCAGCTTCCATTTGTCCATTGGAAGTCCCTTGGCGGCCATGTAGAACATTTTCTATTGTCGTAGAAGTCTTGCTGTGACATGAACTCGGCCATAGCTCTTGACATTTTGCATTGCCTTCCGCGAGAACTCGTACCGACGTCGGGCAATATGTTGTTCGAGACAGCATCTCCCTCAGAATCCTGCACGGGATCAGCTGGAGTGTCAGCGAGAATGTCTGTCATCAACAGGCTCAAAATCCTGCACGAACTTTATGGGCTCGTTCGGTACAGTCATTGCACAATTGTTTCATGGGATTGATGCTTCTGGGAACATTGCAGGCGTTCCAGGGCAGTAGGTGTCCCATTGGGCCTCTTCAACCCCACGAGCTGTTTCCATGTAACTGACTTCACAATATCAGGCTTATTGTGGTGTGTTGTCTCAAAGAAGTCATCGAAGTGGCAATGGTACTGGGGTGATACTCCGGTGGTGAGGTTCAGCACCAGGTACATGTCCCGTGCATGAAACGGACTTGGGCCTAAATTAAGCCCTAAATGTGCTCTCGGTGACCATCTTGGCATACTATTGCATGCAGCAAAAGAATTCTGCAGGGCGAAGACTGGGCATGAAAACGCATGGTGATCTTGCATGTGTTCTCCTACTTGGGTGCCTGCGAAGAGTTCTAGTCGTGAAACTCCATCTTCCAGAACAGGCACAGTGTTATAAAGATGCACTGCATACCGCAGTGCATATGGCCACAAAGCAAGGTCAACTGCCTCCGGCAATCTAGCCATGGCATGAAGCAATTGCTTTCTTCCTCCTTCCGTGATGTCTCTGATGGCTCTTTCAGCCAGTCCGTTTTGGAAGTGGGCATTGACCCCACAATAGGTGAGTCGTTGTTGCCGTGAGGAGCAGTGGTCAATGAAGGCGTTGTCATCGAAGCGGCCATTGTCTGCATGGTAGTGCTCGACATTGACAAAATGGTTTGCCGCGAATTGTTTGAAGGCGAGTTTGGCTTTGATGGTGTCATTGCTTGAGGTGCTGGTCATCATGTGGATGTAGCAGAGGCCGGAGAAGTAGTCAAGACTGTTGCTGCCTTGTATCTCTGCTTGGTAAGTTTGCCCTTGAGTTGTCCCACAAATCCGGGCTGTGTGGATTACATTCGGTCCACAGAGACCACTTGTCCTGGTCTTGTAGCTTTGAAAACTTGCTTGCCTGACTCGCTGCCTTTTGTTCGCCACAGAACCTTTGTCATGGCCCCAAAAGGCAACCGGCATCTCGTGCAGTCGTCTTGGCCAGTTTCTTTGGTATCTCCCGTTTTTGCCAATTGCTTCAATTGAACAAATTGCAGGTGGCCCAGTTGGTAGTGCCAGTGCATTAGTTCAGCTTGGTCATCATTGGCTTGGGTGGTAGCTTTGAGGAGTTTGGAGGGATCGAGTGATGGAGTTGGGGAGAAGGTGAGAGGTCCAACACGGTCCTTTTGTGTGGGTTCTATTGTTTCCTCACCTTTCTCACCATCTCCCTCACTTTTCTTGAGGTCTTCAGGTCTCAAGAGGTCCTCTTCGGCAGAGAATTCTGCTGGATCTGGCTTGGTGTGCGGTTCAGGTCGACATGGACTTGCTCCCTCATGTGGGAGGCATCACAAGCCATAGGTGGCTTCGAAAGCTTGATATTGGAGGGTTCCCGGAGCAGTTTGAAAAATTGGTGTCTTGGTAAGTGGGTCATGGTTGATTCTTTTCCTTCTTGTCTGCTGCTTCCACAGCAGAGTGCACACGTCCTCATCTGACTCCATTTTTGTTCCATATTTCACAGGCAAGTTGTCTCAAGCTGTCTCTGCCCAGTGCTGTGGAGACAGAAGAGGTAACTTGAGTCCGGGCACATAGAAGCTGCCGGGGATCCGGATGGTGTCAATGATGCCATCATCGGATTGGATCCAAAAAACGAAGGTGCCTTCACCTTCAATTCCTAACCCCCCTGAAATTCCTGCAACTTTTGATCCCTTGTATGGTTTTAGGTCCTCGAAGTG
>JABMIG010000341.1:28758-71376 GCA_013187285.1 Cyclotella cryptica
TCACCACGGGTAAGCGGCGAGAAGCGGCGGTAGCGGAGACGATGGCTGTGTTGGATGGAGTGGAGCTCGAGGTAACGGTAGAAGTGCCAGGTGTGGCAGAAAAGGGAACAGAACGTGCAAAACAAGGTAAGTAGAATGGTGGCTTGAATTTGTGAAATTATGGTGGGCTCGGCCATGGCCAGCAAGCCAAGGTCTAGCCATGCTGGGGCGCACCATCATTCCTCAGCAGCTTGCAAAGCCAGTTGGGCGAGCAAATTGGCGTAAGTGGCTTGATTTGCTGTGTTTTGCTGCCTGTTGTCTTGCTGCTGTTGCTGCTGGTTGCCCTGTCTGGCTCGTTGTTTGTCCAAATTGCAGTCTTCCAGCTTGTGGAGCGTCCACTTCATGTGGTGGATGCACCAGTGGAAGGTTTTCTTGCCGACTTGCTTCTGTTTTGGTTTGTTGTCTTTTGGAGGAGTTTTCTTCCACTCCTCATCCTTCCTTTGGGAGCGCTTGTTTGATCTGTCTTTTTGGTTTCTTGCTTGCCGGAGGACTGTTGTTGGCCCTGATTATTGCCTTGTCTAGGTTGGTTCTGGTTCTGATTCTGCTGGCCTTGCCCCTTTTGTCCTTGTTTTTGTTTGTTGAGGAGCTGGGCCGAAAGCTTGAGGTCTTTGAGTTCCTTGACTTCTGCTTCCAGAGCTATGATTTTCTCCTGATCTGGAGACTTAGCTCCCCATTTTCTGCTGTTGACTAGGAGGTCGTATTTGGCCTTTGCCTTCTTCATGATGTCTTCGTGCTTTGCATCCTTCATGTCTCCAGTCTGATCCATCCAGCTGTCTTGCAACCTGCTCATGTAATCGTGGAATGTGGCGTCGGGCACCCCTTGTAGGTAAGCTTCGAAGAGGATTGTGTGCACATCGTCCCCTGATTGTCCTCTAGCCTTGAGCTGGGCGAAATTTTGATTGAAATATGTGTGGATCTCATCAATATTCCCTTCGTGGTTTCGCGGTCAGTGCGATTCGCCGTCGGCACCAAGCCCCAGTGCGCGTTTGCCCTGTGCCCAGTTCAGGTAGCACCACTACGGAAGTCCCTGCCACATTGGGAAAATGCCTCCAGACGCCGGTCATCCGTGAGTCCATCTCCTATGACACGACCAATCAGTCATTATCCATGCCTGCTAACACTCAATTGTTCTCTGGAGCATGGCCAAGTTAGGCGGAGACTAAGGATTCCCACACGGCATTTTCATCAAAAACCGTATCCGATAAGTCAGCAGTGGCCGCAAATGCAAACACCACATCACAACATTGAGATGGAAACTAATCGCACAAAGAGCATACTACCTTCGTATTTCATTCTTTGTCCTTTTCGTCTACAGCATATGCTATCAACAGGGCATCATGGATTACTCTCGTGACCCCAAGAAGATGGAAGCCATGCTGTTGGACACAATTTTGGCACACGGCGGCTGCATTTCCCAAGAGGACAGAGCGGGCGTAGTGGTAGCCTAAGAGGAAGAATGGCAAACAATGCTGACTAGATTCCGCGCCAATCATCGAAGGAGGGCAGGAGAGGATGGGGCATGTGACAAGGAGTATAGGAGAGTGCACATGTTGAGAAATGTAGCAGTAGTTGGCAAAAGGATTATCAACGTTGCTCAAGCTCACGAGAAACAAAAGCTGAAGGAGGCCGTGAGAGATGCCACAAGAAAAATTGCCTCCCGAGGTCTTGGAGAATGAAACTAGGCTCTATTCGGCTCTGGAAGAGGTGGAGGAGGTCAAGTTATGGACAAGAGCAAGCCGGCACATGAAGGAACATTTCAACATGGTATAACTGATAGTGCATGCCGCACGATTTTTCATTCTATAACAACCATGGAAGCTTTTGTCATTGAACTCAATCATGTTTATTTTGTCATCTGCTTGATAATATATAAAACCAACAATATCCAGGGACCATGAAAGTATGTCCTCATTCCTTCATCCTTGCCGAATGCCTTTGTATCTGAAATTCTCCCGCATAGGATATTCATCACCACTTCTCTCCTCCAGAAATTCGTTTCATCGCAAGACGAGCTAGCACTTGTACTAGGCCATGAAATATCACATTTGATCCTTGGACATTCGAGAGCCCAAAATTCTTTTGAGACTTCCTTTCGCACAATAGAAATCCTGCTTTAATCGATTGATCCGTTGGAGGGGCTATTGTCGCTCGCATTCATGTTATTGCTTGCATCAGTGAGAGGAGCTATTGGAGCAAGCTACAGTCTTGAAAATGAGAGGACCACAGATGAATTGGGGATCAAATTAACTGCAATGGCGTGCTACAACACTCTTGAGGTGAGTCGGGTATTCCATAAGATGCACTTGCATAATATTGAAAGTGGGATGGAGTCGTCTTCCAGTAAGGTTGGATAGGGAGGATTACTTAGCTTCTTTGACTCGCATCCGCCATCAGACGAGCGATTTTGTAGTCTGCTTGAGCTGGGTGGTTTGTCATGTATTTGTTTGGAAACAATTCTTTCTTTGACTAATTGAGTATTTATGTTTATGTTGTCATTGCAACAGGAGAGCAAAAACGAAATTGCTCAAAAGTACCAAGATGCCAGCTGTGTCACTCTAAAGAAATTGTTTTGGGATGCACTGAAACCCGGCGGCTGAAGCCCTGCAGAAGATGATGGAGAGACTCTGGTGGAGCGTGAAGGGGAGGACTAATTATACCGGAATATGAGGTCTTGACGAGTTGTAGTTGGTAAACCAATTATTCTAGTCATTAATCATTCCAAATAATCAGAATGACATTACCAATCAATATCACACCAACAGAAAAGCAGCCGTTCGTGTGACCTAGGACCTAGTCGCAATCCATCTGTTCGTTCTCATCAATAATAGCCTGCAAACAATCGCTTTGCTTTAGCCTCTTCGGCTCGAGCTAGTGCAACTGCAGCCTTCGCTTGCTCTTCTTTGACAATGGCTTCCTCTTGCTCGGCAAGCTGTTTGAGTTCGGCAAGTGCGATTGCTTCCACTGTCTTTCTGCCAACAGAAACAGATTCGTGGGCAGTTTCATAGCCCGAGCAGGAAGCATCTGGCAAATTCCTATCAGATTGAATTATGACGGTAGGAAGCGGAGTATGATGCGCCGAGACAGGGGATGCAGCATTCTTCATCTTGAGCTTCATTCCATATTCCCTGGCCCTGGCAAGCTGCTCCTCTTTACTCAAAGGAGTCTTGACACATGCGGGTGATGTGGCGGCCGAGTCTTTCTTCTTTGGAGTTGTCAAGCGAGTGGACGATTTTTTTGTGGTCTTCCTTGCAGGAGATGATGTTTTGGCATACTCCCGTGCACTGGCGAGTTGTTCTTCTTTAGTTTTGACTGGAGTAGATTTCTCTTGCTTGATGGTTGGCTGGGCAGAGCAGGCCCTCTTCTTGTCCACTTTCGATGGCATCCTCGCATTTTTTTGTGATGAGACAATAAGTGGTATTCACACAAGAAATTGGCAAAATTGATTTTGTGATCACAAGCGAATCGCACGAACCCTTTGGACACAATTCAGGCTTATCATGATCTCAAGTATCGGTTCGCCAAAACACATGAAAATACTGGACAAAGTGAATCGAACAAGTTCCCAAAAAACTACTATACAACTGGCGACTGTATGTGTGTGCAGATTGACATAATAGTGAGAAGGGAGATGCAACCTTGCTTGGCACGTAATAGTGGCACATAACATTATTACGATTGAACCCGATCTTCCAGTTAGCATTGCTGGTCTCCCATTACTTTTGCATATTGAATCATATCTTTTGACGCCGTGCGCAACAGGTACTAGTAAAGGTGAAAACACGGGAGTAGCAGCAAAATGCGCTCGAGCACAACTTCCAGTTCAATGACTTCACTTCGTACATCTAATGAAACCAACGCAAGTAAAGGAGTCGTCGTCAGCACCTGCAATGAGTAGTTCAGCTCCAACAGCTGCGTATCAATCCCATGGCAGAAAGCGTCGCACATTCAAGTAACTAGGAGGGCTGTGTTCTGTGCGAGCGGTAGTCTATCAGGAAGCCAGTTTACTTCAGAACACTACTTGTATGAATGGTGATCTGTATACGTGGTAGTTGTTACTGCAAAATGAATGAAAAAAATCACAACATAAAGTACCTGACTAAACGTTGTCAATAACGACTGTCTACGATTGGGAGACAGCTTGAGAACTCTACCTAATTAAATGCCCTCAACCAAATCAACATCCGAATGACCCAATGATCAGTCAGCGCCGGTATCGTCGCGTTCGTCGCCGGGAGAATCTTGAGACCTTGCACTAGCACCTCTCCCTTTGATTCTTTCCCGCAGTGCTTGACTCGCTTTTTTCCTCGCACCGTTTCCAGAAACTTTGCGCCACAATCCGTCGCCGTCCTTTTCAAGAAATCGGCCTCCCCCGCCCTTCACGCTCTTTAACAGAATTTCTGAAAATTTGAACTTTTCTTCTTTTGAAGACTCTTCATACAAAGTTCGAAGACTGAGTGCCTGTTTGCGAAAAAAAATGTTTCCCGGATGTTTGTTGATGTCTCCACCTCGACCAAATAAGACATCGTCGTCAGTGGGCACGCAAACCGTGGACATGTCAAGGACCCTTTCTCTTCGATTCTTTTTCTTCGAATGTGAAGAGTTCCTATCGTTTACAGATCCAGCCGACCCATCGTCTGCGGCGGGAGGAAATGGTTGCAGCGAAGGAGCGTGATTAATTTGAGCTCCATCAACCGATGATACAGGGTTCAGAACACTGATGTTAGGGGTATTTTCATCGAGGCCAGGTTCTGCTTGAGACACTGGAATAGCAGCAGCTTGCATTCTACGATCAGAGAGAATTTCATTCATGACAAACTCGGAAGAGTTGATGCCCCTCTTGGGGTCGACATACCATGACAGCAACCCCCAATCCGGTTCCACATCTCCGAGGAACGACTCCGTGCTCGAGAGGCCATTCATAATGCTCCTTTGGCTGACTATTTTTCCAAGCCTGATCTCACGCTGTTGCTTAGCCAGTGTTCTCCAGACCCGATCGACCCTTGATGCCGGTGCTGCTGCCCTTCTTCTTACGCAAGCTGGGTGAGTTAAAAGAATTATGAACTACCGGAGACAGTGGGTGACTACCGTAATTAATGGTCAACCGCCCAAATATGCCTTGCTCAGATTCCGGATTTAGCCAGCGTTTTTAAAAACTGATACCGTAATTATTTTGAAGGTCAAACTTCAATTTTCGTGTGACTGACCAAAAAGCCATCAATTTCCCGATTTTCCTTTTAGCATTCTCGCTAATTTTTTTCTCGCGTTCCATCACGTCTATGCCATCCAAACGCATGTGTTAGGCCAAAAGCTTGACAAAGTTCCATTGCTAAGCATTCGCAAAGTCCACTTTGCACATCCTCGTCGATAAAAACTTTGCGGAGGATTTGTAAAACCCCTAGGAATATGTAGAAACCATTCTTTGTCCACAGCCTAATTAGTTTTAAATAGTGTGAATTAATCAGGTTTGGTAACATTTGGTTTTATTTTTGGCGCCAAAACGCATCCAACTGTCAGAATTGTTCGATGTATCAAGTCCTCGCGTAGCACGAGATCTGTGGCGTCAAGTAACATGACGACTTCGCTGCTCAAGTAAGATTCCTTAGCAATCGCACTACGGAAGCATTTAGCAATTGCTGAGGAATATCAATCCGGAACATGGCGTATTCCATTACAATTGCTTGAGAATTACACAAAGATATCCTGAGCTACTCAATTACGACTGCTAAAGAATTACCTTTACGTTACGGTACTCATTGCAATTCCTAGGAATCGAACTCAAGTTGACATCGAATAGGTAATACAAATCCTAGGACCTTATATTGGCGCTTACAGCTATACAAAATGAATCGTGATGTCACTTCAAATTGACACCATTCTTCTGTCTTTGCCTGTGCGTTGGGTGCCAATCGTTTCTGTTGTTCTCAAGTTGATGCCAAACTAGAAAAATTTGCTGAAATCCCTAACTTCAACCTCAGTTGTCAGGAATTGCAAAATGGCTATTTTACAAATCCTCGCAAAGTTTTTATCGACGAGGATTCGCAAAGTGGACTTTGCGAATGCTTAGCAACGGAACTTTGTCAAGCTTTTGGCCTAACACATACTCTGGGATCCGAACCCAGGACCTTCCATAACCCAGACATCGATCGCGTTTTGTGCGTGATAGAACCAAATTTTGTGGTCATAATATTCTGGCTAAATGCGATCTGGGCAAAAAGTGGGGGTGTCCGGACACCCCTTTGCCTAGATTTTTTTCCATTTCACCGGGTCTAGCCAAAAAGGGGGGGTGTCCGGCGGGTTTGACCAGGTCAAATATTTGGGATTTTGGGCATTTGACCGTAAAAGCAATTACGGTAGTCACCCAGTAGTTGGACCCCAAATTGGCACTGGCTCGTTGCTGGATACTGTCATGAAAATCGACCTAGAGTGCCAATATATTGGGGCATGCTAATATATTGGGGCATGTGTCGCAATAGGTCTCGATCGCAGGAGACCTTCATTTTTTGTTCTAAAAGATATAAATAATAAATAAATGTGAGTGGTTTTGCGCCAGTAGTGCCGCTAGTGGTCAATTTAGGTAACAAAATGACCGCGCTTCGATCACTCTTTGATTGTGATGTACATGCGTGTGAACAAAATGAATGTTCGCAATCAAGATTTTTTCGTGAAAAATCTTAGTTTGTCATGAATCGAGAATCAAGATTTTTTCTTAAAAAATCTTAGTTTATCATTGAGCAGAAATGTTCTTCTCCTTTTTCTCCAGTAGACGCTTTTTTCACTTTTCGCTATTATTGGTAACATCTGTTTATTTCCGTTAGCATTACCTGTAAATATGGTGTTTTCGTGTTCGACAAGCATGGGTAGTCTCAAACTTTAAGTCTAAGGTTACCTTTAAAAATATATCTAAATCCTAAAACGCATGGCGAAAAATTTAGGTGATATTCTTATTGACTAAGCCTTTCCCGATCACATGGTTTTAAAAGAACATGCGATCATGAGGCTAATCAGAGACCATATTGGTCAAGCGGGCTGTTCCAAGGTTCCCATGTTCTTGGGGCTGCCCCATGACCAGTCTTGTCAATTTTGCTAGCGATGACCCCCATATTATCACGGCTTTTGCGAAATCAAAAGCGACTACTTTGCGCGACTCCTCCTCACCATTAATATGAAACTTGGGCAATATTCCTCATTCTTGCAAAACTGTTGGGATAGGTACTTCAGCTCGCCCTACAACTATTCATTCCACATAAACACACAATCACGATCGTTTTAATAGACAGAACGCTATCATGAGGCTGATCGAGACCACATTAGTCAGCGGGCTGTTCCGTGACATCCCCACATTCAGGGGCTGGTCGTGACAAGTCTGGTCAATTTATGAGTCGCGTGTACTTGCATATTATCAGGGCTGTTGCGAATTCAAAAAGTCTGATTGAATGCAACTCTTCCTCATCCTGAGAACATACTAGGGCA
This sequence comes from Cyclotella cryptica, assembly GCA_013187285.1. Lineage (NCBI taxonomy): Eukaryota > Bacillariophyta > Thalassiosirophyceae > Thalassiosirales > Thalassiosiraceae > Cyclotella > Cyclotella cryptica. The sequence continues at coordinate 36,268 of JABMIG010000341.1, forward strand.
ATATTTCTATATCTTGCAAAACTGTTGGGATAGGTAACTGACCTAGCTTTACCTATGCCCCATTTTGGAACCTGGCGCAATTCCAGCTGCCACCTAATCATAATAAACAAAAATGACTTGAAAGCTTGACTTAACTGACTAGTGGGACGAGAACTTCAAGGGGATCGTTCTGTCATTTTAATGTGACTCTTCCCTTTTTTATGGCTCAGGAGTACTGGTTTTAGGCCTCAAAAATAGTCTCAGAACTAGCTAGGGAGTAGTCTAGACCCTAGTATTCTTTTTCTATATATGTAATACCTACTCTAGAGGGTAACATTTATTTCTCTACCCTTTTTCTTAGATGACAAGTCCAAAACTGTTCAAAGATACATATCTCTATGAACTGAAAGTAAGTCATAATCTACAACATTTGTGAACTTTTTTGTGCACAAGTGGTTGTACCAATTCCTTAATAAGTCTACTTTACAGTTTAGCTAATACAAGTGTACGCACAAATCTGGTATGAAGGGAGAAAGTTCTCAATATTATATGTGCCACAGTATCCACAGTATCATTTGGGAGACAAAATATTTTCACAAGACATTTTTAAGTAGAAAGGACGAAGCTATAGTAACATGCTAGTAACTAATACTAACTAATTAACTAATTAATTAATTAATTAATTAATTAATTATTTAATTATCAATTAATCAATTAATCAATTAATCAATTAATCAATTAATCAATTAATCAATTAATCAATTAATCAATTAATCAATTAATTAATTAATTAATTTCTTGATGAATTAATAAACAGAAGTGTAAATTAATTACTTGAACTATCTCCAACTTCTTTGCTCCCGTTTATATTGGTTGATTGTTGTGTTTTGTTAACTGACATTTGTAATGGTGGCTATATTATCAGGCTTGTTTGTTGAGTCATCACAGACTCTCACCACTCTCCTATTGCTTTAAGTTGATTGTTGGATTTGTTAGTGATCGGGCCATAGCTCTCTGCCCTTTTTTCCTAATTGCTTAGCTCTTTCAGAGTTGATTGTTGCGTGCTTGCAGCTGATTTGGGGAAGATGAAAGATGGCATGCAAAGGCAAGATTTCATGCAAGTTCTGCATCAAAAACGGAAAAATACAATGAACTCACCTGTTTTGACCTACAAATACCCCCACTTTCTCGCGTCTTCAAGAGAGGTGGAAAGAGCAAGAGACCAGAGTTGGAAGGGTCAAAAATGGCCCTGCTCTTCTTCCCAGATTGTTGAAATTTGGAGATGAAATCTGAGTCCATGATCTCTCGGGAAGGAGTGCTCTGTGGTTTTTCTTCCCACGTTGATCTGAGCATACCTTCATGAGCGCGTGGTCATAAGGATAACGTCGCTCGTCTCGGATAAAAAAAAGGAGCAATATTCGCTGAGATATTGCGAATCTGGTTTGCGGCCCGCTTGTCACCATGGTCGATCTGGATTTTTCGGAGCATGCTTTGTGATTCTGCGAGCCGCACACAAAATTACGTGGTACAGTCTCTCGTACAATACTGATCCATATTTATAGTATGGTAGAGTATTGTACTGTAAAACACATCATTTGGACCAGTACCACCGTGCGAATAAAAACATCATGTGTCTGTCTTGTCATTTTCTGTGAAGGCAGTAGTAATAAAAATTATTAGGCATAAAAGATCTAACCAACTCCGTGCACTCTTCTGTGCACAAGTTATTAATAATGTAACATAATAAAAAATTACTAGCTTCACGCGATACAATCAAAATAGAATTATGATATATAATTATAAAATATGCACAAAAAAGTGCACAAGTGGGAAATTTGCCCACAAAAGGTGCGTGGTATGTGCACAAATGTTGACTGTGTGCCTGTTACATGTAAAAAATTATTGGTATCTCCTCCGATCTACCAAAGTACTCATTTGTACTTGGAATTGTACTGTAGAGGAATTAGTTTTTTCATGTCAGTGTTAGTGCATTTCATTTGTGGTGAGTTTTGATGTAAATTGATTTAACTCGAGAGCGGGAATGAGTTACGTGGAGCAATACATATTGCCGTGATGGAGATGAATAATGATATCACTTTGTTATGACAGGTGGCTCTTGAGCATGAGTTACGTGAGTGAAAATGACATTTTTGTAACTGTCGGATTCTTGACCTTATGATGTGCAGACCTTGCCATCCAAGAAATACGGTAGTCGTTTGAGTTGCTGTCTTTGCACTCTACACAACTCCTTTTTCACACATTTCCCCATGTCCTAAGCAAATTTCTGCGATTTCGAACAAACTTTTTTTCACACAATCTTTTCCAATGACCAGGAGAGGTCTCACACAAATGTACTAGTTGTGAGCTCAAAACTATTTGTGATGATCGGCCCCATCACACAATTTTTCACAACTTCTTTTGCACATATGTGGGCTCACAATTTAAATACATATTTGGTTCCCACTTACTTGGTCGAAATGAGATCAACAATAAGATTCAAATCTTGTTTTGCAAAAACTTGGTTCGAGTGCAAAAAAATTGAGTGTGACTTTGAGCACTAAAACAGCACCTAGTCACGTCCTGTGATTATAAAACGGGTTCTCTAGCCTCAAAAGCTTATCTATTTACATGCTCTTTTAAGAAGCGCAAAAGGCAATACATCTATAAGGGCTTTTAGGTCTTAGAACCTATGGCCACACCTCACACCCTCTAGGGCTTAAGCCTGTGTGGGACTGCCTAGTTTGTGATTTTTTGAGTTGTTAATTAGAGACATGGTAGTGGGTATCTGCTCACAGCTTAATTGTGCCTCTTGTGTGTAGAATCATTTCTGGTCTTTTTATCCATTTGCATATAGGCAACATGCTCACTCTGCTAGATGAAGCAGAGTATACACATGTCAGCTGGGAACAAGGCCTCAGTGAATTGTCTGGGTCTATTTATACGACAACATGTTGAAGGCCATGTGACACGCCTTGTGAGTTGAACTCGCAACAGCACAGTTAGCGCTTTTTTAGAGTTATTGTTCTCTAAGTAGAGACTTACATGTATCAACTTCAATGAAAATAAAACGATGGCACCTAATTTCTTGCAATATTCATACGTGAATTTGTGTGCTCACAACTTATTACATACACCTCGTTAGTCGACTTAAAACATGTAAGTACACTAACGACACATGTTAGTCATATTTTGTTGAACATGAGCTGAACATGACTACGCTTACAATATTTGTTTGTACTACTGATGTTAAGTATCTATCTCACACCCAAGGTCGGACTAAAGGGCTTTCAGACATGTGCGCCATGCGAGCAAAGTTCTATCTGGATTCCACTTTTATCTTTATTTAGTGAAACAAGACTTCTTCCAGCTTGCAGGCTCTGACTGCTGCTAAAAAATCTTGCACCGGCTGCTTGCTTGTAATTTTTTTCTTCTCCTTCGTCCTGAGACACTTTTTTCACATTTCGCTATTATTGGTAACATCTCATTTTTGTCTTCCACATTACCTGTAAATATGCTGTTTTCCTGTTTGACATGCATGGGTGGTCACTGTTTTTTAGTCCAAGGTTACCTTCAAAAAAATATCTAAACTCAACATAACGCATGGCCAAAAATTCTGACACACTACCATATATCTCGCTTCATAAGTACCCTCGGAGTATAAGTGACATTTCCCCCATTCTCATGACATTTGTATTTTTAACCTAGTAAATGAGCACCGGATGTTCTAGAACTGTCATATATCATTTCTCCTTCTTAACAGCAACATGCCGATATGTACAGCACCCTATAACTCCGGTTGGTTGCTGAGTTATATGCCTACATCCCGCTAAACTCACTCACAACATGTCACACTCATATCACATCGCAATGAGTGGGGCACAAGAACCAATTCGCCGCCAAAGCAAAACAAAATTGGCGCGATCTACAGTACCACAGGGTATTATGGTAACTAGGATGGATACTAATTTATTTTTGTCGTGTTAGCATCTCTTTCTTCGTACGGATTATAAGTAAATCACAAAAGTATCTTTTGACATTTTGCAGTACTTATGAACCAAGATTTACAGTAGTTACAACGTGTAAGTCATCACCAAAAAATGGTTTCAACGTAAACGGCGGTTAAGGTCGCGAGGTTGCTTATTTTAGCTAGCACTTTTTGTGGTATTATTTTTTGGCAGGAAGCGCACCACCTTCCACGTCGCATGCACAAAATCCAGTTTACCATGGATCGCTCGCGACGATTGGCCCCTTTCGCTCGCACGCAATTGCAACACAGACACTGCCAAAGCCACTCCTTTGCTACATCCCACCAACTCACAACTCACCCACGGTCAAGCTACACAGAAATCCGTGTCACAAGAGGCCTTCAAAACCTCTAGCACTGTCCCTCAACACAAGCCAACATTTGCAACAGAAGTTGCACCTCATTGCACAACCTCCACCAAAATACGCCATTCCTACCATCCTCCAAACCCCCACCACATGGCCTACTCCAATACAACAAATAGAAGGGGTGGTCATCAAAACAGTGCCACAAGAGCCGTCCTTTCATTGTGTCTGCACCTATTTATGAGCAATATCCGAGTTGAGCCACGAAGAAAGTGTACATTGCATTACCACGGCAGTGATGAAACTTGTCATCCCTCTCAACAACTGCCTTCCCATTGATGTCCTCAAGATCTGGGTCAATGCTGAGGAAATTCATACATGCTTGCTTTTTGCAGATGTGCACTCATCTTTAAGTTTGCAGATGGTGGAGGCAGCACTCCGCCACCATAGTAGAGTGGAAAGGTTCCCGGTGAAGAAATAGTCTGCCAAGATCAACTACTACAGATCGGCCACTTCCGATATTGATGATGCTGACCACCCAGGACCATATGATCAGCAATTCTGCCACAAAGCTAAGATGGAAAGAAATTTAAACATAAATCCAAGCTGTGACTACTTCAAACTGACGGATAATATTCATTTCATCAATATGAATTTGGCTCTGGAAATGTTGGAACAAAAGGAGTTAGATGAATGGAAGAAAGAGTTAGAAGAGCGGAAGGTCAAGCGTGAACAAATGTGCAAAGAAGTTGACTTAATCTTTCGTAAGTATCCTTGTGTGTTATATTTCTTTTCTTAATCAAACTCACCCATGTTCCTTCTTTGTTGCAGACCAAAGAACCGCTGTCTAAACCACAGGTAAAATGGAACATATCTGATATTGAGAGAACTGATGACAACTGCATCATGGCAATTTCAAATATTGAAGACTTTGTACGACTGTCTACTGCCCATTCAGCGAAGTGGTGACATCAATTGGTTTTGATCGAGCGGGACAATACACAACGATCGATGTTGAACCTAGTCTGGAAATGTCCGTGTTGTGCAGATACTTTAACAATGAGTAACTGTAACAAAGTTAAGACATCACAAATTGCACTTGGAGCCAAATATTCTAGGAAGCAGCCAGAACTAAATCTACGTATCCTAGCTGGTGGGGCTCTCATTGGTATCAATACTCAAAAGATGAAAGAGTTCTTTGAGGGCCATCTAGGAGAAAAGATTGCGTCTGCACGCAACATGTGAAGGCAAAAGACAAAAGTAGGCACTGGAATAAAGCAAACATATGAAGAACAAAAGATAGAAAACCGAATTGAACATGTGAAGGCTACAAGAGCATCGAACAATTACGAAGGAGACCTGGAGTGGGAGAAAGATGGCGTATGTCACCTTACAAGTTGTGGTGACATCAGCATGGATGGTGCTGGATGTACTCGTGTCTACAATCATAGACACAGAGGCAAACAGTCTGCATTCATTGTTAACAGTATAAAAACTGGGAAACCATTAGCATTAGTTGTATCACAGGTTAGTACACACTTACATATTGCTTTGCACTGTGACAATCAATACTAACCTTTTTATTCTGCATCTCCATAGACTAACTGTGTTAAGTGCACTCTTGCACTCTACAAACGTATCAGAGATTGTGGTGAAACAATCAGCGCTGCTCAGATAATGACTTTTTTCGATGGAACACCAAGGAGTTTGTTACGGAAACAGCAATCTACATCCAGCATCAGCAGAGGAAACCCAAGCTATCATTGCTGCATGTGATCTTCTTTTAGACAAAAATGGCAAATATGTCAGTGATGATAAAGCAATCTTTGCAACTATAATAAACTCAGACAACAATACCAAATCCCCAAAGAGTTTCATGGTGGAACACAATTGTTGGCGATGCTGCTGATAATTTGGCAGAACATAATCCTGATACAAATCACTTCATCAAAAACATCAACAACAAGCTACATAACTTGAAGAACGCAAACAAGACATTCAAATCCGCACTGACAAATGACAGAATAAGATGTTTCAATCATGACATCAACGCTGTCATTAAAGATTATGTCCCGAATGTTGGTGATGCGGTGGCAAGAAAAGATTGCCTTCATCAATTGCATGCCATTCCAAGACATCACAATGGCATTCATGACCAATGCGTCAACAAGAAGTGGTGCTCATTCTTACGTGTAAAAGATGATCACCCTAACTGGAGTGACCAAGCTATTGCTGAAAAGGCAACACAGATGTCTTTGCGTGCAACAGAAGGCAAACATATGGGTTGCGACGCGGAAGGTCTATCAACACTAACAGCTTTTTTCAAGCGTGAGTTAAATGAAGCGACAATTAATAAGGACGCTCGGGGTGGATGTTCGAACCTCTCTGAGAACTTCTGGGGTGGTAATATAAAGTTCACTGAAGGCAAATGGTTGAACATGGATCTTGCAGATTGTTGGGAAATAGTTAACAAACTTAATTTTTCTAGAACTGGAGATGGGAATGTAGCAAAAACACATGACAACATATCGGAACAACTTGGATTATCCATCACAGCATGTGAGCTGGAATATCAGAAGAAATCCAAGAAAAAAAAGACACAGACAAAAAGAGAATGAAATCGCCTCAATATAAGCATAGCCGTTTGATATCTAAACTAACCAGAGATATGAGGATGGGCAAATTGGATGCAAAGAAAGCACACAAGAGTGGTAAAGTCCCAATGGGTGTTTCAATGAATTCTGCAGTGGGGGCAGCATCCAAGAAGAAGATGGATAGGCACTCCTCAACCTGTTCATCATGCGGATTGATGGGTCACAAATCCAAAAAGTGTAAGATGCCTTGAGAAAACAAACTGCGTGCACATGATCTCGTTGATTGTTCTGCAGAGGACTATATGATGGCGGAAAAGTTGTGTATACCAAGACGCAAACAAAAAAGGTCGAAGAAACACTAGACATAAATGATTGGATATAATATATTTTTACACAAATAAAATAGTATTATTCATAAATTACTTCTGGCCTGGGACAAACACAACATACCAACCATCCTCTTCCGGGTATTCATTCCTAATTGCGGCTTTTAAACATGCTGGTGGATCTTGATGCTTCCCCTTTCCACAGATCTGATACACGTTGGTCATGTACCACCAATAAAGCATGTTCCTTTTCAACCTGTTGGGCATCTTTTCAACATCCATTGTTGCAAACCAACAGTACTGATGCACTACTTTCAGATCCAGTTTGTGAACCGGATCAGAATCACATACACATACAATTGTATTCACTCCATAGAGTGAACAATAACGGTTGCCAGCAGAGCAGTCCACTTCCACTGACCTCTCCTTCTTACCACAACTGCTCTTCTCAGACAATTGCCCATCTTGAAGGGATCTAATCTCTTGTTGATTGTATTGATTTATCTCCTCCTCTGTCAACTTCACACAATGAATTGGATTATTGAGTTTCTGAGGAAGAGATGCATATCCAATCTTTGAAAATGAATGCAAAATCACTGCGGGAGATCTCTGAGATTGTGCGTTCCCAATTTTGTATTGCAGAGGCGTGAATGTTGAAAGCTGGATGATATCACCTTCATCCAGTCTGTTACCATCATGAGCAAGATTCATAGCAAACCTACCAACCATTACATCTTGGCTACCATCACAAATGCGAGCATGTGTGAAGTGGACAGAATTGCTCTTTTTGTCTCTGGTTGATTGTTCAAAGTCCATCTTGACAGAAACAATCTGAAGGACTGGTTGATCTGGTACGTCTTGAAAATTCGCAATTGATTTAATAAATTTGTCCATGAGAGCAAGGCTCTTTGATAGCAATAGTGAAGTGCTATTATCGTCACGGACAACAGGAGAATGGTCCCCAGACAATAAATGATATTTGGAGGGCTGGCACTTTCTCATCTCTATCCTTTCCCGGATTAACTTGCATTCTTTCCTCTCCCAAATTTGTTGAGAGTCTTCACGCTCAGTCAGAACCTTCAACATATGGTTGGTGTGCTTGAGGATTGTTTCTTGTACCCCCATTTGAAGTGCAAGTCTATCCGTCGCCTGATCAGCAGGTGGTTTTTTCTTCCGTGGCCGCTCGTTCCTGGCATCCCTGTGTTGTTGGCTCGACTCAGACATCGCTCATAAATGGGTGAAGACACAATGAAAGGACGGCTCTTGTGGCACTATTTTGATGCCCAGCCCTCCTATTAGTTGTATTGGAGTGGGCCGTGTGGTGAGGGTTTTGGAAGAGGGTAGGAATGGATTATTTCAGCCGAAATGGTGCAATGAGATGCAACTTTTGTTGCAAATGTTGGCTTGTGTTGAGGGGCTGTGCTGGAGGTTTTGGGGGCCTCTTGTGACACGGATTTCCATGTAGATTCACCGTGGGTGAGTTGCGAGTTGGTGGGATATAGCAAACGAGTGGCTTTGGCAGTGTCTGTGTTGCGATTGCGAGCGAGCGAGAGGTGCCAATCCTCGCGAGCGATCCATGGTAAATTGGATTTCGTGCGTGCAACGTGGCAGGTGGTGCGCTTCCCGCCAAACAATTGTTACTAGAAAAATTACTAGCTAAAATAAGGGACCTCGCGGCCTCAAAATGTACCGATTTGAGTACTTTATGTATTATTTCAGGGTTACTGATAGTAGCTATTGGTATTGAATAGTAATAAGTAGTTCACTATTTTATCTTAGGTATTATTATTGCACTCATGCTTACATCAATTCGCCCTGTAGGTACGTACTTACATTTAGATTATATCAAACTATTACATAGTTATGTAATAATAATAGTCTTGACATAATACGCCTATATTGACAACAGCATAGATACCTAAGGACAAAGTAGTGCAGTATCTAAAATCAAAAGTCTGACAAAGTAGTGCAGTATCTAAAATCAAAAGTCTGTCAGACATGTAAGATTCATACTGTAGAAATGAAAGATTCATTCCGTCCCATGAAAGATTCATTTGGTCCCATATCTAAAAGATAATATTAACTGTATGTAATACACTTTATTCTATCAGGTCTGCTGTCCCACGTCTCAACTTTCCATTTGGCATCTTGCTTACAGGGCAATACCTAGCCGATATTAGATATAATATAATATTCTGTAGTATGCTATCAGGTCTGATATCCCACATTCTTTTTCCATTGAGCATCTTGCTTACGGCGTAATAGACGATTTTCACTTTTGTGGTCCCTTCCTGCTCTTTTGTTGTATTGGTAAACGTATTATTGTTAGTCATCCTATTTTTTGTTGCACTATTCCTTTGAATTAGGCAGCAGCGTAGGGCACGTGCTGATTGTTGGATTGTTCTGCGATTATTCTGGTTTGGTTTGTTTGACTGGCCTGATCTTTTCTTACTAACAATTGTCAGTTTCTTTCTCGCTATCTCATTAATTTGTCCTTCCGTGACTACAGTGAGGAATCATTTGCCCTTGTCACCCATAAATCATAGCATGTTATTTGATCCCCCAAACTGATTGGTCTTCTACTTTCCTGTTCATAGACCAATATTTTGTCAACATCATTATCAAGTTCATTGTCACTGGTGTGCAACCAGAAGTTTTCCGTTTCATCATCAAGTCAATTTATTTGTTCAGCATCAATACAGTGTACTCATTGACGGTCATTTGCGGTTGTCTGATTATTGCTTTAGTTGGGATGATCGTCAGGTTAAGAGTTTGAAGGCTTTGGTGCAAGTTTTAGGACCTGTGTGGTAGTTTATAATCATGTCTAACAATGTGAGTTTTTAACTTGCTCAGAAGTATATTGTCATGAATGACCCCCGATCTTGCCCTACATTAATCTAATTAATGTATTTGATGGATGTAATGTGTTCTTCTCAACTTTTAATGAAGATGAGCGTAATGTGTGCAGCAAGGCATTTATGTAGAAATACATCTCCTCTTGTCGACCGTTCTGGACACTGTTGCCTGGATTGTTAAAATCCTGTTCATTCTTCTGGCCTGGGGTGTTGTTACCTATGGTGTGCAAGGGATGAGAGTGTTGTTACAAGAGCAATCCATAAATTGACAAAAATCCATGGGAGGAGTTTGGCCGAATCACCATCAGCAGTGATATGTCTCTTGTGTGCGACTTCCACTCGTGCTAATAAGAATGATTCTATTTCATTGCATCAAGTGGCATGTGCACCTTTTCTGCCTTCTGATAGATCTGGTGACATGAGGTCCTCTGGGCAAAAGTTGTATTCCTCTTGAGAGAAATTGAAAATTATTGGAGAAGTTCATGCAGGTGCTTCTCACAGATCAATATCGACCAAGTATGGTATTTCTGTAAGGACCATAATTAGGTGGAAAAGGATCACAAATTTATTGGATCCCAAATAGACGGTGACCCCAAAGACTAGTAGTAGGAGAAATTATATTGCTCTCCTTTAGACAATAAGCAAATAATTCGTGAGATGTGGAATGGTTCCACCATTGAAAAGTGTTCAAGGAAGTATGGTGTATATCCATCAGACAGCTAAGTAGGTGGAAGATTGAGGTGGTGTTGCAGGATAATGAAGAGACTCACGGTATGCAAGAGAATGCCACAGGTGGCACTACTTTTGATGTGGTTGACATGAGTACCAGATGCTTGTGTCCTGCTGTTAATGAGGAGTTTGTAAATGACATCACGATTGATGATCCGTTTATGGGTCCATTTGGTAGAATTAAGGAGGCCTTGTATATGAGTCTTTATTATCAGAAGGGTACGTTGAAGAGGCACTATGCAACGTCGCGTGAGTGCAATGGTTTTAAGGATGTCATTCTGGTTTGTTGTCGCGGAGGTCAAACATTAATGCTATATTTTTCTTTCATACATAGCTTCTGGGATTTCTTCCAAATCAGTTGATATAAAAGAGAGGCTTCTTCTCAAGCACAATAAATCCCCTTTCTTGAGCAAGGATGAGTTGTGTGCAACATCATCATTTTTCCCTTGCCCTACTTGGACAGAAAAGATAGCTGAGTTTGTTTGAGGAGTTCCTTGATCCAACGTGGGGGTAAAGAAAGTCCCTCTCCATCCTTACATTCATCAACTGAAGAACAACAAATGATCAATGATGAGGGAGAACATTTTTTGTCAGTGTTTCACTTGTGAACAGGAAATGAGTTTTAGGTCACATGCAAAGATACAATTGTCGGGTGCTTGGACTTTGCAACAGGAAGGTCAGAAGAAAAGGACAGAAACACATGATAATGTTGGAATCCAAAAAGATCAAGATTGTCCATGATAACCATAGTGGTGCTTCTAAATTGGATGGCAACACAATCACTGATAGCAATTGAGGAAATTGTGATGGTGACATTAACCTGGGTCTTGGTGACAGAAACCTGTATTGCAATGAGGCCATGAATAATTTTGGTCATGTTGGTGAGCAAAGAGACTGCCATCATTGTAGTGGTGGCTCATCAATTTCTGACCTAGAAGAAGATTACATTGAAGGATTGAATGAAAGTGTTTGGTGCCGGTATGAATTTAAACCTGTTGTGGTTTCTGATATACTCAGAGCCAAGATCCCTTCACCCAGCGCTTCTACTACGAGTTTCATTAAAGATTTTTTGAAATGGTTTTGGTACTGTAGACAATGCAAACAACTTGAATCTTGCAAAGAATTGTGCTCAAGGGGGATTGAAGGACTGCATCATTTTCTAATATTTAAACAGGATGGACAATGTCCAGTCCACTTTGGCGGTGTTCTTTCTGATTTGTATGCACATCATGTCTACATCTGTTTGGAACTGGGTGACAAGGTTGAATCCATTATTAGTGATAGTGTGAGTGGGATAAGGTTGTCACCTCATCAAAATTGCCTCTTCCCAGGAGGATAGTAGCTGTATTCTGACCTGGTGGGCTATTCAAGCACATCACTGTCAAGGTCCTATCATAAGAATGAGAATCTTTAGTTGTCTGATTGATTCGTTTATAAAGGGTATTTGAATTATCAATATACCTAGTTCTCTAATGGAAGAACTCTTGAAAGAAGGACCTTTCCCAGCATGCAGTTCTCACTCCCATCTTCCTCTTCCAGTTGAAGAAGACTCACGAACTGAAATCTATGTGGAAGCTTTCTCATCCCGTTGGCAAAAATAAGTTCAGATGGAAGACAACGGAGCAGCAATACAGAGGCAGCAGTGTCACCCACTTGATTTATACTCACTGTTACCAAGATTCCTATGATAGTCCAAAGGACCTAAACAACAAAGTGTGACAGTAGGTTTGGTTTTGTATCACTTCCTTTATGGATAGAAATTACTCATTACAAAGAAGTGTGGGATGGTGCTTGCCCACCACCACCCCTGTCATCCCGCCAGTGGGGGGGCATAGGGAATATTTGAAGAATATAATTGAATACAAATGGATTTGTGTACGACAGTAAGGAATCTTATGGATATTGGTAGGGAATCTTCTGAATGACAGGAAAGAATCTACTGTGTGAGGGTAGGGAAGATTATTGATCACTACTTGAGAAATACTTCAATATACCTGGTTCAAGACTATTCGTGCTCCTTTTCTGTTGGTCCAGAATCATAGCTTTATTTCAAAATATTGAGATTATGAAGCGTGTGAGCCCGAGACAAAATAAGTAAGGAACTCTGGGGATAGTGCAATAAAAGGACCTCATTCCATTCTGGCATATATTAAACATAGCATTGTATACAAGCACAATGGAATATCAAGCACGGTGCAAGAGAGTTAGCTTTCGCACCTTATAATTAATTACTCAGTGTGTTCAGTTATGACATTGAGAGAATCAAAACTTTTATTGTAAAGCTCATAACATACTTGAAGGAAATAGAATAACATTTGAAAAATTTAGTTATGGTGTGTATAATTTACATTCAAATAATCTTATGCTTATGGCATATAAATAAAATATTTGAAATATAAAGTCAATAACTCTCCCTATCTCATCCTCTGATGGTGACTTGAAATCTAATATATATGAAGCCCAGGACAGAACATATTCTTACAGACAATATTGTGACTAAAAGTAAGGTATGAAACCATGTTGGAAAAACTGTAAACAAAATATGTCATCAATCAACAGTGACACAATTTTTATGGGGCAAACTTCACGGTGTCATTGACGAGATAAGCTGGATCCCACTCTGACTAAAATCTCAGAGGTCTCTCTCAAATTACCTTTCGACAAAGTAATTCTCTCCCCTATTTTTACTGAGGTTTGTCTTGCTATATGGGGGTTTCTCGTTCGTCCCGGGACTTTGAGCTGGCGTTGCGCCCTGTCCCGTATGAAACAATCTGGGCGAAGGGGTGGGGCCCCGTTTGCCCGCCAGCACAAAAAAAGAAATGTACTTAGGATCAGGGGGGTCGGGAAGCCTACCTTCCGCTTTCCTCGTGAATGTTACGCCTTGTGTATAGTTTGGACCATAAGTTATACCCCACTAAATCACCTTTCCGTTTCGAGCGCAGAAAAGTGACAAAAATGTCCTCTTTTCCCTTGAGGTTATCTTGCCGTGTGGGGAACGTGGCATTTGGGATATTGTACATACACATGACACTTACTATACGATATATAAGTAACATTACAAACAGCCGCTGCAAGAATTTTTTAGCAGCTGCAGGAGCCAGCAAAAAGGAATTTGCCTTGTTTCGTGAAAAAGAAGATATAACAGTGGCCGCCAGTTATTGTGCACGCGGCGCGCACGGGCACGACTTTTTTAGTGCTGTGCTTTACAATATTAAAAATAAAGTGAGCATCGCGGTAGGTTGAATTTAGATATTTAGATTTTTAACCGAGACTGGGCAATTTACTATGTTACAACAGCCATAACCAAATAAAAGAGTGATATGGTCCATTCTAGGGCAACATCGGAACTTTCAGGGCCGATCGAGTGTTGAAAAGGCCATTTCTTTGCGTGGTTGCATTGTTTCAAAAATGACCACAATGGCTGTTGCAATCGCAGGGGGCACACTTGAAGTTCTTGAAAACGTGTTGGTCCAACCTGTATACCAAGTGAACCTATTAAAAAATGAGAACAGAATACGCTCTTAACAGAAGTGAGCAAAATGTACCAAAACTTCTTGGGAGGAACAATTCAATCTTGAGAGTGAGGGCTTGAGAGGGGTCATTTGGTCATTTCAATTATGATTGCTTAATCAGACATGACAATTTTTGGCCATTCTATAAATTAATTTTAGATATCAAGATTTTTTAAAAATCTTAGTTTATCATTGATCACAATTCTTCTCCTTCTCCATTTCCCGGAGACACTTTTTTCACTTTTTGCTATTATTGGTAACATCAGTTTATTTCCCTTGGCATTACCTGTAAATATGCTGTTTTCGTGTTTGACAGGCATGGGTAGTCTCGACTAACTTTAAGTCTACGGTTACCTTTAAAAATATATCTAAATCCAATATAACGCATGGCCAAAAATTCAGGTGATATTCTTATTGACTAGGCCTTTCTGCAAGACAGGCAACTTTGGACTTTGGCGATAAGTATCGCCAGATGGAGTCGCCAAATGTCGCCCAATGTCGTCAGTTGACGCCACTTAAAATATCGGGTCATTTCATGCCTTCACTACGGGTCGTTAAAATGTCATCAGGTGTCGTCACTTGGGCCGCCGTTGTGTCGCCAGTGTCGCCACTTGGGTCATCAAAAGGACTTCACGGTCGTCACTTGTGTCGCCAGTTTGTCTTCATTATGTTTTTGCTTGGGGTCTTCAGTCGTCTTTGACGTCACTTTGTTCGTCACTATCGTCAGTAGGCAGTCGTATGTATACTACGTAGGGGTCGTCAGTGTCATCACGAAATTCGTCAGTGTCGTCACTAAGGGTCGTTAAAATGTCGTTAACTGCCTTCTGTTAGGTCGTCATTTTGTCTTCAGTGCTGTCACTTGGGTCGTCACTTTGTCTTCAGTGTCGCCACTTAGGGTCGCCATTTTGTCTTCAGTGTCGCCACATGGTGCCTTCTTATGTCGTCACTTGGTTAGTCACATTAATGAGATAATGTAAAAGACGTCAGTTGTCGTCAGTTGTCATCAGTTGACGTCAGTTCATCGCTCAAAAATCATCCACGTGGCAAACTTGCCTGTCTTGCTGGATCACATGGTTTTAAAAGAACATGCGATCATGAGGCTAATCAGAGACCATATTGGTCAAACGGGCTGTTCCAAGGTTCCCATGTTCTTGGGGCTGCCCCATGACCAGTCTTGTCATTTTTTGCTAAATGATAACCCCCTATATTATCACGGCTTTTGCGAAAACAAAAACGACTACTTGCGCGCGACTCCTCCTCACGATTAAAATGAAACTTGGGCAATATTCGTCATTCTTGCAAAACTGTTGGGATAGGTACTTCAGCTCGCCCTACAACTATTCGTTCCACATAAAAACACAATCACAATCGTTTTAATAGACAGAACGCTATCATGAGGCTGATCGAGACCACATTCGTCAGCGGGCTGTTCCGTGACATCCCCCACGTTCAGGGGCTGGTCCGCGACAAGTCTGGTCAATTTATGAGTCGGGTGTACTCGCATATTATCAGAGCTGTTGCGAATTCAAAAAGTCTGATTGAATGCAACTCCTCCTCATCCTCAGAACATACTTGGGCAATTTTTCTATATCTTGCAAAACTGTTGGGATAGGTAACTGACCTCGCTTTACCTATGCCCCATTTTGGAACCTGGCGCAATTCCAGCTGCCACCTAATCAAAATAAACAAAAATGACTTGAAAGCTTGAATTAACTGACTAGTGGGACGAGAACTTCAAGGGGATCGTTCGGTCATTTTAATGTGACTCTTCCCTTTTTTATGGCTCAGGAGTACTGTTTGTAGGCCTAAAAAATAGTATCAGAACTAGCTAGGGAGTAGTCTAGACCCTAGTATTCTTTTTCTATATATGTAATACCTACTCTAGAGGGTAACGTTTATATCTCTACCCTATTTCTTAGATGACAAGTCCAAAAACTGTTCAAAGATACATATCTCTATGAACTGAAAGTAAGTGCCTGTTACAATTGGTATCCCCTCCGATCTACCAAAGTACTCATTTGTACTTGGAATTGTACTGTAGAGGAATTAGTTTTTTCATGTCAGTGTGAGTGCATTTCATTTGTGGTGAGTTTTGATGTAAATTGATTTAACTCGAGAGCGGGAAGGGTTACGTGGAGCAATACATATTGCCGTGATGGAGATGAATAATGATATCACTTTGTTATGACAGGTGGCTCTTGAGCATGAGTTAAGTGTGTGAAAATGACATTTTTGTAACTGTCAGATTCTTGACCTTATGATGTGCAGACCTTGCCATCCAAGAAATACGATAGTCGTTTGAGTTGCTGTCTTTGCACTCTACACAACTCCTTTTTCACACATGGAACCTGGCGCAATTCCAGCTGCCACCTAATCATAATAAACAAAATGACTTGAAAGCTTGAGTTAACTGACTAGTGGGACGAGAACTTCAAGGGGATTGTTCGGTCATTTTAATGTGACTCTTCCCTTTTTTATGGCTCAGGAGTACTGGTTTTTAGGCCTAAAAAATAGTATCAGAACTAGCTAGGGAGTAGTCTAGACCCTAGTATTCTTTTTCTATATATGTAATACCTACTCTAGAGGGTAACGTTTATATCTCTACCCTATTTCTTAGATGACAAGTCCAAAAACTGTTCAAAGATACATATCTCTATGAACTGAAAGTAAGTGCCTGTTACATGTAAAAATTATTGGTATCCCCTCCGATCTACCAAAGTACTCATTTGTACTTGGAATTGTACTGTAGAGGAATTAGTTTTTTCATGTCAGTGTGAGTGCATTTCATTTGTGGTGAGTTTTGATGTAAATTGATTTAACTCGAGAGCGGGAAGGGGTTACGTGGAGCAATACATATTGCCGTGATGGAGATGAATAATGATATCACTTTGTTATGACAGGTGGCTCTTGAGCATGAGTTAAGTGTGTGAAAATGACATTTTTGTAACTGTCGGATTCTTGACCTTATGATGTGCAGACCTTGCCATCCAAGAAATACGATAGTCGTTTGAGTTGCTGTCTTTGCACTCTACACAACTCCTTTTTCACACATTTCCCCATGTCCTAAGCAAATTTCTGCGATTTCGAACAAACTTTTTTTCACACAATCTTTTCCAATGACCAGGAGACGTCTCACACAAATGTACTAGTTATGAGCTCAAAACTATTTGTGATGATAGGCCCCATCACACAACTTTTTCACAACTTCTTTTGCACATATGTGGGCGCTCACAATTTAAATGCATATTTGGTTCCCACTTACTTGGTCGAAATGAGATCAACAATAAGATTCAAATCTTGTTTTGCAAAAACTTGGTTCAAGTGCAAAAAATTGTGTGTGACTTTGAGCACTAAGACAGCACCTAGTCTTGTCCTGTGATTATAAAACGGGTTCTCTAGCCTCAAAAGCTTATCTATTTACATGCTCTTTTGAGAAAGGCAAAAGGCAATACATCTATAAGGGCTTTTAGGTCTTAGAACCTATGGCCACACCTCACACCCTCTAGGGCTTAAGCCTGTGTGGGACTGCCTAGTTTGTGATTTTTTGAGTTGCTGATTAGAGACATGGTAGTGGGTATTTGCTCACATCTTAATTGTGCCTCTTGCGTGTAAAATCATTTCTGGTCTTTTTTATCCATGTGCATATAGGCAACATGCTCACTCTGCTAGATGAAGCAGAGTATACACATGTCAGCTGGGAACAAGGCCTCAGTGAATTGTCTGGGTCTATTTATATGACAACATGTTGAAGGCCATGTGTCACGCCTTGTGAGTTGAACTCACAACAACACAGTTAGCGCTTTTTTAGAATTATTGTTCTCTAAGTAGATACTTACATGTATCAACTTCAATGAAAATAAAACGATGGCACCTAATTTCTCGCAATATTCATATGTGAATTTGCGTGCTCACAACTTATTACATACACCTCGTTAGTCGACTTAAAACATGTAAGTACACTCACGACACATGTTAGTCATATTTTGTTGAACATGAGCTGAACATGACTACGCTTACAATATTTGATTGTACTACTGATGTTAAGTATCTATCTCACACCCAAGGTCAGACTAAAGGGCTTTCAGACATGTGCGCCATGCGAGCAAAGTTCTAACTGGATTCCACTTTTATCTTTATTTAGTGAAACAAGACTTCTTCCAGCTTGCAGGCTCTGACTGCTGCTAAAAAATCTTGCAGCGGCTGCTTGTAATATTTTTAAAGGTAATCACAAATCAACAGCGACTGAATACCCATGTATATAAAACAAATAATCAGGTTTTTACAGGTATTGTTAGCAGTGTTCATATGAATTCACCTACAAAGTTCAAAAGTAAAAAAAAACGTCTTCTGAAAATGGAGAAGGAAAAGAATTCTTCTCAATGATAAACTAAGATTTTTTCAAGAAAAAATCTTGATATAACAATGTCTTACTCACCATTTTTTCGTCCGTATCGTACCATACCATCCCCCTTAACCCTCTTACATAAAGTTGGACCAAAGTGCGTTAACTAGAGCAAAAAAGTGTACCTAGTTAACTTAACTAGAGCACTTTCCGACCTTTGTTTATCGCTCGTGAATTAGAACAATCTGGTATTTTTCATCTAGATAACCTTATACGCGACAATTTTTGCTCTAGATAACCAAATTTAACGTTTTACGAGATTGAGACTACACCTGAAAAGGGACATTGCTCAATTTGTACGACGAAAGCATGGCAAATGGTGCGTATTGTTTTCGCCTAAATAATGATCAAATAATATTCTTGGTGGGGGTCTATAGTGGTAATTTTTGGCGAGGAATCGAAGGGTGCTATCAAATTGACTCAGAAGTGAGCGCAAGTGGTCGAAATCGGGCAATTTCGTTAACTAGGGTCGGTTTTTGCTCTAGTTTACTAACTAAGGTCGAATTTTGCTCTAGATAAGGGTGAGGGTTAATGTGTAAAAATTGATTACCTATCGTTCTGTATGTACTATTTTCATGCAAACCGATAGTATCTATTGGTATTGATTAGAAATAAGTATGTAGTTCATTATTATCTATTATTTTACATTATGTGCACTCATGCTTACTATTCAAAAAATTTGTCTCATTAATTTTATTTTTATCGATTCGCCATGTAGGTACCTACTTACATATAGATTTTATCAAAATATTACATACTTATTCAATAGTAATAGTCTTGACATAATCATACGATGACAACTGCATGGATACCAAGGACAAAGCAGTGCCACATCTACCTTACAAATAGGGTATAACTAAGAAAGATTCATTTTGTCAGACATTAAAGATTCATCCCATCCCATGAAAGGTTCATTTGGTACCATATCTAAAAGATAACATAAACCGTATGTAATATGTTGTATGCCATCAGGTCTGCTGTCCCACGGCAACTTCCCATTTGGCATCATGCTTACAGTTTAATACCTAGATGATCTTAGATATAATATAATATTCTGTTGTATGCCATCAGGTCTGATATCCCGCATCAATTTTCCATTGAGCATCTTGCTTACAGGGTAATAGATGATGATCACTATTGTGGTCCCTTCCTGCTCTTTTGTTGTATTGGTAAATCATATTATTGTTTGTCGTCCTGTTTTTTGTTGCACAATTCCTTTGGCAGTGCCGCGGGGCATGTGCTGTTGTGTGGGGCATGTGCTGTTTCTTGGGTTGTTCTGAGATTCTTTTGGTTTGGTTTGTTTGACTGGCCTAATCTTTTCTTACTCACAATTGTCAGTTATTGTCTCACTATCTCATTAATTTGTCTTTCGTAGACTACAGTGAGGAATCATTTGGCCTTGTTGCCCATAAATCATTGGATGTTATTTGATCCCCCAAACTGATTGGTCTTCTAGTTTCCTCTTTGTAGACAAATATTGTTCAGCATCATTATCAAGTCCATTGTCACTGAGTGCGACTGGCAGTTTTTCAGTTTTGTCATCGTCGAGTCAATTTATTTGTTCAGCATCATTCAGGGTCATTTGCGGTTGTCTGATTATTGCTTTAGTTGGGATTATTGTTGGTTAAGAGTTTGAAGGCTTTGGTGCAAGTTTTAGGACCTGTGTGGTAGTTTATAATCATGTCTAACACCGTGAGTTTTTAACTTGCTCAGAAGTATATTGTCATGAATGACCCCTGTTCTTGCCCTACATCAATCTAATTTAATGTATTTGATGGATGTAATGTGTTCTTCTCAACTTTTAATGAAGATGAGCGTAATGTGTGCAGCAAGGCATTTATGTAGAAATACATCCCTTCCGGTCGACCGTTCTGGACACTGTTGCCTGGATTGTCAAAAATCTATTCATTCTTCTGGCCTGGGATGTTGTTACCTAAGGTGTGCAAGGGATGAGAGTGTTGTTACTCGAGCAATCCATGAATTGGCCAGCCATGGGAGGAGTTTGGCCGAATCACCATCAGCAGTGATATGTCTCTTGTGTGCGACTTCCACTCGTGATGATAACAATGATTCTATATCATTGCATCAAGTGGTGCTTGCACCTTTTCTGCCTTCTGATAGATCTGGTGACATGAGGTCCTCTGGGCAAAAGTTGTATTCCTCTTGAGAGAAATTGAAAATTATTGGGGGAGTTCATGCAGGCGCTTCTCACAGTTCAATATCGACCAAGTATGGTATTTCTGTAAGGTCCCTGAATAGGTGGATGAAGGATCACACATTTATTCGATCCCAAATGGACGGTGACCCCAGGAATAGTAGTAGAAGAAAACATAGCTCTCCTTTAGACAAGGAGCAAATTATTAGAGAGCTGTGGAATGGTTCCACCATGAAAATGTGTTCGAGGAAGTATGGTGTATCCATCAGACAGCTAAGTAGGTGGAAGAACGAGGTGGTGTTGCAGGGTAATGAAGAGACTCATCAGGATGATGCCACAGGTGGCACTACTTTTGATGTGGTTGACATGAGTACCAGATGCTTGTGTCCTGCTGTTAATGAGGAGTTTGTAAATGACATCACAAATGATCCGTTTATGGGTCCATTTAGTAGAATTAATGAGGCCTTGTATGTGAGTCTTTATTATCAGGGGGGTATGTTGAAGAGGCACAATGCAACGTCGCGTGAGTGCAATTTTCTTTATGGATGTCATTCTGGTTTGTTGTTACAGAGGTCAAACATTAATGCTATATTTTTCGTACATAGCTTCTGGGATATCTTCCAAAGCAGTTGGTATAAAAGAGAGGCTTCTTCTAAACCACAATAAATCCCCTTTCTTGAGCGAGGAAGAGTTCTGTGCAACATCCTCATTTTTCCATTGCCCTACTTGGACAGAAAAGATAACTGAAGAGTTTCATTTGAGGAGTTCCTTGGTCAGACGTGGGGTAAAGAAAGTCCCTCTCCATCCGTACATTCATCAACTGAAGAACAAAAAATGATCAATGATGAGGGAGAACATTTTTGTCAGTGTTTCACTTGTGAACAGGAAATGAATTTTAGCGGTCGCATGCAACGATACACTTTTCGGGCGGTTGGACTGGCGTATTGCAATGGGAATGTCAGAAGCGAAGGACAGAATCACATGATAATGTTCTAAATCCAAAAAGACTCAAGATTGTCTATGATAACCAGAGCGGTGCTTCTAATTTGGATGACAACACAATCACTGATAGCAATGCAGGAAATTATGATGGCAACATTAACCTGGGTCTTGGTGACAGAAACCTGGGTGGAAATGAGGACATGAATGATTTAGGAAATGTTGGTGAGCAAAGACTAGAGCAAAGAGACTGCCATCATTATCGCAGTGGCCCATCAATTTCTGACCTAGAAGAAGATTACATTGAAGGATTGAATGAAAGTGTTCGGTGCCAGTATGAATTTAAACCTGTTGTGGTTTCTGATATACTGAGAGCCAAGATTCCTTCGCACAGCTCTTCTGCTACAAGTTTCATGAAAGAATTGTTGAAACGGTTTGGGTACTGTAGACAATGCAAACAACTTGAATCTTGCAAAGAATTATGCTCAAGTGGGATTGAAGTACTGCGTCACTTTCTAATGTTTAACGCCAATCAGAGGACTAGTCCAGATCTGGACTAGTCGTAACTTTTTTGCAGAAACTCATAGAAGACAACGTTGTACAGCCAGGCGGACATCACCGTTGGATTCCTCATGAAAAATTACCACTAGAGACATAACACCACCCCAATATGTTGTCATACACCACAAGCGCCAGTCACGGCCAAAAATTACTACAGCACATCGTGTTATCATCGTGTTATGTTGCTGTCCCATGCAGACGCGAGGAAAATTCTGATGGATTGGTGGTTCTCGAAAACCGGAACATGTGGATAAACAACTTCAACATGAAAAATTTACGGAAATACCTGTCTTTATGAGTTACGACTAGTCCAATAACGTGCACCCTCGAATCTACTAGGCCAGATGTGCTCTATTCATGTTCTTTAAAAAATCGCGTTCTGATTGGCGTTAAAGAGGATGGACAGTGTCCAGTCCACTTTGGTAGTGTTCTTTCTGATTTATATGCACATTGTGCCTACATTGGTTTGGAATTGGGTGACAACGTTGAATACATTATTAGTGATAGTGTGAGTGGGATAAGGCTGTCACCTCAGTCCAATTATGCTCGAATGTGCCTTGCCCATGTTCATGGCTTTTGCGATTGTGATTCTGATGGTTTCCTGGAGAAATTCAATGAGATAATGGAAATTCATGATGAAGATGAATTGAATTGTCCTCCTGATACTCTAGGCCATAGCTTGAATGACTCAGAAACAGCATCATTCCAGTTGAACAGTGAAGAATTTGCAAACAACGACAGTCTGGAGTCAATTCAGTTGACCGAGGAAGATGCTGCAGAAGATAGTGATAGAGGGGGTCAATATAATTCAGAAGACCAGAGCCAAGATGGATGTGTTAGCAATGAAGATGAAGACGATAATGAATTTTTATGGATGCATTGAAGATGAGTCTGAGACATGGTCTGAGATGTCACCAGCATACGACAAGCAGGATATGTTTTGCTCAAATTGCTGTAGGTCTCCTATATCTCAAGCTGGTTTCAGAACCCATATTATTTTGACTTTTACACCTGTTGGAGCAACAAATTAAAAAGGATTACATCGAAACTGCGGTCGATTTCTGTCCATCAGTTGCATGAAGATGCTAGGAGGGTGACACTTTGCACGGAGTGTTTCATCTTTCTCTCAAAGACAACACATCCTGAAAAGGTTAGATGGGGTTGGCATAACATTTGGCCATCATTTTTTTGGAATCTTCTGACTGGTAATGATACCAGAAAGTCATACAATGCCAAGTTCTTCTATACCTTTGGTGCAACGAAGATTTGGATGTTCATCCCATCATCTTTGCGAGGTTATTGGAGAAGTTGTCTGTGTCATTTGTTTCCGGATGTTTACGAATTTCTCACTGATGGATCTGAGCCTGGGTCGTACTTTCATGACTGCAAGGTGGAGGTGGAGATGTTCTGGGATTCTATTTATGATTATTCATTCAGAGGTATGCTAACGGCACTTGATCCTGGTAGACTTCCGGTGAATACAGTTCCTTCATCTCTAAATACAAAGAACGTGGTCATTCCTGATGTTTTATGCCCTTGGGGATGCTCTGAGTTCTCTTTCAGGGCCAAGTATATTGAACTGAGTTTGATATTTCAGCATCATCTACCCTTAGTTCAGCTGAATATTACTAATTCATCTGCCAAGGGCATGCACACAGTAGAGACCTCCAGGTTAGATTACTTGAGAGAACTAAATGAGCATTCAGACTTTGTGTTGATGAACGAACGTTGGCCAATTCATCCGACAATGCATCTAGTTTCTGGTCGCGGATTAATGATTTGTGTATGTCGTCATCATGAGGGTTCTAGTACCAGAAAGAGATTGTATGCTCATCCACCAAGGAAGGCTAATGGTATGAGGCTGTCATCAGTGATTCCAGATCAATTGTCGCATGCTGTATTGCTACCCCGTATAATATGCCCCGTGGTGAAGAAGGGAATGAATACGACACCTACACTGACTCTGTTTCGTTCTGGCTACACGGGGTGTGACAGTGCTGATGTCATAGCTGGGGCGGGGGAGATTTCAAACTTTGGAACACGACGAATGAATTTTTTGCATGAGGTTTTATCGATGGCGAGGCCAGATATTGTGCAATTGGCCCATTCATATGTTGACGAAGAGATCATGCCAAAGGACCTCTTAGAATCATTACAGGACAAGTATCACAGATTGTTTCCTCCTGCCAGTCAAATCATCCCATCTTGTATGAGGGGTTCCACCTATACACCAGCCATAAACGCCATAGAACTTCAGTTGGCATCTTCACATGAGGACATGATCAAAATTAAAAAACTAGTTGTTGAAAGAGAAGAGGGTGAAAGTGTTGAGAGAGAAGTCATTATGGAGTTAAAGAGGAGCTGGTGTCATGCAATATACAACATGCAAGTGGAAGATGGGGCTGGATATGGCTGGAGAATAAAGGGTATACCAAGTATTCGGTTAGGTAAGAAGTCAACAAATATACAAGCATCAATGCTTACGTGGACTCTCCTGGGGATAGTGAGCGGATGCAAAGAATTGTATCGTGCAGTAGATCAGAAGTCCATACATTCAAGTGATAACTTCTCTGGGCATTTACTATACTTCATTCACCATCACCTTATGAGGCATTGCGAATCAATAACGGTGAAGAGGTCTCCATTCAAAGCTGATACTAATGCTGATGCACTTTATGGAGCCGTCAAATCTTCACTTCCTCCAAGAAAGACTGTAGTGTGCACAACCTATAATCGGAATGAGAAAGAAAAGTACTTTTGGTTTGGATTTAAGTATATTTCAAAAATCTTTTGTCCCAGCCATTACCCCTCCAGGTCAGTGGTGAGGTCGGCACCTTCACTAAATGTGTCAGATGGGATCAACATCATAATAGTTGTTACACAACAAAAGCCATCTGGTCGTGCCTATTTTCTCACTGAATCTGATGGTGCAAAGTTTGAGGCTAGGGTTATCCAATCTATTTTAATTCCTACTCAACCAAAATCACACACTGATTTCAATTCTATTAGGATGTGCCATCACGGAGATGGATTTCCTGGTTGGTGGGAGCAAGAACATTTTGGTACCAACGATTTGATGTGGTTTGAGATGTTTTTGGTCAGTTTTGGTCGGTTTCCCCAAATGGTCAGTGAATTTAGCAGATTATAAGTTATAAATTGACTCCAAAGTACTATCCTTTTCA
Organism: Cyclotella cryptica; assembly: GCA_013187285.1. Taxonomy (NCBI): domain Eukaryota; phylum Bacillariophyta; class Thalassiosirophyceae; order Thalassiosirales; family Thalassiosiraceae; genus Cyclotella; species Cyclotella cryptica. The sequence continues at coordinate 61,831 of JABMIG010000341.1, forward strand.
ATAAAACCATTTTTACTATAATTATTTCCCAATCGACATAAAACCTACATCTTGGGGTCAAAAAACCACTGCAGGGTTCATTCTGCATTGTGGAAAAACCTAGAAGACATCTGATCCGCGCGGTAATGTACATAACGATGTCACAAACATACCACAAGTGCAGGATCAAAGAAATACCAATGTTATATACATATCACTTCTGATGAAAAACGAATTTTACATGTCTCTGAAACAGTCTTACCTGAGGGGGTCGCTCTGCCTGGCAGATTTAACTATGAAAAGAGATCTGATGTCCGCCGTTATACACATAACGATGTCACAAATATACCATGTTGTGTGGGATCAAAAGTTTGGTGCAATCCAAAAATATCGACGCCATGATGCTGCATTATCTCCAAAAACATCGAAATCAATCCTGGGGCAAAAATCACTGCGCAAATACAAAAATATCGACACCATGATGCAGTGTTATCCTGAAAAAATCGAGAGATCAATCATGGAGTGTAAGTTCCCGTGCAAACCCAAAATATCAACACCATGATTTCAGCGCTATCTTCAAAACACCGAGAGATCAATACTGGGGGCGTAAGTTCCTGCGCTTTCCAAAAATATCGACTCCATAATGCAACGTTATCTTCAAAAACATTGAGTAATTAATCCTGGGGCATTTGAAAAGTCTGCCTTCCAAGGTTCCACCTTTTAAGTTGCGACTCACCTTGCTCTTGCCGAAACGATTCCAGTTAAATACATAACTTTGTTACGAACATACCATTCTCTGAGTTCCAATACCTCTGTCTTTGTAATGGCGATGTTGAATTTGTTATATGCATAACATTGTCGCGTGCTGAAGGGCATAAGTACCAAAATGGTTCTATTTTCAACAAAGCATACCTCCATCCGCAAAACAGTGATCAGAATCACTGTTAGGTGAAAAATCATCCATTGGATATTCACATAATGATATTTGACTACATACCTCTGTCATCAAACATCAATATATTCACTGGGAGGATACTGGGTTTTGATATGTACATAAAAATTTCATGGTATGAGCTCCCACTGATTTTTGTTATATGCATAACAATGTCATGAACTCCCATCTCTCAAAATATTGACCACATACCTGTCTTCAAAATCAATGACCAGGGCATGTGTTTGAGCCGTCTCCATGTTATGTGTCCATATTATCCATGAGTAGAAACACCCATGGTAAACATATCCCCTGTCATGTGGTCTACCGTACATTGTTATGTCTATGACACATGCCATCAAATATGAGTCACTAGTGTAGAAAAGTAAGGATTCTTCTGATTAGAAACCATCGGTAAACAAATGATAAATATAATGATAAAAATAGTGCAACTTACCTCTGTTTTTCTTACCTCTGTAGGTGGCACACATCATGCTTGACACCCTAAATTATGTACATAACATTTTATGTACATAACAAACAGGTGAGTAGGAGAAAAAGTCATATAAAAAAAATCGATTTTGTGCAAACAGAGGATCAGTTAGTTGTCGTTCGGTTTCATGAAAAAGCATGACCTCGTAAAAATTCTTACCATATCACATCATGCTTGACACCTCTATATTACGTAAATCACATGTTATGTACATAACGAACACGTGAGTACGAGAAAAGTTATATATGTTAGTAGCCGCTTGTAGACCCCCGTCTATAGACCCCACCTCACAGTCTATAGACCCCCTCTAAAAATGATTTGGCGGGAAATATTGAACTGCCCTTCTGACAATCATTGGCACGAGTCACGATTCAAAATTTATTATTTGGATGGTAGTGTCCACGATGTCTTGATAGAGTCTATAGACTAGTCATCTAAAATTATACGATATAGTCTATAGACTTGCATTTTTTGATCGCGGAGTCTATAGACTATCACAAGGGATTTATTGATAAGTCTATAGACTATTGCCCTCGCGAAGATAGTCTATAGACTAGTGAGCAATTTTACATACAAGGGTCTATAGACCCTTCCTCTGTTCACAAGTGCCAGTCACGAACAGTCTATAGACTCATCGAAAGGGGGTGTGGGTCTATAGACTAGTTGTTACAGTCTATAGACTCACACCACCTCTTTCGATGAGGCTATAGACTGTCATGGGGGTCTATAGACTATCATGTGATAGTCTATAGACCCCCTGACAGTCTATAGACAGGGGGGTCTACAAACGGTTTTTCGGCAAATTTCGTGGAGTCTATAGACTACAGGGGGTCTATAGACTGTGAGGTGGGGTCTATAGACGGGGGGGGGCTACAAACGGCTACTAACATATACATAACAATTCGATTTCGTGCAAACAGAGGATCGGTTAGTTGTTGTCCGTCTATGCAAAAACGCATGATCATGTAAAAATTCTTACCATACCACCTATCAAACAGGTTGACGGTGAAGTTCGCTCGATTTGCAAAGTGAACGTGAATTGAGCTTCAGTATGGTTGGCTGAGGCAAGACAAAACATATTATTCTTTCTTCGCAACACAAGAGTTCGTGAAGTTGGTCATAGTGATGAAGCAGGATGGGTCACGGGACGTGAGTCTCATGTCCTGTGATGACAGCCGAACGAAATCATGCAAACAACAACAAACAAAAACAAGTCCACTGGACAAGTCACTCACTAAGCCGCCCAGTCATCTAACCCCAGCATGCATTCCACCATAAATTTGTCCCTTGTAGTCCTTGTGATGGTGGTACAAATCCATCACCTCAGCAAAACAAGCAACACAGTTCATGTTGGTCATGGTCGGTCATTTTTATCCTGGTAGTTTGGCTTGGTGGTCCAGAAGCATTGATGCAGCAGCCTTCACCACAGCATGACACAAAAATTAGCGACGTGGCATGAAATTAAAAAGTGTGCCAGAAAAACGGCATTTTTGTTATCAAAACCTACATTGCTGAATATGATTGAGAAGATGTTCTTAAATGACATACAGACATTAATAAAAATATATGTACAAATTCATTGAAGTCGTTTAAATATTTTTGTGCCTTGTTATTATTTTTATTAGTTCTCATATATAGTGAATACAATTATATAACCCATATATATAAATACAGACATTAATAAAAAATATCTATATGTACTTTTAATAACAGATGCTTTCTTATATTTTGTGGCCACTAACTTCGATTTAATATATTATATAAGCCATTTGTTTTGTGACCATTTGGGGAAACTGACCAAAACTGACCATAAATATAAAATACCTTTGATGTTTCAGTACAGAGAGTGCGAAAATGACGAGTTCCCCATTCTTCCTAGTGGCAATAGCAGAGAGAGGTGTTACCGTTATTTGATCGTGTATGTTCGAATAAAAGATTTTGTAGTGGAAGAGTTCAAACTTGACATGCATAAATCCCTTGGTGGCCAATGCAGGGCTTTTTGTAAATGCCTTGGAAACAATTTCCAAATACTCCATTAATCTTGTGGAGACAAGGAGAGAGAAGAGACGTTATTGTACAAGCTGTGGAAAGAACCGTGAGAAATACCATTGTCCTGTTCCGGAATGTAGTACTTCGATAAGCAAAAAATGTTATGATGAGATAGATTCATCTCTGGACCATGACAAAATGCATGTATTTGATCCATTAGAGTTTCAATCAAATATGCTCTGTGGTGAAATTCTTGATTCGTGTTCTGATACTGGTGACAGTGTGTTTTCCACATTGGTCACTGAAGAGGATGGTGATTGTTCTTCTCTAGGCTTTGATTCTGATTGCACTGAAAATGAGGTCTGTAGCTTGATTATGGATAAGTATCAAGTTCAAAATGATGATAGAGAATGGAAAAATGTTGGACTGGTGGAATCTGATAAAGATGGAGATGGGTCTGTCAATAATCATCAGACACGAAGGATGGTAATGGAGAATAATTTTTTTGACAGTGTTTCCCCTCCCAAGGGTGTTGATGGCAATGTTGATAAATATCCAGGGTCTGCGTTAGATAGAATGGTGAGTCACTTCTTTTCATATTCTATATGCTATTTGCAAAATGACTTTTCTTCTCATATTTCAATTCATATATACATAGGTAATGGAATCAAATTATGATGTCACTGATTTTACCATGTCCAATGACTTTGTTACCGAACAAGAGGATATCAATGGAGAAATTCAGTTCCTAGGGTAAACGCTGTTGCAAGTGAGAATCATGTTATGGACAGAAACAGATGTAATGACGGACGCCTGGTAATGCCTATGCATGTAGTTTTCAATCAAGCAGCAAGATTGCTAAGAAGATACAAGAAACCGATCAAAGGAATGCAAGTACAGCAAAGTTTTGTTCAGAGATTTGTTTCAACAGTATATGGACATTCATTTCCGCTGCTCTATTTTCATGATACCATCTTCCCAAAACATTTTTGGGCGTCTGCCACCGCCGGCCAGGTCGCTATTCTAGGTTGCCTGCCCATAAGCTGTTACAGGGGTGTAACCCATCGAGATGGATTTGCATCTAGTTTGGAACAAGGGAGGAATCTTTCAACTCACTCATCTTCCTCTACATCAACTGATGACTCTTTCATCGCTCATTTGTGGGACATTCAAACAAACCTCACAAGTTTGGGGGTGGATTCAAGAATGATAACAAGGCATGGATTTACAGTCAGTAACACCAATGCCCCAGGTCTAAAAACAAGAGAGAAGGATGGATCTGATCTAATGGAGACACACTGCTACCGAAAATATAGTTGTGGTTATAGTTGCAAGAGCTCAACTATAACTCTCCCTACAGGTGCCTATAGTTGACTTATAGGATAGAAATCACAACTATAGGTCCCTCAACTATAACTACAACTATAAGATGAGATCTCTCTCTTTCCAACGAATGGTATATTTATTGATTCCAAAGTATATACACAAGCATTTTCTGTAATAGAAGAAACACTCACAACACTTTTATTTGAATAAATGTTTTTCGGGCTTATTAAATGCATGTCTGACCCAAAAAAAGAAAGAACCTAGTTCACCATAGAGTAACATAGAGTCTTGTTTTGCTTCCATTAACACAATTGGGGCCGCCCCCAGCAAAGTCCATTTACCCAAGCTTAAACTGGATCTTCATTTTTCCCAACCCGCGCCAAATAAAATGGATTGCATCAATTGGGATATGGCAACGGTCTAACCATTGAAAAGAGAACACCCCAAAACAATGTTGTTTGCCTGGCAACCTAGCTGTGGTTCTGAATTGACGAACAGTTTGGCAAGGTCAGATAAGAAACAGTGGCTGGGCGCCAGGTAAGTAATGGAAAGCCTCAATGTGCATTATCATCTCCCCGTCGGGTACGGCTTTGAAGCCGTCTTTCGTAATACCTTGACTACCCTCCCTTTTGCCTCTTGCATTATTCATCCCCCCCGGTGGTTCTCCTGCTCATTTCCTTGCTATTCAAAGGGGATAACAAATCACGGCGGCAGGTAAGCATGAGAATGCATTGATGTGCGTAACCCTCTGCTCGTAGGCTGTTTCCCTGATATCTTGAATACGCTCCTTCTTACCTCTTTTACCCATCGTTTCCCCCAATGGTTCACCTTTCCATTTTCCTTAGGGGCCCGTCACAAGGTAAGCAGCATAAGTGTGTAATATTTGTAACCCCCGCTGAGAAAGGGTTTCCTGATACCTTCGACGATGCTCCTTTTCGCATCGAGGGTTAATCATTCCCTCCACCATCGGTTCACTTTTCCACCCGCCTGAGCGGCCCAGCGAAAGGTTAGTAACGAGTGGCCGTGAGGTGCAATGCTGTGGCTTGTCACTTCACGTACCCTCCTAACCATCAATATTTAGGCGCAGGAAACCATGACTACAGAGCGTAAAAGGGTATTCGAGCTCATATGGAAAAAAAGAATAACATGTAAAACATGCAACAACGTTCTCTCCAGAACGCCAGACGAATTATTAACTTCAGAGGTCTCCTCTCCAGAATCACAGAGCAATATCTTCCGTGTCTTGTGCTCAAGTTGCACAAAAAAGGAGGGGGCAACTCTTCGTTTGCATTTCCTGTGGACGAACGAATAGCAGAAGTGCCAAAATGTTAAAGAGTAATGGGTGTAAATGTTTCAACGCAAAGGAACCTTTCCGCGCTTTGGACACTGTTCAACCCGCTGGTGCCCCAATCCTGAATGATCCGGACGAACAATTGGAATTTGATATCACTAGTGTCCCAATAAGGCATGGTCCGGAAGATCACTTGGAACTAGATATTAGGGATCACCTGGAAGTAGATATTAGATGTGAGAGTCGTGCTAGCAACGATTCGATGACGCTCGCTCAGTTCAACAATGAAGGGTGGGAGGTCGGATGTCATCTTGATGTCTTACAATCCGACGAAGATGCTGTAGGCGTGATAGAGATGCCGAATTCATTCAAAGCAGAGGATTTCTTTACCGCAGACAACAATTGGCCCCCAGCAAGCCAAGACTTTTTTATCAACGAGCACAATGATAGAACTGGATTGAAGGGGATTATTTTTCGAGCTATTATTGACCCTACTCGAAAGTCAGGGTTCGACAGTCTAAGCGATGCGGAGATGTACTTTCACCTGCTTTCTACAATCATACACTACAACTCAAGCAGAAGTGAATCTGTGAATATATGCAGCATGCTAGAACACACATCACTTGACTGCGATGAGCTCCTCCAGTCAACCAATAATGCATGTTTTCAATCATTGGAGAAGCAACTTATCTTGGCATTGTCACCTATCATTCGAAATCCGTCATGCAGGGTATTATTGGGGGTCCTCACGGGCGTTAGGAATGACCTGCAGGTACATCAGATAAAAATGCCACAGTCCCCTAGGGTAACAATCTACAAAGAAGTAAGATCGAAATATCTAGATGGATCGAAATCCATTATGCAAAATCTTCCTATGCCAACTCCTGCAGTCAAAACTTTGTATGCTGGTACTGAAAAAGAAACTTCCTTTGCACACATACCAGCAAATCAGATTCTAAATCATTTTCTTGCTCTTGGATATGATTGCTACTTCTATAGAGCAGGATTTGAAGAAGACTGGGTCGAATGTGGGAATGGAACATGCTCATTGTTAAGTGAGGACAATCCACATTGTGACTTTTTACAAGAATCACAGAGCTATGTCAAGGAGATGATGACGAACAACCCCAGCATACCCAAAGACACTCGTGTCGTTACCCTCCGAGTTTGGTCAGACAGTTTTGAAGCACACAATGTGAAAGGCAACATCCAATTCAATTCTCTTCAGGTTATAACCGTGAAATTGAGGGGACCAAAAGATCAAACTCTACCTTACGCTCTTTGTTTCAAAACATTTAATGATCGTAAAATATTAGTCTCGCTCTTGAAAGAATTGTTGGAGCTGCGAGAAGTGACAATGCGGTACTGGGGAAAGGACAAACGAATCATTCCAACTGTTGCTTTGTTGGAATTAGTGAGCAATGATTACCCGGAAAGGTGTTTCAACACCACGATTTCTCAGAAAGGAACCTACACCAAGAGATTTGGGCATTCATCCATGTATGACAAGCTCACAACTCCATCTTGTGCACAATGCCAGATTCAAAGGATGGAAATTCTTCTGGACGAATCGAGGAATACATCGGTCAGACCATGTGAAACTTGTTCTGATTGGTGGTCAAACGTTGACCGTGGGAATAAGTATCCCATCCCACCCGGTGGTGATATCACTAAGGTTGGTACGGTGGAGTTGTCATTTGAATTAATAACCAATTCTCTCAAAGATCTTCAGGTTTGGTACAGTGAGAACAAATCTCAACCGGGTGCATCCAAATATGCCAAAAAGTACATGCAAGTGCTGGGACTGGGTGCTGGGTTGAATGATGAGATCATGAAGACCATGAGACAAGGGCAGCCTATAGTTGAATCAGAGATATATCCTGAAATCTTCAAGGGCTTTAAAGACCTTCACATTGAACTCAATATGTTTCCATCGATGCCCATGCACATGTGCTTCCTTGGTGTAGAAAAGACATTGATTGATCAAACCAAAAATATCATTCTCAGTGGAAAGATACCTGCACAGGGAACCTTTTGGCGAAAACTAACCCAGGCAATGCGAGGACGGCAACAGGCTTTAAACAAAGTTTCTATTGACTGGTGTCTTCCAATGCATTTTTCGGGAGAAGGAAAGAATGATATAGGTCATGGTAATTGGCAGTCAGATCATTGCCTAGCATTCACTCGGATATCCTTATTTCAGTTTGCTGATTTAGACGGTATTTCTGGTCTCGTTTACCCCACACAATTGAAACGTGTTATTGCTTCCTTCAGACGCATGCGAGTTGTGTGGTTTTGCTTAATATCAAACATGTTTTGCGATGTTGGTTTCGCATCAACAAATAGGATTGATCATTTAATCCGGATGTTCCTTTCCAGTTGCAAGGATTTCTCAGACCACTCCAAAGAATCTGGGTGTTGTCCATTCTATGCTGATCAATCCAATATATTCAGCCTTCTTAACTGCCCGTCCATCATAAAAAGGTATGGGCCTCTCCGCGGAATCTGGGAGGGAGAGGATGAAGCCTTTGTCAAATGTGTGAAGGCAGAAATATCAACAATGCGCTATCGAACTTCTCACCTCCTCTCTTTACTTATGAAGTTACTACAAACAAAAACATTGAATTATCTCAATCAGAGCAACCCATTAGACAATTGCAAGGTTTACGGAAGAACAAACAATGTTAGGATTTACCCCAGGGGAAGAAATTGCCTGGAACCAAACATGATATTAGATCAGGAGATATTTGTCAGTGGCTTGGTCGACGTCAGTGATGGTCTTTTGTTTGCTTCGAGGAAAATGCTGGAAAAGGAATCAAATTGTTTCCTGTTATATTTCAAGATAATAGAGGAGAGTGGCGCCTAAACATGTGGTATGCGGAAGCGAAGCTCAGTCCTCGTTACATATCTGTACGAGATCGTTCAGAATTGAGGGATACTTGCAAAGACTATTTTTGATGCTTCGGCATGGCATCGAAAGAAACTTATGGACAGCAATATGCAGAAGTTGGCGTGTCCGCAATGACACAGGTATGTTGGCACTTCCTTGTCCTCAGAAGAGAATACTGACCTTAGAGGAGTGCTTATCTTAGGCAATATAATCTGTACAAAGAGGCATGAGTTATGATAGCCTACAAAGTTGGTTTCCGATGGATTGTTACTTCAGAGAAGTACCTACAAATCACCATAAATGTGTAATAAAAGAAACAACAAACAAGGTTTAGAGTATTTAACGGGTTCCCCCTCTTCAGCAGAAATGTCCCACAATCAAGAATTTTGTCACTCCATGTAATCAATGTCAACAGGAAGGGAAGTATGTTCTTTAATTGTCATAGAGCCCAATAACAGCACACGTTTTTGTCCATGTCTATAACGATCTATCAATGTCACCGTAATGTATCCATGCAACCCCTGATCGTCACAAGCTTCGGGCGGGTCAACTGAGAAATCATTATGAAGAAAGCCGAACACATGGAGCCATCGATGGATGATTCTACATTCACTCTCAAAATTAGCCACAGTGTACTCATGATCAAA
>JABMIG010000341.1:71386-128886 GCA_013187285.1 Cyclotella cryptica
AAGTAATGCACCCTAAAATTCATGTCCTCGAAATTTTCTTCAATGCTCCTGTTGGTGAAGGCAATATCGAAAAAATCAATACCACTGGCACGTCTATTAAGACAATCAACCCCAAGACTGTGCCAGTACTCTTTTGCTGATACCTTACATTCTATAATTCCCTCCTCCCATGACATCGAGTTGTAGGGATCAACTGCCTCCGAGCTAAATACCCATGCAAGCAACTTAAGGTAGGGCCCCATTTCTCCCGAAAAAATCTTAAGGGTTGGACTCCTGTCGAGGAAGAGCAGTCGTCTCCATTGTGTGTTGTCCTCATGTCTGCAAGCAGAATCCATAATTTCTAAGCGCCGGAGGTGACGTCTATCGGCCCCGTAATATTTCTTTGCAATTCTGTGCCATATGTGGTCTGCTGTGTCTGGATCCTGGTTGAGTATTTCGTCCCATTGTTTGCAAGTTTGTGAAAGCAAATACACCCCCCCCATCGTCATTGCAGCAAATTCCATGATTCTGGTTTGTATATCAGATTCTACAGTTGTCTGCCAAAACGAACGCATGAAACATGCGTCACTGCACGCAATTGCATTGGTGCACGCCATTGCATTGGAATCCATTTTCAGAAACGATGCATTAGTGTTATTGTATTTGAGTCTTTTCCTTTGACATCGCGAATGGCGAAGGGAAGGGCTCGTCTGGGCATAAGAAAATCAAGATCAAAGAACCGTCGGTCGTAAACTCACTTGAACGGTCGCTCTTTCTGATGTCCCTCGTCCCCCCAGGTCTCATCTGCAGACATTGTTAGTCTCCAGCCCTCCTGTGCGTCCCGCGCCGCATCTTCCCCCCAGCAAAATTCATCAATCTGAGAGGCTTCATCCTCTGTCGCCGGCACAGTGGTTGATGTGGTCACACCTTCATCATCTGTCACATGCTTGCTAACAGTGTGTTCCTCATCATGGACGGGCACACTTTGTCCAGTGTTGCTGCTTGCGGTTGTGTTCTTTGACATTGTCGATAAAGGGAAGGGGAACCCGTGCGGGATTTTGGGCAACATGCATGACTTGAATTCAGAATTCAGCTTCGTTGTATGTCAATGAATAAATTGAGACAGAAATGTACCTCTAAATTACCATAAATTTCGAATAACAAAAATATAAGATTTAGAGTACGCGCTAAAGGTATTTATAACCTATAATTCAGAAACACATATTAATTTATTCCTATGATATTATCATAGGACGTCATGTATATCACAAGGTACAAGATATTATGTTATGGGTATTAGTATTTTAAACATTAAACAGCATGACAGAAAACAGAAACATGATGTCTATCCCGGAAAAACCAACACCAACCTTCACCGTGGCACATGATTCACGACGGGCAACAATTCACCGCAGCACATGATTCACGACGTGCAACAGAGACAAGTGTGAAGGCAAGGACCAGGGACACATCGATAGTCGAGACCTCATTTTCAGGGAGGATTGCAAGCGGCTAATGCCAACGTCCACCACAACATATTTTCCACGACGGACCACAACAACCTGCAACACATCGTGAGTAGAGAAGACATCTTCTTGGAGGATTTGCAAGCGACGCAGTGTCTGTGTTTGCTTTGCGGGATTACTTGAACCCCGTCGCGCAACTTTGTCTTTGTCGCTTGGTTGGACGTCGCGCTCCTAACCGACGCGATCTCTGGCCCTGACCACTCAGGCATCGCCAGTAAGACGTAAAGGGGGGACAGTTTTCTCCTCGAGCGGCACGACGCTAGCGGGGAGCAAGGTAGCTGAGGGTGACATTGTCTTGGGTGTCTGGGAGGGACGTTATTTTCTATAGCGATCGAGCAGTGGCTGTGTTTGCTTTGCGGGATTACTTGAACCCCGTCGCGCAACTTTGTCTTTGTCGCTTGGTTGGACGTCGCGCTCCTAACCGACGCGATCTCTGGCCCTGACCACTCAGGCATCGCCAGTAAGACGTAAAGGGGGACAGTTTTCTCCTCGAGCGGCACGACGCTAGCGGGGGAGCAAGGTAGCTGAGGGTGACATTGTCTTGGGTGTCTGGGAGGGACGTTATTTTCTATAGCGATCGAGCAGTGGCTGTGTTTGCTTTGCGGGATTACTTGAACCCCGTCGCGCAACTTTGTCTTTGTCGCTTGGTTGGACGTCGCGCTCCTAACCGACGCGATCTCTGGCCCTGACCACTCAGGCATCGCCAGTAAGACGTAAAGGGGGACAGTTTTCTCCTCGAGCGGCACGACGCTAGCGGGGGAGCAAGGTAGCTGAGGGTGACATTGTCTTGGGTGTCTGGGAGGGACGTTATTTTCTATAGCGATCGAGCAGTGGCTGTGTTTGCTTTTGCGGGATTACTTGAACCCCGTCGCGCAACTTTGTCTTTGTCGCTTGGTTGGACGTCGCGCTCCTAACCGACGCGATCTCTGGCCCTGACCACTCAGGCATCGCCAGTAAGACGTAAAGGGGGGACAGTTTTCTCCTCGAAGCGGCACGACGCTAGCGGGGGAGCAAGGTAGCTGAGGGTGACATTGTCTTGGGTGTCTGGGAGGGACGTTATTTTCTATAGCGATCGAGCAGTGGCTGTGTTTGCTTTGCGGGATTACTTGAACCCCGTCGCGCAACTTTGTCTTTGTCGCTTGGTTGGACGTCGCGCTCCTAACCGACGCGATCTCTGGCCCTGACCACTCAGGCATCGCCAGTAAGACGTAAAGGGGGGACAGTTTTCTCCTCGAAGCGGCACGACGCTAGCGGGGGTGTGTGGTGGGTTAAAAGCTATGATGACAACTCCAAAATTTCCATCGATGCATTTAGAGGACGTGCAAGGGGATGGTATTAGTTTAAATAGGGGATCATCACTATCTGCAGAATCGCCGGATCGGAGTTTCCTTGATGCGATTTCCAACTTCAAGTTTGTAGAGTGTCATGGACTTGCAACTACATTAGTAATGTACAAGGAATCTGCTCCCACACAATGTCTTGTCGCCACTGACCTTTTCGAGAGGACGTGGTATCTTGCTCGGACGACCATCGCTTACTCACATCTATTCACTGTGTGGAAGAGACTTGTATCTGGAAAAAGTAGATCGGAAATCAATGATCTTGATAAGTGGTTGACTTATCGCCTCGTCATCGGTTACACATATATTGATCAGGGTATGCGTCACAGTAAACTCGACCGCAAAGATAGTGACCTATCAGTTGACATGCCTTGTCATGTTTTGGGGTATACCGGCTGTAGTCTGGATGACTTCGACAAACACGGAGAGAAGAGGTCGCCAAAATTTCAGTTTCGCAATCGTTTCAGTGAAAAGGCGATAACATTCTTTAAACGGAATAAGTACCAAAAAGATCTCATTCAACACATCAGAAGCTACACGAATCTCGTTCATGAGGAATATATGAAGACGGTCAGGTTAATGGGTTGGAGGCTATTCGACTTGTTGGGACTTCGCAACCAGCCCTTTTCTGATCATATCGAAACGTTGCCCCTCAATTTTCAAATGGCCCATTGGGAATTGTTGTACAACAACGGGAAAGCCTTGGACGAAGGAGGAACAAAAAAATTATGGAACGAATCAAACAAATGCCGAAAAGTCCAGTCGATAGACCAGCCAAAATTCCATCAAAGCCAGCGAGACCAACAAACGTAAGAAACACCTCTGCTCGGAGCAACGAGCCGTCACCTCCTACCCCCCTTCTTTCAGTTCTCCCTGAAACTCCCGAAATGGCACTACAACTATGGCATGGTGAAATGCCAAATCTTCCACATCAGGCTATGGCTCTCTATGCTACTACAGAGAACGACAAGTTGAGGCAGAGGAGTGCCACCAACACCCTCAGCAATATCAATGCGAGTCTGATCGCTGGAAAAGCAAGTCGTCTCCATGAGGTAAATAACGGTTATGATAGTGATGTGAGCGTGGGCAAGGTTCCCAAGAAGAGAAGGACACCACAAACCATGGTGTCAAAGGCAGAGGAAAAATTCATTTTAAATCTCCACACCTGCATATCAATGCATCTAGGTTTCCATGCTCCATGTAACGACGATGAATGGTGTTATTGTCCTCTCTCGAGAATTGTGAACCAAAAATGGCATGAGGCTGTGGGGTTCGATTCAGAGTTGGTGGAAAGTTTCTGCAGCAGTAACAAATCATTTCGTCCATCTAATCTTGTTTCACACATAAAAGAGGCACACAAGAACATCCTCGGCACAGCCGTTGCTATCTACCTTGACGACTTGTACGAAAATGCACTGGGGGATGGTGAGTTCATTAGAGTGCAAGCTAGAAAACAATGATCAAGAGCTCTGTTGTTGTGTTAACATCGATGAATTCCATGGATTTATTATTTTAGACATCAAACACTATGGATTACTCCCGGAAGACTCACTAGAATGCAAACGATCACTTGCAGAGGCCCGGAAAAGAGACACAGATTTCCTGGAATCCTTCGTTGAGGAGAAGGCAATCCCTTGGCAGTTTGCCTTGGATGGCGTCAGGTACACAATGACATGCGCAATGGACACTAGCCTGATGACCCTTTTTCTTTTGTGGCATCGAAAAGTACTTCCTACTATTGCAATCAGGAGGCATCCTCCGCCCTTGGCAGATATTTTGAAACATGTTAAAGACGGGGAACATGCTCTGGCAAGAAAACTTTGGATAGACATGAATACTGACAACTTAAATCTTTTGGAAATGCCAAGAAAGGTGACAATCCATTCAACTGTAATGGCTCTTTATGTGCAGCTACGTTCAGATGCCGACTCTTCAGATTTGACCAGAAAGAAGTAACTTACGAGTGTTCAAAATGTAACGATCCAGCGAAGGTTGAAAAAAAGCGGAACTGGTATAAAGTTAGTACATCAGTACACTCAAACATTTCGCACCCCCAACAAGACATCTTAAAGAAAATGGGTTATGATGGAAAAATCACATTTCCTTGTGCTATGACGCAGTCACTCCCAATTCATCTCGATGACGAAACGAAAGTGGACACGGCAGGAATGGGGGATCGAAGCAGTGTGTGCAACAACCCACGAGAGCGTGAGATTAATGTTACTAGCGCTCCCTGGATTCTCTGTTTCGTTTGCGATATCAAAGACGATACCAGAGCAGGAAAGATTGATACCACCGGTGTGAAATCTCTATACTCGCTGCAGCGTTTTGTTACCTTTGGAGGGTATCTTTATTCTCTTGCCGCAGTGCTTTTTGCTGATGGTGGACATTTCTGCAGCATTGTTGTTGACCCCAACCCTAATGGGGATCTCAACATTTTTTATGATGGGATGAAACGAGGAGGGAGGCATACATGTTTCGTTCCCGCAAGGGTTCGTACAAAGAGATAGTTGGCGATGACTATGATATAAGTCAGCTTTGGTATGTCAAGCAGGTGCAGTCATCAAGCGAAGTGTCGAGTTTAGGCAAGAACAATTGGTCGTGGACGTGTGCTGATCTCCCAAAAGTATGGGATGATGATGAAGATTTAGAATTTACATACCATGCTGCTATGGACGACAACAATTGTCTGTGCCAAGTTTCACCAATTATACTACGACATTTGAATAGCCACACCACTTCCTGGAATGAAACTGTTGTTAGGACATTTGTGTCAGGAATGGCCCAATACATGTCGACAAACAAACCAAACAAGCTGTCTGATGATAAAAGTTATCATTTCTTTCCATTTGTTATTACGGTCAATGAGATTGAGGTTGACATGCCCCAAAAAAGAAAAAACCAAACCGGCTCTTCGAGTCCGAACTTGGTTCGACGATGTTCTACCTGAGGAATTCTCTCCCCATAACTCCTTCGCTTTCCTTTTGCACCACAATAATGTTATCGACGGTGAAGAATACCCTCATTATGTTGTCGCCATGGTCGAGAAGGGAAAAAATCCTGGAAGGCAGTGGTGACTGGATACGATCCCTATGGGGCACTAGATTATACCATTTGGAAGGAGACCGTGCATTTGATTGCAAAACATTTGGGGGTGACAAACAGAACAAATGTTGTTATCAATGAGAAATCCAACTCGGAGAAATCCACCAGAACCCATACGCCTTCTCCTTCCAAGGTTTATGCCTCCATGACAATCATTGATGACGATGGTGAACATGATGATGATGTCTCATGCGGTGCCCACTGTTGCAGCTTTCTGCTAAATTTTTACATGAAACGTGAGAGGATTGACCCCAAACTAGTTCCAGATGTCACATCTGACTCGCTTTGTTGGCGAACAAAATCGCGCATGATTTTTGTACTGCTCAAGCTCATTAAACCAACAGCTGAAAAATCGATGACTGATGAGATGAGCAATAAGGTGTACAGCGTCAGTTGCGAGGTTGATCCGCTTAGCTATGAAAAAGGCCCAGATAAATACTCTGCCAGAAATTTGAATCTGTCTCTGTTGTCTTTGCCCGTTGAGTCTATATCAAATTTGCTTCTGAGTTCGGGATGCCCTTGTGAGAGAACACAATATTCGGTGCTCCTTACATTCAATGTAGCTCTTGCTACAAGGTTTATCATGTTGAATGCTTCTTCGCATACGCCAAGCATCTAAATGGAGAAAAATTAAATGCCAAGGCTGTAACAAGGAAGTTGGTCGTGATGTAGATGTGCTCTTGCTCCCACCCAGGCGTCAGATACCCGAAGATTATAGAGAATTCATCAACGACGGTGTTTTAGTTCTAGACTTCTTGAAGTGTGGCGACATGTCTAAGGAAAAGAGGAAAGACATCCGAAAATCGCGGGTGAACTCACTTGCCCAAAAATATGGAAAGTCTTGGGCATTTGTATCTCCTTACCCAAACATTTTGGATGAGTCGCCTGTCGAATCCTTGGGCGAAAGCAATGAGTTGCCGACGAAAGAAATAGCGAAACCATCATCCGATACTCGATCCGATAGTCTGTCCGCTGATGACATGACAAAGGATGTGGGTTGCGAAAAATCTTCGATGTCGACCCAAACTGCTGGCGAGACTGTGGTTCCGTCCACCGATGACAAGGCGAATGAGACGCCCCAAACGCCTTGTGATGTCTCAAAAGTGTCCGCCCCTGGTGAATCTGCTGTCAAAGCCGCATTTCCTTCCGACAACGACGAGGCGAATGAGGAGTCACAAACAAACGATATCTCAAAATCACCTCCCAATACGGATGCAAATAACCTGTCCAACGTGATGGAAAGGATGCACATTTCAACAATTGATAAGTCCATCACGGAAGACGCCGCCACACTATCTACCAACGCAGATATCCCTTCCGCTACTAACAATGAGACAAGAGGTGTCGGCCGTGAGATATCTTCCACGGCAGCTGGATCTGCTTCCGAAGCTGTGGCTTCTACTGGTGACGGCGATAAGATTGAGGAGCCCCAAACAAAAGATGTCTTGCAACCATCTGTCTCTGGTGGTGCGAGCCTTTCCCATGAACACTTCACGACTAGTGAGACAAATGTTGTCTCAAAATCATCGGTCTCTGGCGATGTGAGCGTTTCCCGTGATATGCAAAAGAAGGCACTAAGGGAAAGCTATTTTAAGGACTATTGTCGAATGTACCCAAATACGGAAATAGTCTGGATCACATTATATACAGAAATTTCGGATGACTGGAGACATGTCAGGGAAAGTGCTTCATTAAAGGCGTTCGCCACTGTTAAGAACCTGATCACCAACAATCACCTGCACTACGACAACAGGACATCTCCTTCCGATAATGAGTCCGATGATCAGGACGATTACTGTGGCAACAAACCAGTCAGGAAAACAAATTTGGACGATGCGGATAAAGCATTCTTCACCAGTCTACCAACCTGTTATGCACTGTATTTGGCCTTTGACTCAAATGATAAGTTGTCCAGCTATTGTCCATTCTCGCCACACAACAGAGTTTGGCGTCAGAACAATTCTTTGGAAACAGTTCTTAATGGATGTGAATGCTCTGGTGGAACATTCGGGGCAGATGGCTTACGACAGCATATAACTCAAGTGCACTCAAGTGGTTGGTGTGGTAAGGGTGTGGAGTTGCTTCTACAAGAATTGTACCCCAAGTCCCGATCCGTGAAGGGGTCCACGTCCAACAAAACTGGAAAGAAGAATCGAATGAGGAGAAGAAGTCGGAACAACCCTGCTCGAGACCTAGTCGTCAAAAAGAATGAGGAATACCGCGGCAGCCGATTGCTAGCTCCTCCCTTGTTCAAATCACCTGTCGCTTCCGATGCAGTCAAAGAATCCACTGACACTGGCAACGATAACGAGCCAAATCAAGATTTAGCAAAAATCTCAGGTGATGTGGAAGATGATAAAAAGCACTCAGTAACAAACGAAGTTGCACTGTCATCGTCAATGATAGATCCTACCGAAGAAGCTTTGGATACGCAAGCAATAGAAGTCAACGAAACCTCAAACTCAACTGAGGAAAAGAAAGGTCATGGCGATACATCCATCTCGATTGAGGCAAAGAAAAGTCATGGCAATACAGCCCAATCATCCGATCCAACTGACGCGCTCACAGATTCAACTGACCACGTCGACATAGACAAATTTCCTGATGCTGCGGATGAGGTGAATTATTTGACTGACACTGGTAAAGATAATGAGTCTAATGAAGAGGCAGGAAAAACGATGACAAACAAAGACGCATCGGCATCGTCAACTGGATGTCCTCCCAACAAAGCTTCGGAAACTCAAGCAGAACTTGTCAACAACACATTACGTGCAGCTGATGCCAAGGATATCGGCTCCGATATAGCCAAATCACCAGATGCGTCCAAAGAAGTCCAAAAATCAACCGACACTGATCAAGAAAATGACACTAATGAAGACAACGGAGAAATACTTGACTCTAGGCATAATCACTCTTCTAGACGTCGATCAACCCGAAAGGACAGTAGAAATTCGTTGAGAAATAATGTCAAATCAGAGGTTGTTCATGTTATGCAACATCATAACGCTATTGGGGAAGCAGAAATAAAACTCCGAGATGTCGGCGTACGGTACCCAGAGGAGTATGTTGGACTACTTAGATGCCACTTTCGTTCACTTTATTGTGTTTGTCCAGATGCGGCAAGAAAAGCGTACGACCAAAATATATCGCATCTAGAAGCGGAGAAATTGAAAGAGTTGGTTGCAAATAATGCTGAAGGTGGTACTTTTGGGTGTGGCAAGAAGCTTGGGTATCTCTGACGAGAATGTATTTCTTTGCAGACAGCATTTGTTATAAAGTCATCAACCACAGCGTGGCAGAATACATTCTAAAATTCTCGGAATTCAGGATTGAATATGCTACTATGGTACTACCGGATACTGTGAAAAAAACCTCGGAGACACATGCAGGAGTAGTCAACAAATCATCGATCTCAACTGAGGAAAGGGGTAACCGTGCAGATTTGGCCAAATCATCTGATGCTGCGGATGAAAATAGAAAATCGAGGGATGTTGACGCAAAAATGAATGATTCAGTAACAAATGAAGTCACAAGTTCATTTGTCGGCAAAAGGGTTCTGGTGCGGTGCGATTATAATCCGAATTACTTTCTCAACGGTCGCGTTTCTAGCATTGATGGGGACAATGGTATTTACACAGTCATATTTGATGAGAGAGATGCTGCTGCTCCGCATTATTATAATGAGTATGAGCTAAGGAAGATCATTTTCAACCCGGTCGTTGGCATAGGAGGGGCATCATTCGTACCATACCCTGGCATGCCAGTTTTTGCGTACAGGGGGGAAATGGAAGAAAAGGCCGAGATAATGCATACATTTAAAAATGATGCAAAGCTCAAGTGGGCCAATGACAATGTGCTTTCCATGTTTTGTGTGCCATATAGTCTAATGAGACCGATGAATGGCGACGAGGAGGTGGGCAACAATGCGGTTGAATCAATTTCTCCTCTGAAGAAGTGTAACACCGAGTATTGTTTGCTCCTTATGTTGGTTGTGCTGTTATGGTTGTATATCCCGCCGTGAATCACCCGCCGAAAATACATAGCGTGAATAGAGATGATGCTGAAGTCCGGTACGAACTCTGTGGAACAATTTGTCGAAGTTCCTTACGACAGGATGATTCCTGTTCTCGACATTGAAATTCCACGTGCTAAGAGGAGAAAACGTGACCAGTTCAGATACATCCCTAACTTTGACAATTCTGAGCCGAAGTACCTTTGCGATGAGCCCAAACATAAGCAGCCATCTCGGGAACGAAGCACAATCCTCGATTCTCTTTCAAGGGCTGGAAGAATTGCATTGACATGTCGTCACGCACCACTCACACACCGGCGGCCCCTGAAGCAAATGAATGAGGATGTGGTCACGGATGATTTCCTTGCCTACCATGATGAATGGCTCAGGAATAGAGGTGCCAAAAGGGGTAGTTTTTCTCGTCTACCACCCCTGGAAACAATACGCGTTCGGATCCTCCGTCATTGATTCACACCATGTTGCCCGATGCCTCCTTGTGGCCTAATTTCCTCACCGTGGCCAAAGTCATGCAAAAATTTGCATCAGCTTGCATTCCGAAGACGAATTTTCCAGGAGTCGACATTTGTCTGTTCGACTTGTGCACCAGCATGGATTATGGATTTCAAATGGATATTCGACTTGCAAATGCCTCGCAGGCTTCCTTGGTTTTCATTTTTGTCCCAAATGTGAATGAGTGTCCAGCAACGCAGCAATTCGTTAGAAAATTGTATGTAAAACAAACTCTAAATGACGAGGAACAGGACGTGGAACGATTACGGAAAGAGGACGAACGTCTACAAGAGGAGGACAAGAGGAGGCAGGACGAAGAAGCCAAAATTAGTGGACGACATGTGCCAAAAAGAAAGAAGAAAGGAAATCCTCAATCTCCACCAAAAAAGAAAAAGCTTGCCAAGAAGGACAACGATGTGGGGAAAGATGATTTTGACATTCTCTCTCACGAGCATCTGTTACTGTTGGTACACGCTCCGACAGAAACCACACCCGATGAGATATTCACGTCATTCAATCTAGGATATTTTGAATTTGAGCAAAAGTTCGAACCAGTTTGTTCACTATCCTTTTCTCCTCAGTAACGTGCACCTCAATGAAAAAATGTTTTACTTTGAGGAATTTGGGAAGGGTAGATTCAACGATGATAGATACCGTGATTGCGGGAGTTTGAGGACCTTTGTCACTGCGTTGGCTAAGGTATTCCTTTATGAGTCACATCCTGGCCGCTTTGACTTTGTTGGTGATGGTGGTGTGGTGATAGTTCCAGAGAACAAGACAACCAAAGCATACATATTAGAATTTCTTGATAGTCGAATTCATACAGAGGCAGCTCTTAATGGACCATCGCCCTTATCGACAAGAGATTCCCCAGGCTCATTGATTGACGTGCGCCGTATATTTGGGACACCAACTGTTGTTAGAGACTGTAGCATTAGTGGTGCAAAGGGGTCCATCTGTGCCAGTCTTCGTGAAATTCTACGCAATTCCTATGAGTGCCATATCCAGTGTTGCGATGAAGGCCGTGACATCCAACCGTACCATTACAATTCCCTGGAATTCGCATGCACTTCGGACATGTGCGTTTATGTGGACACCAATAATAACAAATTCAAAATCGGTTGTCTTGTGTGTAATAAATGCGCACTTGGTGATGACGTCGATGGTTATGAAACAATGAAGGAGGCTTTGGTCGACACTGTGACCAGAGTGGGTATCGTTCATCGAATCGCAAGTTCTGCATTATCATGGTTGGAAAGGGGAAGAAGGAAGAAGAACAACCCCTGGACCAAAAACCGTATCGCCTTCATCGTTGCCACCTGTCTGAGGGTAATGTTTCAGGTGTCATTCCTTGTTTGCCTGACCGGACAAAACTGGATTCATGCTTGGGGATGGACCAGGTGATTGTGAGCGCAATTGAAAACGAGAAACTCAATCATATGTCGTCTGTTGATGATATCGCAGCATGCTGGGTAGATTTGTGTGAAAAATTTTCCTTGACGAAGCTGTGAATGAACATATTCACGAATTCGAATTAAACTTTCTACACACAGTGGCGCATGGTCTGGCATCAGCAAAAACTAAGTTCCTCCACAGGATGCGTCAGAGAGATTTGATCCTGATGGATACTGGAAAAGAGTGGAAAGGTGAAGAAAAGCTGCAAGAAACTCATCTAATCAACAATGCCAAACAAATGATGAAAATCGATTGGAAACATGAAAGCTTTCCCCGCACAATTCCAGATGATTGCCAACTGTCACAGAGTGACAGGGCAGTACTCAATGACGCCCTGGCTGCAAAAAGAGACGGAGTGGAATTTCTTCACCAGACAGGAATTCTTTCCCATTACCTGAAACATGCACCAGAATATAGCGTTTGTGCATCAAAATACAGGGTGTTGCCTCGTGTATCTCACCGTTATGCCTTCCAGAGAGGAAATCAGTGCAAAGACATTTTCACTTTGGCCGGCAGACAGGAAGGGGTACATTCATCCACAGTGTTCGTGGTTAGGTCTCATATTAATAACTGGAACGATGACACTAGGGCATTTGTCAGGTCAATTGCAGATGATGAAAGCTTTGATGTTAAAACAATGACAGGAGTGGGAAGAAATGAAATCATTGGTGTGGAAATTGATTGGGTCTTGTCTGACGAGTTGGAGAATCTTTTACATGACACTGGACACCAAAACGAGATTAACAAAATGACACATGGAAATTGGCGTGGCATGTCGAAAAAACTTAAGACCACTATGTGCCAGTACTCCAAGGGATCTGTGACAACTTATCAACCAGTATCTTTTGACGTCAAGAGCCTACATCCATACCAGGCATCAGTAGATTCTTATAGCACGAGGTCATCAGATGATCGGTTGTGTGTTGCTAAAAAGCCAGATTATCGGTTGGGTTTTGCCAGGATGCAAGTCGCCCTTGGGAATTCCTTTTATTATGGGTCGATCCATCATCAACGAGCATTGGAAAAATGATAAATTCCTCATTTCAAAAGCCGATAATCCATCAAAGAGAAAGTGAGAAGACAAAGCATCACACAAGGTCAATTCCGTCCTCTGTTAAAGTGGTGTGGGGGGACGGATGTGCTATTCCCAAGGTAGGATGCCCTCCCGGACTCACCGATCTCATGGCTCTACCACACAGAGTGGAGACTGTTCAGTGGAATTGCTTCCGTGCTAACGTGCAGAATCTTCTTGCAGTGCTGGGTCAATCAAATGTTGCAATTGAAGAAGAACTTTCTGCAATGACATTGAGAGTACACGAGAGGTCTCTGAGATGTAACCCAATTCGAGAGTTATGTAGGGTGTTCAAGGCCGTTGGATATCACGTGTTTGTCTTGCCATGTGATATGGATTATGATCTTCTGGCATATTGTGCTCATTTGATGAAATTACCGATGTTCGTTTCCATGAAGATGTCATTTGGCAATGATGTGACTCAATACAGTCACATAGTAGGTCTCTGTCCATACTTCACCCCTGGAACTGTTGAGCTTAAAATTTCCATTGTCGAAGGTGCCCATCCACAGCTACAAGCAATGCAATTTACAAAGGATAACATGACCTGGTGCTGTGGTGAAGATTCACAAACAAAATTTAACGCGTTTGCATTCTTTCCTGGAAAAAACTGACAAAGGGATTTATTCGCAGACATGTCCAGGATCTGAACAATGGATTGAAATTTGCAGTATGCTTGGCGAAAAATGTAAATGTGCCAAAACAATATCCAGAGCTTTCCTTGCAGAACATGGTGATGGGGGACGTTGAACATTATCATAAACTACTTCGAAATAAACGAGAAGTGTTGTTGAGTTGTAGGGTAGTTGTTATTTAAGTGTTGTAAAATATTGTTATAATATACACTGTGATTGTTATCTGATTGTTATGATGCCAAAAAATGCCCTGGTGGGCAACCGCATTGGTTTGGGTTTAAATATTAGGGACTGTATTTGGGATGAGATATGCATGAATGTGTAATGGACAATTTCAGATTGAAGGTATGTAGCACACCTAAAAGTAGAGAAACTATTATTTTTCATCCAATTCCTATGTGAGAAAGTAACTTGTGATACTGAGTCCCATGTTAGGAATATGTACAATACTTTCACTCATATTATTATGGTACTCTATCTCCTCCATCACCGCATTATTTGTCCGTTGATCCATCTGTATTCAAGCAAAGAATGATCTCATTCTCACCCTCCTGCATCTGAACACACTGTGGCCAATGCCTTATTACCAACACCCTGCCAAAAAATACTGTGCCCTCCCCACCCTCCCTTCCACCAAACATCGGGATACCACGTGGAGCGCTCGGCTTTCCCCCCACTCTTCTTCAAATGGAGGCCGACGATGATGATGCCGTTGTTCTGCCCGTTGACAAGTCAGTGCAGCCATCGGAATGTCCAACCATTTGGGACGAGGCAAATTTGGGGGGGGGATCTAATTGTATGCAAATTAATTCCACCAATGTGTCGCCTTCCAAACACACTCCGGCAACTCAACGATCTCAGACGAACTGTCAATTTGAGGCAAGGCGTCACATTGACGCGCCAACTTTACATCCATCTGAAATTAATGAATGTCATTTCAGTTCAAACCCTCCCAAGTCATGGGCGCGGGAGAACGTGATGGAACCAAACGCCCCACGAAGTCTGTCGAACAGAGAAGGTATCACCCAGGGACCCCCTGTACCCGTCTCTTTTCCAGAATGTGATGTATCCTGATAAGCCTCGAAGCAGCTATCATGCCATCCTTCATGATGGAAATAGCTCAATCGGTACTCTACATAGTACAAGAAGTGCGTCTCGTCAGCACAATCTACATAATCACAGCTGTTCGAATCTCGAGAATGCTCGCCCACCGAGTCACGAATATTCCTTTCGATCAAGTCCCATCCATTTTGATCCACCCCACTATAAACTTGAACCTGATTGTTTGCCTCATACCATCAATGAAAATAGCAATCAGTCTTTCTCCATTTCTAATCCAAATCAGAACGAAGCCAATCCGTTATCTCATGTTCATTATCAGAATAAGCTTCCATTTTTATCATCGTGGGGTATGAAACCTCCCTATGTCAACGCTCCATATTCCATGCATCTTTCAACGACACCGGAGAAGTTATGGTGAAGATTGTGACAAGAGTTCAGTTAGCAGGGGGTACAACCCAGTTTTTTTTTTTTTTTTTTTCTTACTTACAACCCACTTCAAGTGCGTGGGCATCGCAGCAACGAGGATTTATGGGATGACTGCAGGAAACCAGCGTTTGGGGGCTAACTTATTGACACCCTCAGGCAGTCAGATCTCTAAGTACAATACCGTGTTGAGATACACTACGGAATCGCCTTCTTTGGAGGCGAGATCACACCATCCAAGTATAAACAGTATCAATCCACTGTCAACAAAGAAACCCGAAGGTGAATCGGCTCCATATCCTGTAGCCGAGAATAAACGATCATGTAAGCCCGGGCCGAATGAAGCACAGATGGACACACCTGTTGATAAATGCACTTCATCTCATTCCACGGACGAGAGGCTTTGGAACGTTGTCAACGAACATGAAAATGATTCAGAATTGAATTGCAGTGCTGCTGCTGACGAGTTTTTGAATACGTCTACACATCACAGTCGGAGATGTCAATGCATAACAAACCAGAGGTTATAACATCCTCTGTGAATGATTATGTTTGCGACATTTCCAGTATTTCCAGCGATGCAAGGTATTCCCATCCAGAGGTCGACAAAGATCTTGTCCCTGGGAAAATAACTCTGCTTAGCACAGATTGGGCAAGAAGAAAGTGGAAGTACGCTAGGTGCTTTGACAAAATGCTGCCAAAGGAAAACCCTTCTGAAATTGACTCAGTTAGTTTCTTCACTATCCTGCTCAAAGTTCACGAGTTCACTTCCAACACAATATCGGACTGCTTACTTGAATACTACAAAAGCTGTGTTTAAGATTTAATCTGAGCTACAACAGAGCAAAAGCTGGTGACATGATATCTCAAATTCAGGATGCTGTCTTGAAGAGCTCAACCGAGTATTCTGATGAGTACCTTCGAATGTGTCTCTTGTTTATGAAGTATCCGTTCGTTTATGACTTCGACTGGTTTCGTAAAGCTGTTAGGATCATTGAAGAGGAGTACTCAATCAAAATCCCAATTTATCCTCAAAATCAAAACTTTGTATATTCCATTCTGGTTGACACAAGGTTAGCAGTGATGAACAACAGATTTAGAAGGGTCATGTTGCGACAGGTGGGGAAAGTGTGGTATGATAAGAAGCAATATAAAACAAAACCGTTTTTGGAGAGAGTGCAGATCTGTATTGGGAAAAGAAGGAAATCTTTGTAGAACGACACATTTTTAGAGGTTATCTTGCTTCTATTAAAGGAATTTCGGACAATAGCATGACAGAGGAGTTGATTCGCAATATAAAGGAGGAGTCAAATTCTCGAGAGGAGTTTTGCTGGAAAATGGGGAGGCGTTCTGGAACACAAGTGATGGTCCCTTGAAAGCGGTACCTAGGCCTGTCACTTCTTATGTCAAGAGTGAAACTAATAAGCTCACATTCCCTAATATCTCCCAGGTTAATCATTCAGCAGGATATGCCAATGAACCTTCTAGGCAAAGACATCATCCACCTCAAGGAATGATAGAGGAAAACATTCATCCTCCTTCTCCATTTGCTTCAAAACGTGGTTTGTATAATTCGCACAGGAATGAATATCCTAGTTATTGCCCCACAATACCTCCAATATCAATCCATGATGATGCGTCACAACAATCATTTGATAAGACTCATAGGTATCTGAAGTCTGTCGAACATCAAGAAACGGACAATCCGGTTGCCACAGATTCACATTCTCCCTGTGATGCAGTATCACGTCGCGTTATTAAGGATAAGGATGGCTCTGACATTGAGCAAGAGTGGATTGAACAATATCAGGGATGGCTAACAACTAGGATAGGCAATCGGCATCAAAGTAGTTGTGAGTGTATTCGTTGCTTAGATTACATTGTCTGAAATGAGGACTTACAACAACATTATTTGCTACATAACATCCCCAGACGAAAAGAAGAGGGACTAAACGTTTTGAGGAATGCACACCACTTTAAAGAGTCGGACAAACAATTGCAATTGATGAGAGATAAACTCAAGAACCAGCGGCAACAAAAAAATAAAAATATGGAAAAGCGGAAGAAAGAGAGAATTGAAAACGGTAGTGAGTACAATGATGCTGTTGTATGTCTATGCAGATCATATTCTTAATTGCTGTCTTTCATTCCGTCAAAGCTACCTCGGATGGTGCAAGCATCGATGAAATATCGAAAGATGTTGCACAAAAGTACCTGCAGTTGCTAGAAGAGGAGCAGGAGTATGATGTGGATAAGCTTTCGGATGTGAGGGAGTGTGATACTGGAGAGTTGGAATACCTTACTACATGGAAAGGATACGTAGATAGTACATGGGAAAAAATTGATACCTTCAATGGCCCACTGAGTAAGTACTGCATTTCTTCTTTGTTTTCGAGTGGTTCTGTCACTCCAATACTACAAACCGCATTCCTGGTTTTACCCAACAGGAGAAGAAGCGGAGAACCTTGCCAAGAGATATTGGGATGGTAAGAAAGATAAAGAGACATTGATCAAAGTGAGGAAGATTACGTCAACGAAGACGACTGGGATAGATCTGGAGAAGCCTGCAGCTAGCAAAGAAAAACAACAATAGTTATGAAAACGGTTGCAGCGCGTCATCCCACCAAGTCATCCTCAAAGAAGTCCTGCAAAGACAAATCTATCACAGGGATGGAAAGTAGTTTGACGAGGAGGACCGATGGTGGAGAGATACATTCATGTCATGAAAAACCACGGCCCAACCAGAAAGCATGTCCTACTCGGACCAAGAAGAAAGATTCTCTCGTCATTGCTAAAAAGAAAGATCGCAACGAATGCAACGAGAGGAATGATAAGGTGCGTGAAATGCTTTGTTTGATGTGTGGCACGATCAGTGATAAAAATGCCCAACTTACCATGAAATGTAGTCTCAAAAGAAAGATACAAAGGTATGAGATAAAAAAAAACTTGTTGTACTTACTCTCCTGTTGATTGCTCACTTTTCACTCATTTGCTGATCAATGACCAACCTCTTTTGTTGATGCAAAGAGGGGGACTCTTGACCACCACAACAAGGAGTGCAAGAAGGTGATGGATATGATGACTGTATTCTCACCTTTATACCAATTAATGGATACTTACTTGTTTTGTGTCTCTATTTTTCAAGATGAAATGTTCGACAACCAAGGTGAAAAGAACTTCTTAATTCTGTATTGTGCCAAACTTATTATTAAACTCCTTTTAACCCAACGGATGTATTTTGGCAGGCACTTAATGATCTCCCTGTGAGTTGTCATTGTATCAACCTTACAACATCATTCCTTTTAAAAACTTTTCCTCACCAGCTTTTCATGTTACTGTGAAGTGTATTCCACACAAGGTGAGATCTCTCCCTCTTAAGTGTTCGATATAGTCCTTTTTTATACTTACATTTGCTTTATCGTTGGTCAAAACGTTTGAAGTATGATGATGACATGGTGAGAAAGCGGACCCCCCTTTTCTGCATCCTGCTATGTTCCCCTCTCTCTAATGATCGCTCACTGTGACTATTTCTGCAATACACTATATAGACGGTGAGAACACTCTACTGGCCCTTAATTTGGTCTCTGTTTCATGGCCAGCTTACTTCATTACATTTTTTCAAAACAAACCATAGAAACAAGAAAGAGCCATTTATCACAAAGACTGGAGAAGCATACAATACGACCGAGACAACCCTATTTGTATTACGGAGCATGATATTTATTATGCATGTTTGAGGGCAGTTAGTGGAAATGGTTTATGCCAATATGCAATATGTATGGAGTGTTATGACAAAACAAACCGAAGCGTGTCCGACGTAATAGGAGCAAGTCTGCATGTCATTCAAACGCTTGGAAGCAAGATATGTGTTGTCATAGATTATGTGATCTTGAGGTGACGAGGGATCCTTGGTGGTGTGCCAAAGCTGTTCGTCATACTGAAGTTTGGGAAGGTAGAGTTTCGGGTTGTATCAGTTGTGAGAGGGAGTTCTTGAAAGTAGGAGGGAGAGGTTGATGGTGTTTTTACATCAGTGATACAAATGAGTAGTGAGAGGGAGTTCTTGAAAGTAGGAGGGGAGAGGTTGAGGGTGTTTTTAATATCAGTGATACAAATGCACTATGAGCAGTTACCATTACCATGGGGAGGGTGGATAGTATTTGTTGGCATGGTGTGTGCTATTTTAATGTGAATCTACTGTTCTATGCGGCAACTTTTTCATGTGATTGGTTGAATACCGGCTTTGACACTACAGGTCCTGTTCAAATCCTGTTCATAACGTGAAGTATCAGATGGCCGGATTTGTACCGGATTTGTACCAGATCAATTCGCTCGCATAATTTTCAGTATTAAAAATACACTCTGTATGAAGCTGGATTCTAATCTGCCGGATTTCAGGTAGTCCCTCATTTCTACAACTCGAAGTAGGCAAAAATAGAATTTGTTCAAACAAAGAAGTTTCGTGAAACTCCTACCAATGCAAAATCGAAAATGATAAAATTACATTTTTGAGAACAAAGGAGTACTCAAAACGGTACTCCTACCCTTGGTCGGAGTTGTTTTTTCAGTTCTGACCGCGATCTATAGTTGACTTATAGTTAGAATCTATAGTTAGGGGCCCAACTATAAGCTGTTATAGTTGGCCTATAGTAAAAACTGCATATTGAAGATAAGAGTTATAGTTGTGAAAATATTTCGCACGATGATCATCTAGCAAATCCTTGTTCACATAGGAATTAAATACATCTAAATTGGAATCATTTTTTGGACATATGGAAGGCTACATACAGGAACCTATAGTTGGCCTCCTTTACAACTATAACCACAACTATATTTTCGGTAGCAGTGAAAATCTTTTTTACTCACTCCGCATGTTTTTATGATGGGCGGGGATGATGCTTCGTCCAATAATCTGCGGTTGAGGGGGCCGGGCCGCCAGTAAAAACGAAATTGGTCCTGGCAGACTGAGCGATCCCGCAGCCATTGGAACCGCATGTCCATGGCCTTCGTTCGCTTGGGCTGGACTCGTGCGTTGATGATGGCTTCAGCCGTCGAGTTATCCGTTTGGATGGGTGTCGGCGGTTGCCGATGGCCCATTTCTTCGAGAATGGTACGTTCGACGACTGCTTTTTTCGCGTTGATAAATAATGCGCCTAACTCTGATTCTGATGCCGACGACATTACAGCCTTGATGATTTCCGCAACGTTGAGAATTGCTCCGTTATTTGGTGGATGCTTGACGTTTTCCGAGAGAAAATGATGTCCCCCAGCTCGGCTGCGTGCCGCGGATTCATTCAAGTAGCTCGCGTCGCTGTGTGCGGCTAACACCATTACACTCTTGCGATACGTTAGTACGGCTGGGTCTTGGGTTGCGACGAAGTCAAGGAATTGCTTGACCCGTTTCATGGTATTAGTCGTGGGGTTGGCTTGTTGGGTTGCGAGAGCGCTGAGAGGGGTAAGTAATGTCCCGTCTACAGCCCTTGCATACCACAGGAATTTGCCGTTAACCTTTTGCACATGCTTTTGCTCGTCCTTTCCGACAGACGGCGATTCGTCGGTTTCAACAAATTGTTCTGCCGCACCATATTTGATGGGAACGTGAGGGTAGGGGGAATCTTGCGCTTTTGATGGTTCCAAATTATCAAATTGCCTCAGGGCTTTGTCTCGGTAAGGTTTCATTGACAGATGCACCTTTCCTTGATCATAATCCCAGCCGAGTTCAATTTTGACAAACTCTTTCCCTTCCTTGTCCAAAGCTACATCGTAATGTTTCTTTAGTGTCGCAATTAAATGATCGAGGTCTTCCTCTCGAAGGTATTTAATACCAAAATCGTCCACTACGAGGACAAATTGTAAATCTCTCGTGTCATGCTTCCAAAAACCAGGTACGATCTTACTCTGAAAATATCCTTCGGCATTTAATTGCTTTTCTAATAGCTCATTGGCCAGGGCTCCACTTTGGGGTAAACCATACATACCTCTGGTGATGCGAATGTATACCCATCCGTCGGGGGTGGCAATCTCCTTCAATTTGTATTCATCGACAATCTCGTCGGGCAGGTTGTCTAATCGGATTTTGGTGAATTCCGGCCTCTTGAGCGGAGTCATTAGATAAAAATTGGCTAGATCGGCATTAGCAAATCTTGCTCCGGGCGTTGAAATGACGCTGTTGAAGAAAATCTTAATCAACAACAGGTCAGCCGTTGGGGTTCCTATGTCATCCTCACACTTGATCAGGTTTCCTCCAACCGTAGCCCTTGAACGATTGGGTTCTTTCTTTTCAGTTCGTACCTGACATACCATCCTAATGTAAGTGACATCCTTAAATCTATCCTCTGGCACTTCGCTTTTAGGAATAAATCTGATAGTATCAGTGCCTTTTACTCGTCCGCCTACCCCTTGCGCCAGACGCCCGAATTCATTGGCCGCTGAAATGCTCCAGGCCTCTTTGAATCTCGGATGCTTCAGTAGGGCTCAATATTCGAGTATCTTTCCTGTCTCGACATCCAGCACCGGGGCTGCAAACTCGTGCCACCGCATTGCCACGCGTTGTGCTATGGAGCTCGGCTCCTCAGGCTCAGGCTGGCGGCACCTAGTTTTTACACGGTCGGCGATACTCTCGCGTGGGAGGGCAGTAATGGGTGACTGTGGTTTGACTTGTACTTGGTCTACCTCGTCATCCTCCACCCTTGGACACTCCACTGGCTCTTGCACCCTTGGAGGATAGGCATTGATGCCATTGTTGACATTGGGCTGCACAGTCGGCGAAAATTGCACCCTTGGACGTTGCTGTGTTATGGGTTTGCGATTGCTGCTGACAGGTAATGGTTGGGTGGTCGACTGTGCTGGTGGTGACAGTGTTGTTTCGATTCGTTGCAGTGCCTCGAGATGAGCGGAACCTTTTGCATTTCGGATGCCTTGGATCGCGTGCATGAGGTCTTGGTAAGCCTTTACAATTGCGTCTGCTGGTGTGACTGTCGGCTGGGTGATGTATTTGTGTTTAAAAAACACTGTATCACTGATGCGGATGGATCTGGTTGCTTTGACAAATATCTTGTGACATCTGTAATGCTCTGGTGCCATGCCTATATACCATCCATCACTCGAATGCTCACCCCACGATTTCCGTTTGTTAGGTTTATTGTGGAATTGTACAGCACATCCCATCGGTGCCAGCGGTGTCCGATTAAAATCGAATTGTCCGTGGTGATAGGCATAGGAGCTGATGTTAGGTGCAACGTTAGATGGTCGTAGGATGGCGAGCGTCGCAATCATTTGCGGCAATAACCGGTCCCATTGGTTGATTGGGAAGTCATTGGAGACTCCAGCTAATGTAGCGATGCAATGGCCCTTAAAGGTTTGTATTGCTCGTTTGGCAGCATTTCTCCTGTGCATGTCTGGTGGCACTAACTCTACCTTGCATCCGTTGTCCCGAATAGCCAGCTTGAACTCCTCTGGTGCCTCATTATCCAAAATGTGCCAATTCGGGCTAATGACCCCAGTTTGTTTCCACCGCGTGAAGATGGTTTGGTAAGCTGTGACGAGTGACTTTGTCGTTCTATCTCGCATTGGCTCACAATCGATGTAATTTCCATCCAGTTCCACCGCAACCATGATATACTTGTTACCTCTGCTCGAAACAATTGGCACACGACCTGTTTGGTCGGTGTACATAGTTCTTTTGGTCGCGTCGTATACCCGTAAGTATACGTCTTTGTGTTTAATCCCTGGTGCTTGCTTGAATCCTTCTGACGTTGCATCCTCGTCTACAATCTTTGTCGATCTGACACCCTGCCGTTGTTGTCGCATGTGTCCCTTTTGGGTCTCCTCAGATTCGGGAAAGAACTTGTTGATGTTCTCAACCGTGAGGCCTGGAAACGACGTGAGGAACCCCCGTCGCGCTGCTTCTACCAGCGTGGCTTTGGTGGGGTAACCTAATGAAGCGTGTAAGAATGCGACTAGTTCCCTTGTTGAGGGTAGCTCGTACACGTTATACACTGCCTCGGTCGGCGCTGGTCGGTCCATGGCGATAGTGTCCGTGTTGACGTTTGTCACGGATGGTTTAAGTGCTACTCTCCATAGTCCCTGCGCATCCCTCCACCCTTGGAGCAAAGCTGTTCGCTGTGAGGTGAGTCTGATGTCATTTTCATCATGCACTGTTACTCCTTTGTCATGTGGATGAAAAATAGTAACATATCCATTGTCTGCCAGTTGCTTCACACTCAACAGGGAATTTGGCTGGAGCTCAGGAAGGATGTGCGTGATTCGGGCTTCAGGTCGGATGTTTTCAAGAGGCAGCAATGCCGTAGCTGTTGTCTGGCTGTGTTGGCCGGTTGCTACTGCAATGGACAAATTGGAGGGACCGGTGAGTTTAAGTCCGTCCGATTCTTTGCTCAAGTGTACCGTTGTCCCTGAATCTATTATCGCCGTATCTCGAAAATCGTTTAGGATGGCTTGGAAAGCTGCCTTGGCTTCTATTTGTTGTTGCGTGCGGAGGCGTCGCCGTGTCCATGGCGGGACTTTGAACTTTTGACGTGGAGGATGCGGTTTAGTTTGGGTTAATATTGGTGGAGCAGGAGGGCCAGTTGCAGTCAGGTAAGTGAACTCGGTATTTAATTTACTGAGGTCGACTTTTCCTGGCTGCCACTGCTCTGTGGCCTCTTGCTCCCCACACCATCAGGTATCCTTTTTCTTGCGCTCGGCCGCTGGTTTCCAGTTGGCTGGACGCTTGGAAGCGTTGGCTTCGAGTTCCCAGCATTCCTCGTGTTTGATGTGGCGGCGGTTGCAGTGGGGACACTTGGGGCGTTGTCCATTGGTTGCAGGGGTTCCATTGCCGGCAGCGGTAGGGAGAGTGCCAAGGATATCCTTGAACATCTTCATCATGTTCTCCATGGATTCCTTTTGGCGATCCTTCATGGCCTCGGCGAGGGCGGCGTATGCCAGTGTGGATTTGGCGGCTTGTTTGAGTTGAAGCTGTTGGATTTGTTGTTCCTGGAGTGCTGTGGCAGCATTGGCAATTCAAAGCCAGCATTTTTGGCCGTATCTTGAGATTTGTTGCGCTTGGTGAATTCGATCGTGATGAATGGGCGGAAGTTGGCGAAAGTTTTGTCGGCGGCGGTCTTATTGTCCCATTCACGGACAGCATTGTCATATTCTCCCGTGGATTTGACGCGCGCGAGGATGAGGGCGAGCCTTAAGGGTTGTTGGTTGTGCAAGCCGGCCTTGATAAGCTGGCGTTCGATAATGTCGTCGCGAGCGAATTTGGTGGCTGGGTTTTCAATGCCGTCCCATGGCTCGGTAAGTTTGTCATTCAACTCAGATACGTCCATGTAATCTAACACTGCTCCTCCCAAAAGCAGGTGATCGATCATTTGCTTTGGTGTGAGGTGCGCGAAACCCATGCTCGTGTGTCGAATGCTTTCGAGCCACTCAGGGTCGATGGCTTCTCGAATCTTCTTCCAAAGTCCATTTGCGACACCCAGGTAAGTCTCGAATTCTTTCACTTCCAATTTGTGTTCTGCAACTTGGCGCTCACGTATGATTGCGTCGTTGCTTGGGTTCAAGGGTACGCCCAGGATTTGTCGGAATGGTGAAAGGCTCTCCATTCGCCGAGAAAGTGCGATATTCGGCATCTTCGATTAACATCCCCATGTGTCCATGCGAACCTCCTCCATTTGTTGTGGGGATGGTTGCGGCGCATTTGGTGAGTTCGTTGACCAATTTATCGATATCCTCGTCCGTTGGTTGCCCATGGATCCAAGTGATCTGGAAAGCTTTGATTTGCTCTTCTGCGTCTTGTTTGTAACCCATTGTTGTTTATTTGTTCGTTTGCCTTCAGAAAGTTCACTAACGATTGCTAGACAGCGGCAAAAGACTCGATTGCGTAATTAGATCGTTAGTGAATTAATGAGCTAGCATTGGCTTTTGGTGCTCAGCAAAGTTTCTATAAAACTAAAGAAAACTCTTGCAAACTCTAAAATATTTTGCATACCCCGTATGTGCTCTCAACTGGCCCTAATAGGTACCGTAGTACCTAATATGCCGAAAAATCCATCCTGTGTTTGACAGCAAGAACCCCTTGATAGATGAGTTTCAACCACTGCCTATTGAAGTTTTTGATCGGTGCCTCAACATATTACAGAGGATTGGATTGTGGTCTCCTCCCACTCCTGATCAACCAAAAGGTAGTATTCACCATGACTTACTGGATCCAAAAGGGCACGTTGGTGTTGTAGTTGTACACCCTTCAGCAAGGGAGAACATGTCACCAGTTATGAGTGAGCATTTTTCTTTTACAAGGTCAATGAAAAACATGCAAATCATTGCTAGGACAAACGGGGTGGCTCTCTATGTCGTTAAGGTGAAATACTGTATTTCTGTGCTGTCATTGTTGATGAGGTTTTGAAAAATATATATGCTACATGGTCAATATCATGCATCACCCTATTCCCTTTTCATGGTTCATGATAAATGAAGTATGTCATTAAGTGAGTCATGCGCATTCTTACATAATATCATTCATCTTACTCCTCATGCATTTCATGATGAATCTAAATTATATGTCCATCTGCCTGTTGAGTTTTTAAGAATTGATAAAGGAAATCGTTGCATACTTTGGGCGGATGCTTATACTGGAGTAATTACTAGAGCAGAACATCAGTTTCTTCACAACACCAAAATAGCAACTTCTGCCATTAACGAAAGGAAGGCATTCAACAAGTCAAGGAAACGGGACCATCCCACGGGGCGATATATTTCATTGCCGCAGATGTTGCACCAACTTTTGGGTCAAAACGAGATATTTACTAACCAAAAATTTGAGGTGATCTCTACCTTGCCTAATGAATACAGGGGAACTGTAAGCCTACAATTAGATCAGAAAGGAAACCTGACAAGACCACATAATCAACAGAATGATCCAGAATTTGATAACAATCACAATTTGGATACAGCTTCTCTTTGTACTCACTCTTGCTCAATAAGGGCTCTGAAACTCCCAATGAATTGCCAGTTTACCGAAAATCAACGCCTTCTCATGGATCCTTCTAGCACCACGTAGAGTTCAAAAATTGACAAAGTCACATTATTTGGATTGCGACCAGTAGAACTGTTAGAGTTGTTTCCAAAACTCTCAGATTACTATGAATGGTTTATTGCAGAAAAGAAACCTCTCACAAGAGATGAAATTAGCGCTGGACTGAGCCCTAATGTTTGCCAATGTATGTGGATTGATGGTGTTGGTAGAAGGATCATGCTGCAGCGACAGGCAATTCAGCATGCAACTGTGAGGCTACTGTCTCTGATGGAAGATGAAGTACAGGTCCATTTCTAGATACTTAGGTGTCATCTCCTCAATGTTGTATTTGTGAATCCCCTGGAAGAAAGAAGCAGATTGTTCATATGGGACAATAAGGGAGACATGTTGCCGATCTCAGTTTTCTCTAAAGTTTCTAGTGACTAACTTTCTCCTCCATATGCTATTAGTTTTAGGAGAGTATGAAACAGAACTCGACTTCAAAGAAGCCAACTCCATGAAGGAGGCCTTCCAAGTTGCAAAACTCATTAAAGACACAAACACTTTATCTGACAATGAGGCTTTCCTGAGAGAGCAAATTGATATAGTTTTGAGACGTGTCATAAATGAGATATTACCACTTCAGCCTATAACCATGAGACGACTTGATGATGCCATTGTACGGACAGAACAGCTTCTTCAGTCTGCAATTTTAAGCAACTCAATGCCACTGTCTGGATTGCCTCCTTGCATAGCTACAGAACTTTTCAATGAAAGAGGTGAGGAACTTCAAAGGGAATGGATTGAGAGAAAAGATCGACAGCTTAATTCTATGTTGGGAAACTTTCCTGATGGACTAGATGGTCCACCAAGTAAGGCTGATATTCTGAAGGCAACCAAAGTGAAGCCTGTAGTTTGGAATCCGTTGACTGTTCTTAAGAGATCAAATCGTCAAAGCGAGGAGTCTTACAAGGAGCAACAGCTTGCCCTACGCCTTGGGGTGAATGCAGTGAATACATACAGCCATGTCTTTGGGAATCAAAATGTGCCTAGGGGTGTATTAACAAATGGCGCACCAGGTGCCGGAAAGACTTTTGTTCTACAGGCACAAGGTCTTTATGGAATGTCTATGCGATTAAGAGTCATGTCTACAAGCTTAATGGCAGTCAGATAAATTGCTTTAGGGGGAATTCATCTACATAGACTGTTCAAATTTGAAATTGGTAAATCAACAGATCTCTTTCGTTTGGCCAAGGTAAGAAGAATATCTGTCATCTATTCTCAATATTATAGAATAAAAGACTCTTTGAAAGTCTGTTGGCAATATTACTTATAATTCAAAGCTGTCCCTTGATCGACATCATCAAAAGACAAAATTCCTTCGCATACTTTTGACCATGGAAATGCTCCTCCTCGATGAATGTGGACAACTAAGTGCTCAACAGCTCGCATTAATGGACATAATTTTACGACCTGCAAGGAGCAGTGCTCTTCCGTTCGAGGGTGTACTGATTTGTGGAAGCTTTGATCATGCTCAGTTAGGAAGTATAGGGGGGCTGCCCTTTTTAATATCATCTCATATCCTTTCTGATTTCACTTTAGTGCGGTTAGAACATTCGGTAAGAGCCTCAACCGATTTAGCCTTACAGGTATGTCTGTGTAAAAAATGTTTGATAATTTATTGGCTGTGGGTTAACGCAGATTGATGAGTAACCAATAATCTGCTTCTTCCGGTTGTTGCACAAAAGGAAATTCAGCAAATAACA
Organism: Cyclotella cryptica; assembly: GCA_013187285.1. Classification (NCBI taxonomy): domain Eukaryota; phylum Bacillariophyta; class Thalassiosirophyceae; order Thalassiosirales; family Thalassiosiraceae; genus Cyclotella; species Cyclotella cryptica. Next base: position 99,283 of record JABMIG010000341.1, read on the forward strand.
AGAACTAGCCAATTTGTCCTTCAAGAGGATGATGAGATCAGAGATAGATTTTATTACCTAATGAACAAGCATATCGCATTTGTTGAGTCATGGGAAGACGAGAGAATTGCACCTAATACACAGAGAATGTACCACAGACGAAAAACTGCCAATGATACAATGCTAGAATTCATTCGTGATACAGAGCAATTTCTGGTTGCAAAGAAAATACCTCATATAAAAATTATGTCGAAAGACTACAAAAAATAAGTGATTCATTGAGGTTGAGGGAAACTGTGCAATAGTTGAGGTATACGAAATATTTAATATTTTCGTTCAGAGGGAGTGAACAAAACTTAGGTACGGTATACAACATCCCTCCAATTTCGCCAGCTGTACTGGATTTTGTGAGAGACGAACATTACATACGTAGGATTGACGACTTGAACAGAGAACAGATAATTCGCATTTGTGTTTGAATTTCGAAGACAACACGAATTGCGCAAGGTCTTCAATATTAGGTAATGAATATTTACATTAGTACTATCGAAGTAATGCAAATTTTCGAACAAGAATAGGCTTATTTCTATTTCCGAGAGATAAGGCAATAACCGAGGAATAAGACTATAACCGAGTCTCGGTTATAGTCTTATTTCTCGGTTATAGCCTTATCTCTCGCTTATAGCCTTATCTCTCGGTTATAGCCTTATCTCTCGGAAATAAGAAGCATGTCTACATAGGAATAGTACTTAGTCATGTAAATCTCGGGAATAAGCTTATTCCTCGGGTATAAGCTTATTCATCGGAAATGGTCTTATTTATAGCGCTATTCCGAGAGATAAGCCATTTCAGAGATATAAGGCTATTTCCGAAAAAGGCGATATTGTTTCGTCATGGAGCGGTTGTGCTTATGTTCGATGGGATTTTCAAAGATTTTTTTTATTTTCAACCAGATCATTTTCAATAAAACAACATATGATTATTGTATTGTTCCTACATAAGGCTGTTTCTTGATCTAAGTATATTTTTCACATTTTTTCCAGTAATTGAAAAGAACTTTTGTCAAAAATAAAGTTATCTGTTACAATTGTCTTATCAATTGAAAATAGTGATATGATGCCATACAATAATACATATCCTACATTACTATTTTGCTAGCTTCCCTCAACCTCATTGGCAGATCCCATGGAGACAAGGGAGAAAAGCATCCTGGATATGCCAAACCAAAAAGTGAGAGAACCAAACCAACTTTTCTTCTATGCCAGAGCACTATTTCAATCAACAAAAAATACATTGGAATACTCTCAATCACAACTAATGATTATGGCACATGTTCCCACGAAGGAACAAACTGACAACTGGACTGATATAACACTTTTTGCATCTCCTCCTGGCAGAGAGTCACCACAACAGTTATTTTTGTTTGAGCCACCAACGGAAGATGATTTACTTTGAAAGAACTGGACAAAGGTCAAAGTTTCTGTTTGTCCAGACAAAATGACAACCAAAGGATCAATATCTGCATTCAGAAGACAGTACACACTAAAACATATTGGTTCATCCACAGTGAGTTAGGGCTTCTGTTCAGTGGAATGAATTTCCCTATAAGGAGACATGTCTTATATTCAAATGCTTTTTGGGGGAATAGGTGAACAAACAAATGGGGAATACACTTTTGGTGCCTTGTGCTATAGAGGTAATGAGCATCCCCTTCTCCTTCCATGGTCAAGTGTTTTTCTTTTTGCAACAATTATCAGTACTTCTTTATTTCTTCACCATTGTTGCATTAAACATAGGTAACAACAAAGTACTACCCTTGGGAACCAGGCCAGGTGGTGATTGCCCTTTCAAGGAATGAAGACAGTCGGTTCATCACTATTGTTACTGATGACAAGGAAAAGGCAATCAAACGTTTATATGATACATTATGTATTAGAACTCAATGGACCGCACTGAAGGAAGCCATTGTGGAAAGGTTATCCGTCTCTGGAAATGAGGAGAACAGGGTATGTGGTGGGAGAAGAACATGTAGCATCAACCTGCCAGATAGTATCCATACCGCATCTGTGATTTTACCTTACCAACATCAAACAGTGGCTGCGCGTATCATCCATCCATTTACACTTCATCCATGCAGTCTTCTGAATTTTGGACCAGAAGCGTCAGCATTCCCGACAACACCCCCTCCTACATGCTTCTCGCATACCATGAAAGGTTTTCTGTGCGGGTGGAACCGAGAAAAATATTGTTGTCACTTTGTCTACCTCCTGTCCTTCTCACCATCATGCACGTGCACCTCCTTTATGCACCATTTCACACACAGCCCCTTCATGCATAGTCCCTTCCCTCGCCACCATCACTTTCCCTGTCATCACTTTCACCATCGTGCACCGTCCCTTTCCCCATCTTGTGCAAAAGTCATATCACTTTCGCCATCGCTTGTGCCATTGCTTGCACCATCACTTTCGCCGTCGCCATCACGTTCACCATTTCGCCATCGCTTTTGCCGTCGCCATCGTGTTCGCCATTTTGCCGTCGCTTTCGCCATACGCTTTCACCGTTGCTTTTGCCGGGTCGTCGCTTTGCCGTTTCCTGCTATCGCATTATCTGTCTCTGTGCTTTCTTTTGCAGCTTTCGCTGTCTCGAGCACCGTGGCGTTCATAGTATTTAGCACAGGTGCTTTGTACTGTCTTGAGCACTGTATCTTTTGCCATCTTGAGCACCGTTGCCGAGCACCAGAGCTTTTGCCGTCTTGTGAACCAGCGCCTTCACCATTGTGCACCGCCCTTGCCATTGTGCACCCCCTTCGCCATTGTGCACCGTTGTGTCAAAGTCCCAGTCCTTTTTTACATCCTGGGTGAAAGTGGCCCTTTGCCGCGTCAAACAAATAAGCTAACCGAGTCTTTTATCTCTTATTTGTTCGCGACTTACAGACAATAAAATAACGTGAGAGGTGAGTCCTTGTGATCAGATAATAACAATAACAGTTTGGATATGGAATATCAAGAATGATATTCATCCCACTGCTAACTAATACCTAATCATAATATGTTCCAATAATTATTTTCCTTCGCTTTTTCTTTCATCATCCTCCACTGCTGCGATGAATACATGTCTATTTCTCCTGTATCGTGTGTTGCTGTGTTTGTTTGCATCTGTGGCAATACTGTATCTTGACTTTTTGATTCCACTGCTGCATCAGACCATAAACTCCATCTAAACTTAGAATATTTACACAATCGGACATAATTCCTGAGTGTTATATTCGATAGTTGTTTGGCTGTCCCAACAGAGAGGGCGGGACACCGCAACATGTCTAGTAGAGTATATCTGTGCTGCAGCGAGTCATCCAGTCATGATAGATGCTCCACGAATCCTCTTTGCGAAGGCACCAATGATTCTCTCTGGTTGGTCTGTCTGAACTGTGACAGATCAATGAAACTGTCTTGTGCCTTCGAGTTTCACAAAACTGTTGAGGCATCCAACATGCCAGAAGTTGTGAAGAAATCAAGCAATTGGTTGACACATATTGGGTCACTGTACCAAAATACTAAACTACCCACTAAGGACATCCTCTTGGATACTTTTATGTCATGCGAATTATCTGCATGTCTGGATCCATCTGTCAGACCCTCCATAATGAAATTACCCACTCCTAAAACATTTCCCTTTCAGTTTGCCTTGCATGAGGGAGATGAAAGTTCAGATGAGGCCCAGGTACAAGGCATCCAACCCATCCAGTCCAGGGAGGAGAAGGATGAAAATTCAGATGTGACCTATGCCTCAGCAAAGAAGAGAACAAGATATGCTGCTGCCAAGGACTTGTCATCCCAGATCATGAAAGAATATGTTGCATGTTCTGACAGATTGGAGTATCTCAAGGAATACAGCTCAGTCAAATGCAAATCACTTCTGCCACCTAACTACAGGAATGTTTTTTGCAATTTTACAGTTGACTTCTGTGGAGCCTTCTATGTACCATCTCATCGGATCGTTACCTGCAGCTATGCAGATAACAGAATGCTTTATTGTGATCACCGTGGCCTTGGTAGATCAATTCAAGACAACGCAAAGGGATTGCCACACATGGCCCTTTCCGGTGATTGTGCTGATGCTCTTACCAGATACTACAAGGAGGAAGAAAACCCTATTCCTTATCTCTCATCAAAGGACTTCAAATCATCACTGATCCCAAATGTTCCCTTGCCTGATAGAAACATACACAACTGGTATGTTGACTTCTGTTACCTACCACAGGTAGAGACAATTGCCTCGATTGAAAAGAAAAATGGGCGACAGAATGTTCCCATGCAGGAGTTGTTATCAGCAAAAGTATTGTGCCACATGAATGTTAGATATAAAGCACAGCACATGATAGTGGTTGGAGGATTAGAGCTTGAAGGAAATATCATGTCTTCCAAACTCATCTGCTCCAGATTGCAACAAATGCTGTGTAAGGGCATTTCAGATTCTGAGGCAGAGGCATTGTTTTCAAACATTATTCCTTTCTGTGGAAAAAATGGTATGGAAGTTCAAAGAGTCAGTGGCACAAATGGCTTAGCGAATGACCAGTCAACTAGAGATATTCTCTCTCTATTAGCAAAAGACAACAAACTCCTTCCAAACAAAGCTGGAGCATGCCTTATTTTACCAGGTGAGAAACAATATTGGATATTTTACAAACGCCACAAGAAAAAGATTGGCAAGCCCCCAATCGCAATGTACAAATACTCCCCACCTCAGATTGGCGGTTCCATAAAACTGCATCCAAATGTTTTGGATGTTTTTCCTGTCATTGGAGAATTTGAGTATGTGAAGATGATATCAGTACTGCTGCTCCATGAGATAAACGAAAGAGAAACATTTCTGTCAGGTAAATCAATTTCTAGAAATGCACTAGCACCTGAACTGGCTTCAATCAGCTATGCAAGAAAGATATTCCGTTTGACTCAGTCATATTCTGCAATGTGCAAGAATTACCTTGCTTGCAATTCAATGTCTGTTGTGGCTTGGCCTGTTCGGCAACATCATGACCAGTTCCATAAACATGGGGAAGATATTGAAAACAAGATCCTTTTTGTCATTGAATCAATCTCTAAAGGATTAGGAAGAGGAGGCTCACTAAAAAGAGAATTTGTGTTTGGACTTCTGGATTGGTCCTATTAAACTCAGAGTGCAAGGGATTTCTACACCACTAATGCAGTAGCAATGGGATTGGGGCAACCTGAACCTAGACATGCAGAACGGATGCTCGCTAGGTATTTTGAGCTTGGTGGGGATGCAGAGAGTCGCTGGAGGGACTTATACAATGATTTCATGCATAGTAGAAGTAGTTAGTGAGGAAATGCATACCAATGCATCATAAATTACAGATAAAAAAGGGAACTGTTAAAATTTTGATGCTATTCCAACAATAAACCAACAAAATAAAGCTTTTTGCCGATGCGACATCTTCGTCCCTGTACTCTTCAATGATATTCTTCACATTAATCCAATAATCCTTCGTCTCCGATTCATTACAATTCAACTCTATATGGGTAATGTGGTAGGTCACTCCAGAAGACTGAACTGAAACATCTTGTTGACCGCCACCTCTGTTGGTAGAACCAGCATGGGCTATCGCTTGATCCTTAGTACGCCCACGTCGTGTCCAGCCTAGTATGCTGAATCCTTTCTTCTTATTTGCCTGGTCTAGATAGTGCTCCAGCTTTTCAAAAATAGTGGCATCAGCACAAGTTTCAGCGGGCATATTGGCAGATACAGAAACAGGGAATCCACCCTCTGTAACAAGACTAGTGAAACTCCTTGAAGTGAGGTGTTTGCACTGAAATTTCTCCAATACCTTTCCCTCGTCATCGTCAACTCCAATTTTGGTCATAGCAGAAACAGAAAAGTCCAAATCAAAAAGAACAGTTCCCAATTGCGTCTGTGTGGTATAACATGGACATCACTCCCTCCAAACCCCGTCCCTTGTCTTCATACCAATCGAGTTGCAGAGGTAACCAAAGCACTTTGTATGAACAACATTTGCATTCAACAGTTTGAGCTTAACAACAGGATAAAAAACCCATGAAGTCTCAGAGACCCTTCTATACGTGGAACCATGGGGAACTCAATTTTTGACTTAGAGACATCCACTAGTTTCAACCCTGATTCGACATTAAGGATTGGAATGCCCCTCTGATCTCCAAAATTACGGTGAGTACAATGCACAACAGTATTGATTATACAAGTACATCAAACACTTCACCTCAACACAAGTTGCACACTGTGAAATAATATCATAAAGGTCTACACAATGAATTTGACGATGACCTCATCGATGCTTACATATCATTCTATGTCACTCCTCCTAACAGTCCAAAGAAGTTTGATAGTGATCCTGACACTTCTTACTCCTCAAACAGTTTAGTGTATCCAAGAATTAGAGAGGCTACAATGAACCAAGATTGTCCTCACTGCTCTAGTACTATCAAAATTGGGGACTTAATAAAAAAGGTTAGTATCACAAGTACTTGGCGACATTACCAATGCTGTTCCAATGATCTACCGTGCTTCCTGGGCCAACACCAGAAGTCAGAGAACGATTGTTTTGTTACATCAAATCCACCCACTAAAGATGAGGCACCACAGGGTTTAAAAAAGCAAACCCAGATTTATCAACAGAAGATTACTAGTACACAAAGCCAGAAGCCAGAGAACTACTTGGCTATCATGCTCAAGACCCTCAAAGATGTGAAGGAAACAGAGGATGGTAACTTAATTCTAATCTTGAGCAGTGGAGGGGAAATTACCATGGAACAATACTACAGGATGTACAAGAACTGGCAAAATTGCATGGAAACAAAGAGGAGCAGATCACAGAACAAAAATCTGATCACTCCTATAGGTCCCACCAGCAATATCAACTCAGTTACCGCTACTCTGAATTTCCAAGACAAAACTTTCCTAGAAACAACAGGTCAAACTGTTTTAAGTGGTAAGATGTTTTGTCTGTATGATCTATTCCTACTTTCAGATGACACTTCATGCACCTTCTTCATTCTTGGTACAAACAAACACTTACAGAGGTGAAAGATCCACCATCCACTCAGGATCATGATGACGGTAAGTCTTTCAATTTGAGATATTTAGTATTCATGGGAGTACACAACACATACTAACAAACTGCTTTGTCTCTATAATCAAATACACATCCAATATATCAACTACAATTCAACAGGGGATCTCTCGCTGCTACTACAACTAATGAAATGGACACAAAAGAATATTCCCCGGTAAGGATATTCATTGATCATTTTCCTTTATGAAAAGACCCATGCTTAGTTACTATCTCTCCTCTATGATATTAATTCATCACAGCTGAAAACTGAGGATGTTTCCGTCAAAACAAATGATCTCCTGGGTATTATAGAAACCAACAGGCAAAAAGAAAAGGACATTAGCAAGGTAAAGTATAGACAAAATCTTTTTAATTGCAACTCAGAAGATGGGAATATTTTCATGAATAAATCTCCCCCTTGTGGAGTTCAGCATCATTTGAAAAAGACACATGACTATGTTGACAAGAAGGTGAATCAAAGGGGTAACTTCAGTGAAATTTCAAAAAGGGGCAACACCACTGAGAATTCATTGACAGAGGATTTGTCGGAGGACGTGTTCACAGAAGGTTCAAAAGAAGATTCGACTGGTGGCACATCACATAGTAGAGATGTGGTGACATCCGATCAAAATGAGTATGAAGAAGATAGCTTTTGGTTCAAGACAACACTGATGTAAGTTCTTATGATCCATCTGAAGCATAAGATGAAGATTACCAAGATGATGACGAGGATGAAATAATCCATCTTGAGGAAGAAGACTCTGAAGAAGAAAGTGATGACAATAATGAGGACAGAGATACAGGATCCATTGCAGAAAATGATGAGAGAGAGACCACAAGGGCATTCATACTTAAGAAGGTCAAAACGCAAGCATGTAATGAAAAAGCAAAGCTTTGCACATGATGAAGATGATGAAAGCAATGACTATCCCCCATGATTGATGATCCAAGTTCAGAAAGTAGCCCAGAGCATCCATTTGGGTCATCTGGTAATGACAGCAGCAAAAGCAGCATCAAAACGAACAATGAGGAGGAAACCTTACACTCTTCCACACATCCTCGGGTAAGAACAGCTATTGAACAAGTTAGAGGGCAATTAACAATAGACCAAACTGTGCCATTTCATGTGACAAAGACAACTGAAAAATGATACATGCACAATATATAATGATAAATCTTAAGTGGTGTAAAAAGAAAGATTTCAACATGTTACTATGATTTACTGATGCAGCATTGGAATGTCTTATTTTGGTTTAGAGAGTGTTCCTAGTTTGACATTACTCCTGTATCGAGGCAAGAATATTCCGGAATAGAAAATATTCCTGGTTCAAAATATACCTGGCTTGATAATATTCCTGTACCATTAATATACATAGTTCAATACTGTTCATGATCCTTTTGTCAGAATCATAGCTATATTGCAACATATTAAGATTACGCAGCGAGTGAGCCCAAGACAAAAGAAGTAACAAATCTGTGGATAGTGTAATAATAGGACCTCATTATTCCATTCTGCCATATATCAAACATTGCACTGTATACAAAAAGAATGGAATATCAACTACGGTGCGGGAGCGTTAGCTTTCACACCTTATATTTAATACTCACTATGTTCGATTATGACATTGAGAGGATCAACATTTTTATTGTAAAGCTGGTTACAACATACTTGAACGAAATAGAAAAATGTTTGCAAAATTTAATTATGATGTGTATACTATACATTCAAAGAATCTTCTGCTTATGGTATATAAATAAAATATTTGAAATATATAGTCAACCTACCTCATTGTCTGATGGCGACTTGAAATCTAAAATATATATATATATATATATATATATATATATATATATATATATATATATATATATATATATATATATATATATATATATATATATATATATATATATATATATATATATATATATATATATATATATATATATATATATATATATATATATATATATATATATTTATATTTATATTTATATTTATATTTATATATATATATATATATATAAATATAAATATAAATATAAATATATATATATATATATATATATATATATATATATATGTTGGCCCCCATATCGATAACCGCCCATTATCGATAATGGACGACCCCACATCGATAATGGGACGCGCGGTCCCCGTATTGATGACGAGGCCCGTTAACTGCCCCTTCTTTCAATATCGGATTCCAATTCTGATTGTGGACACCCAGTATCTATACTGGGATTTTTTTAGCGTAGCCCATTTTGATAATGTTCCCATATTGATAATTTCAGCACTTTAGAACGGCCCTTACTTCCCTTCTCAATTATTTTTAAACTAGATCAATATCGGACGCCCAGTATCGATACTGGGTGCGTCCAATATCAATACTGGTTCCATAAATTTTGGAAATTCCAGTATCAGTGGGTCGATGGAGGGCACGATGAGAACAGCCTCGTCTCGATGGGGCAGACGATGGATGACAAAGGATAGGGATGTGTTGTGCGTTGGGAGAGTTGTGTTGTGAATGCGGAGTGGCTGGTGCGATAGGTGGACGAAATATGAGAACAGCGTCGTCTCATATAGGCAGATGGATATGTGCGTTGGATGCATTGTGTTCTGTCGCCAAAAAAAGAACACACCCTACCCATCTGCGCACGTCACATGATTACAATCCCCGTATTGAAAGTGCCCGATTTTACGGGCCTCGTCATCAATACGGGGACCGCGCGCCCCATTATCGATGTGGGGTCGTCCATTATCGATAATGGGCGGTTATCGATATGGGGGCCAACATATATATATATGCAGCCCATGACAGAACATTCTCTTCAAGTGGTGGAACTTGACCCCGAACGATCAGTGCTCAATGTGATAACCAACCTATTAGGCCAACGGAGCTCCTTGTCCTGATACCTTGCATCTCTTGAATGCCAAGAGAGAGGTGAGTAAAAAGAATGGGACTTCAATATGGAACCTGTTGTGTAATGATTGAGGGGACACAGCAATGCAATGTGTTAGCAGATTTTGACTAGTTGGAATGAAATAATAAGCAGGGAAACAACATTCACGTAAAAGCTTTTGTAAGCAAGACAATAATCAACTGTTACCTTTGATGGGGGTGGTGGTAATGGTACAAAGATGGTGGTAGTGGTGGACCACAGTAGTCTTCTTGCGCTTTTTCCAGTTCTTCATCAACAACATGATGATGTGTTGATGGAGGTTCTGGAGATTGTCAGAAATGAAAATTTTATGACGCAAAAATGAAGGAAAGTGACTGTTGTCTTTGCTTGCTTTCCACTGGCTTTCTCTTTATTTGGGGAGGATTCTATGATAATGGAATAATCCTTGACATCCAAATTCTGTGGATCAGATTTTGTTTTGAATGTTTAATATTGATTCCTTTGTGAAGTCAATGATCCAATGCTTAATTTTTGGCACTTCATGCCATTGGATACAAACATATCTATTCATATATATATTAAGAACAGAAAGCAAGTAAGTGGGAACATATGATCGAAAGTGTCAAGAAGGTGAGTATCGGGTTGGAGGGTGATTCCGTTTCTGGTAAAGTTTCAGTAGAAGAGTATATTCTTGGATCAGAGCTTGTGACTATACCGGATGGTATTATTGATTGAATTTACACTGCCCCGGACTGAAAAATTGATTTAGATGTTAGGGTTTCCAGGGGACAAAATATTGTATTGTTGAAGGCCAATGGGCATGTCGATGGCCAGCAGGTCCCAGTGCCTTGTGTTTTATGGGATCATGCAGAAAATTCTCAAAAGATGGGTGATTTTGGCAACGATCAGTATGTCGACATGATTTGAGTAGAGCCAGGAATGTTAATCAATGTTCGAAGGTTTAAGCGCGGCAAGAGAACTAGTTTCACACAGGTGATAACCTGCTTGTAGAGGTTGACAAATAATGAATTTGTAGTCAGATTAAAACATACTAGCTTATTAATGTTTCAATTCATGAGTCAATTAGTTTGCTAGCTGCATGCAAATTAGTCTCGGGGCCCTGAAGAATTTTCAAAGTAGAACCAATTGTTTGCTTGCATGAATACCCACATATATCGATCCACACTTTGTTCACGTTGATGATTTTGAAAAGAGAAGTAGCTTCTGTGATTGCTATTGCCTGTTGCCTTATCGGTAGATCAAAGGAATTAATGTTGAAGCCAACAAAATCCAAGTATATATCGTCCAACTTTGATGGCAGAGGAGCACTGTTCCTGTGTTTATCGGGGTGTACTGCCTAGAATGAAATCTTGTGCTCCAGGTTCGTCTTTGAATAGAGCCTCATCTTCTCATCATTAAAATGTCTTTGATCCTCTATATCCTTTCAAGATTTAGTTGCATGGTTTGCAGGGATTTCTTGGAAGTGACGAGCTACTGCTGGTACTCCTGCAGCTGCTGGGATTTCTTGACCACAACAAGCGTATTGCTGCTGGAAGGATAGAGTTTTTAGGAATTTTTTATAATTCCTACCTACCTCTACCTACAGTATAATCCAGATTACATGTAACACTGGTGTAAAAGTAACACCTGGCACTCTCACTGGCATTCACACAAGCAATACGCCCAGATTGTATTGCTCCCCATGGCACCCAAGTGTTGCAAAGAAACCTCAGGAGCTGTTGGAAGTCAGAGTCACCACAAAACTTGAACACATGGTAGAAGGGTGGACAGGGTTTGAGATATTTGTGGTCACTTATGGTCACCTTCTGCCAATGGTCACCAGATTTATCAGTTTTTAAGTTACAAATCACCACCGAAATACTTTCCTGTTACAATAAATTTCATTATTCTATCACTACCCCCAAACAATTATAACAAAACCACAGTAGTTTGCATATAATCATCACAACATGCACGACATGTATGTATCATTGACCCAAACATAACACCGTCCACGAACATAACATCCAGATGAAATGGTCAGTTAGCTCCACAAAGATTATGTCCTCAAAAACAACACATATGCACCCCATCTTACCGTCGCCTTGACCACAGCTGTTATATATATAACAATGTCCCATACATAACCATATGGTCATAACTAACTCTGTGTTATATATATAACATCGATCCAAACATAACACCATCGAGAACAATAAATCCAGATGAAAATGCCAGTTAGCTCAACAAGAACAGTTCCTCAAAAACATCACATCTCTTCATTTATCTTACCGTCACTTTGATCACTGGTGTTATATATAACACAACGCGTCGCGTGCGTAACCTATTTGGTCTGCCAACAAAGTGTGTTATTATTTCTCGGCCATGGTGATCTCGATTATATATATAACAAAAAAACGCATTACCTTTTCATAAAAACATGTCTCTTCTCATCATCTGAATTGTCCCATTCACCCCTTAGTCCTCCTCTTCTTCGGCGCTTCCCATTCATCAAAATCCGGGTATTTCCGGCCAAGCCACCGCTCCTCTTCTGTCTGTGCTTGAAATTCCCCTTCAACGCATCCTCATGCTCGCGTGCTGCTTCTTCCCGAATTCTTTCACAGAAAACAAATAACCCGGTTTGGGTGAATCGAACAGGTTATTGAATTCCCTATTGTAACGCTCCATGACATTATTCGTTCTCTGATGTCTTTTATTGATCAAAAGAAACAGCGTTAGTTCTTTGTGGTATCATACTTCCAGATCATATCCAAAATATCGACATCATGCTCCTGGAATAAAACAAACACCTAAAGACAGTGATACTTACATCTCGCCGCCAGTCCCTTTTTGTCGAATTGTAATGAACATCTCAATTAACTTTGGTTTCAACCAAGTTGGGACGAAATATTTGTTCATGAAAACTTCGAATCTCTTCTTTTCGCATCTCTTGATGCCCTTCTTCTGCACCATCTCCCTGATATAATCCACCCCTTTCAGCATATCTTCTTTCCTGATGACTGTCAAAAAGTCAAACATTGGCAATATAATCTTGATGTCATCTCTCGAATCCCCTTTCAATCATGTTGTGTCTGATCGCCTGCTTCCATTGGAAGCAACCGAGATGGTAATCACATCCAAACCATTTCTCTATCGAATTCACCAACGCCCACTCGAAATCGTGCATCACTCCTGTCACATCAATGCCCTTTGGCCCTATGAAAAAAAACACATGAATTTTTTAAGAAAAGTGAACATATAATGACCGTATTATTTTCATGTCCAAAAAAAACCATCATGTTAGGAACTCACCCACGATGGATACTATGTGTGACCACAGTAGGTTGTGCGCCTCTTCTGATTTTTTTCGTCATTGGACAATAAAATATCGGTGTATGCATGGAGCTTGCATGGTCCATGACTGAGAATATCACTACTTGATAGAACCCCCTTGGCGCCCCGTCAAACGTTGCATCGACATGCAAGAATAGTTTTTTATACTTCAGTAGTTTCATCAGAGGATGCAACGAGAAACCTAGAATTCTTTGTGGCCCATCCTCATCACTCCAAAAAATGGAGAACATCAGAAAATTTTCCGTCTTAGTCCCATTTCCGTACTTCATCTCGATCGCTCGGAACTTATCGTCGCCATACATATCCCTGCGAGTGTTCCTAATTAAATTGCATCCCTGCCGAAGCCAAACAGCATCAGTGTTTTATACATTACAACTTTGAAGTCACACATATCATTTGTTATATACATAACATTGTCATAAACATACCTTTCATTTGTGATCCCCCAATAATGTCATTGTAAAATGGATGAATGACAAAGTTAAGTATATATATAACCATGACACATAAACATCTGTGTTATATACATAACATCGATATATAACAAACACATAAACAACTGTGTTATATATGTAACATTGATGGAGAACTTACCTGGTCGAATCATTTCAAGCGGTTTTCCCGAAAACAAATAGTAGTAACGTTAGCGAACATACATTCAAACCGTAAATAATATACAATTCATCGCAATGGGGGGCAAGACTTTACCACATCCGAGCTGAGGATCCTCAGCGCACCGCCTCCTCCCGCCCCCACTGTCTCTTCACGAACCATGCTCCAAATCTTCATTGGAGCTAGCCATATCTTCTCTACAGCCAACTCCGTCAAACGATTCTTGAACCTTTCTGTTAAGTCCGTCATTTCTCTCTTGTCTGGAACGTCACTGATAGATTTCCCTGTTGTTGCGGCTATTCCATTTTTACTTCTGCATACCTCGGAATGACTTCCGCTCAGAGTCCATTCTGACTCCCCTGTAGGCCCTCCCACCAATGTCAACTTTAGCTTCGCGTCGCATTTAAATGTACGATATGACTTGCACCTGTAATAACATGTCATTTTCCTGATGTTCGGTGTCTTCATCCTTGAGTATGGATGACTGATCTCCCCCGTTTTTCCATAGAAGACACGCGTGGGCCACCTCTCATTAACCCAATCCTCGGTAATGCTTATCTTTTAGAGTCTCCCAATTTTTCATCTTCGTTCCGCTTTAGAAGTAACATTGTAAAACATAGTTAGAAGATGGAAATATTGTAATAACAGTGCTTTCCGTTGTGAAATATATATATTACCTCCTGTTTCCCTGATTCTCCACTTTCTTCTTCTGTATACTCCGCCTATCATATTTGCCGTGACCAGCAAAATATTATCAGTCCAGCTGAATCATTCCAAAGAAGACAAAGAAAATGTGTGAGGTAGAGATGTCTCACCAAAAACTCCGCCTCTTCCGCTCCAATTTTGAGGTCCTCTGATTCTCCTTTCGTGTCACTCAAATGGTCATCACCGTCATACTCAGGGTGTATTCGTCCCAATGTTTTATCGCATGCACCCTGGTGTCCTTCAATGTATCACCGCCTAATTTTCCTCTATCATATTTTGTTGGCAAAACCAATGGCTCAAGTTCCTTCAATGAATCAGAGACTCCCTTTGTTTTATATATAACAATGCAATGTTTATATCAAAGGTGCTGTCAGTTCCGGTTATGTATATACCGAATATTCAAAAACAACCACGATATGTTCATATCTTACCATTCCTTCCCATGGTCGAACTGTGACCGTGCCCTGTTATATATATAACAATGTTGTGTTCATAACAAAGGTATGTAATTAACACATTCTCACACATAACATTAATATCTTTGATCTTACCAGAATACCCTTGCGCCTTGTCGTGTTGGTGCCCTCGCAGCATGTTATGTCTTTGTTTTTTGTAGCGTCATAGTCAGTGACTTCTTTAGTTATGTATTTGCTTGAGATAGCCTGACACATATGATCTGTGTGATCTTCCGCTTCCTCTTCGATTTCTTCCTCTGAGCTGTCACTATCCAACTGTGTCGGTAACACCAATGGCACGATTTTATCCGTGACATTCTCATCACCCATTCCTTCTACTCCCTTTGGTATCCATATCACAAAAAGCAATATTAACATCAAGAAACTTGCGCAAAAAACATCATTCTCTTAAGAAAACGCACCAAGCCTACGTCGACCATGTTGGTTATGCTCCCAAATGTCTCGCCCATTCTCATCCCACTAGCGTGCCCACCTCCTTTACGTCCCTTGTTATATAAATAACATTGTTGTATAACGAGATTAGTTAGATGTAGCTCACTGTCATATATGTAAGCTACACACATAAAATGAACTCACATCCATCTGCCCTCTCACGTCGCTAGCCATCCCACTACCATGGTTCCCTTCATAACGTTCCTTGATACATATATAACAACGTTATATAACGAAATGAGTTATATGTAGCTCATTTTTATATATATAAGCAACACAAATAAATGAACTCACATTCATGTGCCCTATTCCCGAAATTCTGTTAGTCGTAGTCCTGTAAGGGTTTCTCACCGCCGCTGGCAGCGCTACAATGCTCTGCTTGGGCGTTTTCTTGTATGGATTTACAACAACTCTGATGTTTGCTGATAGGTTTTCGTCACCGTGATTCCGTTTTCTCTTGATCGATTCGCGGTCCCTGTTTCCATCCCCATCAAAGCTGCAGCGTAATAATAAACCTCAGTGATCTCTTTCTTTGCAGAAATGTACACCTTGCGAAGATAAGCAGTGGTCTTACCCATCACTGAAGTGGTTCCTCGGTTGCATCATGGTTGTTTCGGCTATTCGAGTTCAAATGAAGCGGTGAAATATGTTGGGACAGGTTGCTGTCATCAACATAATGATGGCATGCGCGTGGATGCTGGTATATATTTAATTCTATCGTCATTGGGATCTGTACCAAAAAATAACGTTCATATGTGTGTGGATTCTGGTATATATTCAACACACCCGTCAAATGACCGTTGTGGCAATGTCCCTATCGGTCCACGTGTGCTCCGTCTGTTTTATATGTCAACCTAGACAATGCAGAAATAGGGGGAGTGCGTACCTCTGTGTATATGCGTACCACGATTTGAATATAAGTTCATATTCAGTACCTTAGATGATATGTATGTTATGATCGTATTAATGCTCTAAGAGACACATAATTCATATCATGCTAAAAAACAGTACTCCTTAAATCTAGAGTTGTCATTAAACGTGGTTGTTGTTTGTGCATTGTTATGTGTGTAACAGTGGTATATACACAACACGTGTGTGTGCAAATGATCCCTCCGCCCAATACATATTTATATGCCTATATATATCAACGTTATATATATAACAATTATGATGAAAGGGCGTCGCCACTGCTTCAACTGCGTGCCTATATATATCAACGTTATATATATAACAATTATGATGAAAAGGGGTCGCCACTGCTGAAACTGCATGCTACTACCACAATGCGTTATAAATATAACATGATTTAATTTAAAACACTCGATTGCACGACAAACAATTAACAATTAAAACCAATACGGACGTGTCTAAACCCGTCCTTTAGTACCTCGCGGGTGCTCTGCGCTTGCGTGCGCTTTTCCTAACAGGAGGAGCATTGTTCTGGTTCCCTCCCGGTTTGTTGTTTCCTTTGCTTCCCTGTCCCACCTCCTCCTCATGGTTCTCCTCCGCTGTGTCGTCGTCCGAAGGGCCATCTTCCTTCACAAATGTCTCGCACTCCGCATCCTGGGAGTATCCTGGCGTCTCTTCCGCTGCAAGCTTCTCCTCCTCCTTTTGCTCCCCTCCTCTTCCCTCGCCGCTACTTCCCCAAACGTGTTGTTATCATCCCCATTCCGTCTTTTTCCTCCCCATCTCCCTCTTTCTCTGTGCTTGCCACCACTTCCTCATCACCATCATCCTCCGTGTCTGCCACTGATTCCTCTCTCTCCGCCGCCCTCGCCGCCATCGACATCGTTGACCGTCGGGGCCTCCACAATATCAAGGTTGTACAGAAGATAAGTCGCACTCATGTGCGCCTTCTTGATGTGACGCTGAAGTGCGTTAAATGCGCATACGTGTGTGCATCCGCCGGTGATGCACATCGCCTTGATTTTCATTGTCGAGGAGGTCTTCCCCAGGTAAAAACGCGGGTGGACAACGTAAGCTCCGACGCCGTTGCGGTCGGCCATTTTAATCACTGTCTTGTCAGAGAATTGCGGTGAATAGTTCCGCTTCAACTCAGCCCACTTGCTGTCCGAATCGGACCAGTCCTTGATGGCCTTTGCGGATGGGGCGGATCCTTGTCACACTTGGTGCTGTGGATAGCGTAGCTTCCTGGCTTCAAGAACTGGAAGCACTTTGCGCAGACTATCCCGCTCATGAATCTGGCGTGGAAAGTCAGCGCAAGTGTTCCGTGCTTGGAAAAGCACATCATGGTGTCGTCCCTGAAGTTCCCGCCGCTGTCGGCGCGCTGCCTTCAATGTGATTAGTAACGAAGGCCCACTCGTTGGGCGTGCTCCTCGCCATCCCATCGTCCGTCGCCATGGTTGTGTTTGAAATCGGGTAGAGGGCTCGACGACAATTATGTATAGAAACAAGCGTCAAACTGGATGGACAACGTGAGGGATGCGGGATGTGGAGTTAATATATAACGCGGTTATATATTAGACCGCGTGTTTTGTGTGTGTGTGTGTGTTGCTTTATGCCGGCTGTGATATACAGCCATTAATATAAAATAATGATATATATTCAGCCATTAATATAAAAGAATGATATGAATATTTGTCGATTCATTTAAAAATTGTAAGTTTCCTAAAACTCGATATACTGTAGATATAGCAATTTCAATTTATATAACCGTTTTAATGTATACGGACATTTATACAAGATACTGGTGCATTTTAAGACTCGAAATGTTTAAAATCTTCTTTGTGTTCTCCAAACGTTCATAAAATATATTATATAGGCCGTTTTTTTGGTGACCATTTGCCGAAAGTGACCATAATCGACCATAAATATAAAATACCCGTGCCAGGAAGGGAAAAAGAACTGTGGAAGCCGGAAGGGGTGACACCATCGCCGGTGGCTTTACCGCGATTGCTACTGCTCCCCACTCCAGTGGCGGCATATGCAATTGAGAGCCCATGCACTCCGTGGGAATTATTCAAGTTTATAGGAACCCTCCTCGAGAACACGCCGGAAGAGGGACCCAAGGAAGAGGATGCAGCCCTCATCCGGGCATGGCTGCTTGGGAACCTTCAGGTCGAAGCAGGGAAAACAACGCCGGTGTGGGTATTGGAGGTTCAGCCGGTGGTAACCATAGACCCGGCGTTCCAAGAATGGTGCTTCCACCATCTATCATCCATTGTGGGAAGCACCCCCACCTCCCACACCTCAAGATCTATCCCAGGGGCAGTCATCGCCCCTCGAAGTCTCCCTCACGCGTATGGCCCAAGTGGTGGAATGCCTAGCATCCGGCGGGAGCTCCAGCAACAACTCGGCACAGCAGAAGGAGGGGACAGCTACGGTATACACCAAATATCAGGTCGCTGTAATCAAAGGATACTGTGGCCTTAGGGACACCGGGGCAATTCCCATCATCTGGGTGCTCTTCCAAACAAGCAAACACACCAAAGACCATCGTCTGAATCTGGAAAAGCGAATGAGGGAGTGGTCAGTGATGAATGGGGTGGAAATTGATCACGGTGTGTTCTTTTCGAAGGAAACAATTGACGATATCATCAAGCTGCGCCCCAACCCCGGGGACGGGCACCCGACGCTGAAGACGGCGGAGCGTGGAGTGAGCATCTTGGCCTGCCTTCCTCGATCGCAAAATGAAATCGAAGCAATACGCATCAAAGAGCAGGCAGCGGATGAGTCCAAAACGAATCGAACATTGGCAGAGGCTTTACAGTTGGCGGCCACGGAGAGTAGACAACCCGCCTTGGGGAGTCTTGAACTTAAATTAATTGTGGGCCTTGTTTGGTGAAACCTGTCACTTATATCAAAAAGTAGCGCAGATCCACCAACTCTTTCGACAGCCTGCCATCATGGCAGCCAAGCACGCATTCACCCCCCTGCTTTGCAGGCAGATAATGTGGGCTATCTATGAAGACTCTCGCCAGTTCTTCTCGACAAGGTTGCATCCAGATGATTTCAAGCCATGGGCTCAGGTTATTTTTCCCTTGTCTCTGTTGGATGACGTCATGGGCGGCGTACGCTACCAGCACCCAGTTCTACGATCCTCCTTCCCGGTGGCATGGATGGAGATACCGCCGCGACCAAGCCTGACTCAACTCCCGCCCACAGGGTCGTCACCATTCAGTGGAGCTCGCACCGACACCGTCGGGGCCATGACAGGAACACCGGTAGCTGACCGGCTAGCGCACGTAAACCCAACAATCCGCGGAGCCCTGCGCGAATACCACACAAAATTTGCAGGACGAGTAATGATGCAGCGGATCATGGACCACGCTAATCTCACGTTTAAGGACTTGCCTTTTCTCAACCATCTCGTGGACCCTCAGAGCGGAAAAAATTGGCTATGATACAACCATTGTATGGGCATTTGCCAGCACGGGCGGCAATGCGTATTCAGAAAGAGGAACGGCCACGTAGATGGGGCGGCACTACCACAGGACTTCGCCACCACGCTGGTGGAGAAGATCAGACCAGGGATTGAGTACATGATCAAAGCGGAGTACCCCGCTAGAGGAGCGGACCCCAACAAGAAACAACCAGCACCGGTGAATAGCGAGGGAGGCAATGCAACAAAGCGCCAACGAAGGGAAGAATGACGGGTACTCTGGAGGGACAAGGCTGGGATGAAGCAGGATGAAATGAAAACAGAGGGAACCCAGGGAGACGCAGTGGAGCAAACACTAGGGAGTAGAGCACAGGTTTCTAAACTAATTCAACAGCGCATCGGAAGCATGACTACAGCAATTCCCAGCAACGCACAGTCTGCAACGACACAGGAACACGGGAACTCCATCATCACAAACACATCTGAAGGCCTCCGAATCACGCAACCGCTCTTGGACGGAGGGCAAGGTAAGTATCCACCGGCCATCACCACCGGGGCTACGCCGAGCGCACCATCGACCACATCAATTACGGCCTCGTTTCGCAAAGGTCCATCGCACAGTGCCACCGACAACACGCCGACAGCCGACACCAACAAACCGTCCAACGCAACCACCACGGCAAACCATCCAACATCGCCCAACCGCGACGCCACAGCGGAACAACCACACATAGCTCCCAGCACCTCACATCCTCCAGAAGGAGGCAGGCACCGGTTTACGCAGAACTGCGTCAGGTTTGGGTCGGACCCACCGGTTTCGCCTGAAAAATGTCCAGGTTTACAGCCTCCCACGCTGAACTCAGGTGCTGTGGTCACAGGGACGAACAAAGCAACACACCGCCGGGAGAACAAGCAGGGACGCAGGCAGGCCCAAGAGAACCAACGTGAGACCTCATATTGGTCCATGTATCGGGGGGCACAGACAACGCTAGAGACCAGACAACCGCTGACGAAGTGGAAGAATTCCATGTGCCCTACCGGCTTCGCCCTTCATGATCCAGCGGCGGGACATCTCCTCCAGTACGCGACGAAGGGGTGCCCTGCCAACACTGGCAGGAACTGGACACACAAGGAGATGGAAGCGGCAATCCGCAGGGGACCACACGTCTCATAACGCGAACCGGCGGCAATGGCTCAATTGGCACGGGAGATTAACGAGAAGGTAGCGGCAGGACAGGCACGGATCGTGTTGTGGGACGACATTAAGGACTCGCCTCCGCCAAACCTAAAGATATCACCAGTCGCCATGATTCCCCACAAGTTGCAAGGATTCCGGGCAATCCTGGACCTATCGTTTCGACTACGCCTGGAAAATGGTCATCATGTACCGTCAGTCAATGAAGCCACAACGTTAACAGCGCCACGGGGCGCCATAGAACAGATGGGACACACGCTATCGCGCATCATCCATGCGTTTGCAGAGACTCACCCTGACGCCGTGGTCTTTATGGCTAAGTTTGATATTAAAGATGGGTTCTGGCGCCTCGACTGCGCGGAAGGGCAGGAATGGAATTTCAGTTATGTACTGCCGCAAATGGAAGGCGAACCAGTCCGGCTCGTTGTCCCCAACTCATTGCAGATGGGTTGGGTTGAGTCCCCTGCGTACTTTTGTGCGGCCTCGGAGACCGCACGCGATGTTGCCGCCTGGCACGCCGAGCGCCCTCTCGGAGACATACCAAACAACAAATTCCTACCTCACACGTTGAGCGACGAACTCACACAGTACCTACCGGCCACGGCACCCGACAACAGCTTGCGGTACTTTTTGGACGTTTATGTTGATGATTTTATTCAGCTAGCCATGGCCACCTCACGACAGCAATTGGAGCATGTAGCGAATGCAGTGTTGGCGGGCATCCATGACGTCTTCCCAGCGCATGCCAACCCCAGGGATGATCCAATCTCGCACAAGAAACTCATGAAAAACGACGGACGATGGAGCGCCGACAAGGATTTGCTGGGGTTCAGTTTTTGCGGGCGCCCGGTGGAGCATAGCATGGTGTTAGAACGACCGAAAAGGGAATTTCTGCTTGCGCTTCTCCACAAATGGCTCAGGGCGAGTGCAAAATCAGGAACGGCATTCCGTTTGCAGAATTTGAATCAGTCACGCAAAAAATAAGACACGCGTTCACTGCCATTCCATCGGGACGGGGGCTCCTAACCCCATGCAACAGCATCCTCAGCCTCCGCCCACCAGTGGTGATTCTCCATCGAAACAAAGCCCTCCTCCAAACCATTCAGGACTGCCGCACGATACTCCGCGAGTCCTTAGCGCGCCCGACCCTGTGTCGAGAACTGGTGATGGGCGAGCCAGATTTTGTCGGGATCAAAGACGCCTTGCTACATGGAGTCGGGGGTATAATCGTGGGGCACCGAAAACCGTGCAAACCAACGGTATTCAGGATCGAGTGGCCGCCTGATATCAAGGCGGCGGTCCTGCAAACCAACACTAAACGGGGTGGGTACCTCACAAACTCAGACCTTGAAATGGCCGGCCTCCTCTTCCTGTGGCTGGTAATGGAGGATGTGTGTGACATCTCTCCGGGCACACACGTAGCGTTATTCAGCGATAACTCACCAACAGTGAGCTGGGTTCGCCGACTATCAGCAAAAGGCTCCCGCGTGGCCGGACAGCTTGTCCGTGCGTTAGCATTACGACTGAAGCTACGCCAAGTTTCGCCGCTTACCCCTCTGCATATAGCCGGCAAACATAACGCCCTGACTGATGTGCCGTCCCGATCCTTTGGCAGCGAGCCCCGGTGGTATTGTAAAACGCACGGCGAATTTCTCACGATGTTTAACAACCTGTTTCCTCTCCCATCCCAGAACTCGTGGACAAATTTCCAGGTGTCTTCCAAAATTCGTACGCGCGTGATTTCCGTGCTGCGGACGAAGGATTCCGCAATGGAGGAGTGGCGTCGACTTCCCAAGCCAGGACGACCCATTGGCGAAACTGGGTCGCCTATGTCCGACCTCTGGGGGTGGACCCTTTCCTTCAGGGCATCCCGTATAGCACCCAAGTCAGATGCCTTAGTGGGTTCGCGGCAAGGGTCCGGCGAGGAGGATTTGGCAGAGGACGCACAGTTAAATGCGACACGGTATCGACGGCTCTTTCGGCCGTTGGCAAAGAAATCGCTCTGGCCTGCAACACGAACCCTACCAAGATAGGGATGTCGGACAAACTTCTCCCACGGCTCGGACAAATGCTCGATGGGTGGAGGAAGACAGATGGACCCGTCCTCAAGAAACTCCCTGTGGAAGCTGACATTCCAGAGTACCTAGTACAGCTCGGCCTCCACCCTGCAACCTCAGCACATGAGAAGGCCGTAGGCAACCTTGCGCTTATAGCGTTCTACTATCTCCTACGAATAGGAGAATACACCATCAAAGGGACGCGCAACGAGTCCAAACAAACGCAACAGTTTAAGATGGCAGACGTCACGTTCTTTAAGCGGGACCACACGGGGGCTCTTCGCCAACTGCCGCGCCAAGCACCCAGCGACCTCATAATGTCAGCCGACAGCGCCACCCTAAAACTGGACAACCAGAAAAACGGGTGGCACGGTGTCTGCATACACCACTAATCTAACGGCCAAGAGGCCTTCAACCCGGTTCGTGCGCTTGGCCGGCGGGTGCTCCACATACGGTCAAATGCCCCGGGAGACAACTCCATCTTTCTCAGTGCAGTGTTCCAAGATGGAGCACGGCACGACATCTCCGACAAGGACATACAAGCAGCGCTAAAAATGGCGGCAGCCGCCCTGCACTACCCCGTCACACGGGGAATTCCCATCGAGCGCATCGCCACCCATTCCCTGCGCATTGGAGGGGCCAATGCCCTCTCCCTCGCTGGCTACTCGGACCGCCACATCCAAAAACTGGGACGGTGGCGGGGCGAAACCTTTAAAGAATATGTCCGGGAACAACTGTCCAACTTCTCGGAAGGCATGTCGTTGGGCATGCAAAAGACTTTCGGCTTTGTCAACGTCAAAGGAGGAGTGTTTCATGATGTTACCGATACACTCCTCACAATCCCATACTCCACCCCGGTTTCGCCAGCAGCATAACACGACAGACAACCGGTATCTTCAGTAATGACGCCACCTCCTTGGTGGCTGACACGAGCAGATTTCGGCCCCAAAGTCACCACTTCACTACTCGGGTTTGTGTGGCCGCACTCAGGTGGCCCGCCTGATGCAGCGACCCACCGTCTTTGGCCATGACATGGGAGCAGTGCCAAACCCTGGCGTGTGGCAGTGGTGCTGCACCCCCCTGGCACTGTGGGGCAACTTTGCGCCAGGGGGAGGGGTGTAGTCGCCTAAGTGATAAACCCCTGCATTTTTGGCACCCCCATGTTGTTTCACTACCCTACGTAGCTTGCATGTAGTATCCAGCCAATAGCGCGAGGACTGAGGACTACAAACCTAGGTCCAGTGCACACACTTGATTGAGGTGAGGGACAGACGAAGTCCAGCTGCCCACCACAAATGTGAGGAGGAGGGAGCGAGAGCTCCCTCCAACACCCTCATTCTTTGTTGGGGCAGCACCCTCGCACCATGGCTGTCGCGGGGTTTGACTTGTTTAGCTTGTTTTTGGACCCCTTCCCCACCCTTTAACCAATGGGCAACTTTGCGCCAGGGGGAGGGGTGTAGTCACCTAAGTGATAAACCCCTGCATTTTTGGCACCCCCATGTTGTTTCACTACCCTAGGTAGCTTGCATGTAGTATCCAGCCAATGGCGCGAGGACTGAGGACTACAAACCTAGGTCCAGTGCACACACTTGACTTACCGTACAATATTAAAATCGAGCTTCGCTCGCACAATCGCGGTAGGTTGAATTTAGATATTTTGATTTTCACACGCCGTTTACGTTGAAACCATTATTTTTTGGTGATGAGTTACACGTTGTAAGCATACCTAAAACGCATTTCGCAAATCGTATTTACACATTTACACATTATTTTGTGTTTTGGGGGGAAAATTTTGTGTAAATTTACACAAATTATGTGTAAATTACATCGCAAATCACATTTACACAAATTTTTTTCCTACCTATGATTGGCCCTCCTCTACTCTACTTGGACGGTATCTCTATTATGTATCGGTACATAGGGGTACTGAGATATTAAAAAAAATTAGAAAATAGGACTCCTGACCGGGATTCGAAATGCGATCTGCGAGAAATATGATTTGCGATTTACGTTTTAGGTAAGATTGATCGTTGCATACACAATTTTATGTAAATGTGATATGTGCAAATGCGATTTGCGAAATGTGTGTTCGGTATGCTCCAGTGTGTCAGAACTTTTGGCCATGATTTATGTTAAGTTTAGATATTTTTTTAAAGGTAACATCGAACTAAAAGATTGTGACTACCCATGCATGTCAAACAAGAAAACAGCATATTTAGGCTGTGATTTTTTTCGACAAATAGAGAACAGCAATATCGCTAAAATGGGCTGTTCCTCTATTTGTAGCTCAAATCATGATTTTGTTTATACGAATAGAGGAACAGATAGCCGAAACTGCCCTTTTTCTGTTCTCTATTCATTTTGAGCGATCACGAATAGACAAACAGAGGGGGCTGTTTGTACCCCACGAAACGAATAGACGAATAGAGGAACAGCATTTCCCACCTTTTTTGCATCACTCCGCGTATTTCAAAAACTTCAAATTTATTCTTTTATGTTCTAAATCATATCATAAATGCAAAAGTTAAGATTTCAGTAAATATACTTGCTTCGTCAGTTTTTGTGTTGGCGGGAAGCTTCGTGAATTGGTCTATTGGCCTGGAGGATCCAGGCCTTGGTGTGCGTCACCAGCACTGGCGCATAAAAAACTCGCCAAAAGTCTGCTCACACCATGGACTGTCTGCGCTCTGTTCTCAAGTGACGTCATGATTCACCACCTCATCCCTGCCCCGTCCCCGCCGGTCCCTGTCCGTCCCCGCCCGTCCCGCCCGTCCCGCCCGTCCCGCCCGTCCCGCCCGTCCCGATCCGTCCGATCCGTCCCGCCCGTCCCGCTTCGTCCCGCCCGTCCCTGCCCCGTTCCCACATCCTGCCCACTTTTTTGTCCCCCCCATCACTGCTTTGTCAGTCGCAAGGCTCACGCTGTCTCTTCGCGCACTGTCATAATATTTTGTGTGACTGAATAGTCTACCATCGGACGGCTTCAATCATTCATATTGCTGGATAACACAACATCAATCCCATGCGCGGCTAAATCCTCATTTCTGTCATGCCAGTAACAGACGATCTTGAATCAAAGAGCGTAAAGGAGCTCAAAGATCTACTCAAACTTGAGGGGTTGCCTGTGAAGGGCAGAAGAGCAGAATTGATTGAACGTATTCAAACCTATTCGGGCCAGCCTAAGCCTACTGTTGCCTGGCAATACAGCAATGCAAAGAAAGACCTGAGGAAAGCTCTCATGGACCCACACTCCTGTCTTCACAAAATGTCTGCAAAGGAAGTCCATAATTCCGATCCAAAGTATAAGCAGTACCCATTGTTTCAAGAGCATGTTGTGGAGCTTAAGAAACAAGTTGCAGAGGAAAAAAGGAGTGTGGAAGTCGATGATCTTGCAGCAAAAATGCATCTTTTATCATTTCCAAGATCTGAGCTTAACAAGAGAGGATACCCGCACTGGGAGGGTCATGCTGCCAAGACATTGTTAGAAGTAGATGTAGCGAACAAACTACACAACATGATGCCTCCAGGACAATTGCTTGAGACGAGGGACAAGTACAAAGAGTTCCCTCCAAAAGTTTTTGCAAAACATGTTTATGCTGAGGCAACAAAGCAAAAAGCAGCTGGTTTTTGGGCAGACAAACGTAACAAAAAAGCGATGAAGAATTATTTGCAAAATGTGCGTGATAGATCTAGTGTTTGATGGGGATTCGATTATTGCAGATTGGGGAGTGTTAGTTAGATGAGTGCTGGGTGTATTTTGCCGCAGATTAGTTTGTCATTGTCTACCGTAATACATCTAAGCTATCAAAGTGTTTTAACAGACTTATCTATCTTTTGATTTTAATTTTCTTATACAATGTGTTCTAATCAATTGTGTCAACAATGAATGTAAATTAATGTACAAAGCACCACTTATACTTCAAAAAGGCTGTGTCCATTCTCAATGTCATATTGCACCAAAACATCTGCTGCTTCAAATGCTACCTTGATCTTTTTCAATTTATCATTGGTACCTTGTCCATGTCGAAGGACTCACGCACAACTTTAAAATTCTTCAATCTACCATCTTAGTTTCACATGTCCTGGACATGTCCTGGACGTGTCCTTGGATGTGCCCTATGTCCTCAATTTCTCCAGGACGTGGTTTTTTTGTGGACACGAGGACAAGTGTCAGTGTTGAGTCCCATGTCCGCCCCGTGTCCTCAGAAGTTTTGACTAACATACATTACATAACAGTATCAAGGCACATGTCAAGGTATCTTAAGTATTTTTGTACTGCAATCCTCATGGATTGCACTTAAATGAATGTAATGTACATGCAACAACCAACACTCTTGATATATTCACCTGAAAGTATCAAAAAGGACCCTATAAATGAAGCAAACACTCCATGTCCTCTCATGTCCTGTCATGTCCTCTGTGTCTAAAATTGAATGTCCTGTGTCCTCGTTTGAAAACACTAAAAACACGAGATGGCCAGGACATGTCCTGCACGGTGTCTTTTTCAACAATTTTTGGACGCGGACGCAGCAGACATGTGAAACTAAGTCTACCATTGCAAGTTTCAAGCATAGACTTCATTCTAGCAAACAACCTCTTGGTTGTTGGACTGTGTGCATCTTTAGTTGTTGTAACTTTATCTGGTTGGCCTGCATATGCCGAGTCTCCCACAAGTTTCACACTTTCAGGAACATTAAAATACAATGAGCTCCTGTTCCAGGTATTCATCTTGCCTTTTTTGCCTCCTCTAAGAAACGTTATATCATGGACACTCACAGGTTGTGGACCATTGATCCACCTAGGAGAAGACTCATAATAATGATGAAAGAAGAAGTAAACAACAACTATTGATCAAAATGCACTTCTTACCTTATTTTGCCATAGACAGGGTCACACACAACCTCAAAAGAAACACCAGGTCCATTAAATTTGTGAGACCACCATTTGCTGTTGGGATCACATCTGAATTCTTCCGAACGAACATGGACCGTGTCTACTGCTAGAAACTGGCAGTCAGGATTCAAGTCATCAAATGAAATTTTGATAGATTTCAATTTTTGAATCCTTTTCAAATAATTTTGAACCGTTTCTCTGCAGTACTTCTCTCCATATCCCCATCATCCTGCCGTGACCTCCTCCTGTTCATACAGCTTCAGCCAATTAATGGCCATGAAGAGGGACTTCATAATGACATGTGTTCCTTCCCTCTCCATGTCAAAAATGAGAGCACTGAGAGCGGGAGAATCAACTCCATAATGAGCCCGGAATCTACTAATACTTAAATCCTGACTGCAAGTCTGTCGTTTCTCATCAAAACCAATGAACTCTAAGCCAAGCTTACAAATCGCGTCACTTGACAGAGCTGACGTGGACATTGAAGCACAACTGTTTGCCTATGATTGTAAAATTTGATGAGGATCGTGCACTACTTATGAGATGAGATTATATATTTTTTTGACTTAAAACTTACTAAAACAAGATAAATGCAGAAGTATTTCAGATTGCAGGAATAAATTTTCAATTTATGAATTCAACGATGCAAGATATTTTGAGAAATGAGTATTGGCCACAAGAAATTGAGGGACAAACAGTTGTTGTTTGTGATGTCGATGGGTAGGTGCTGTCAGCTGCTGATATCTTGTGTCCCTGCTGATATCTTGCCTCACAACCTTGGTTTTTACAGTGTACAAGACCCAAGATACATTGACGACATGATGTAGTATCTTGTTTGTCTGGGAAGATATTAGTCTTTAGGATTCCTACATTTCTTTGTACCATACAGTATGTGAATACAAATTGAGTACAAGAATGATGTATATACCTACATCCTTCTCACCTACCATAAAAGTAGTGGTAGCTTACAAGTGGAAGCTCTTCACCTCTGATCATGTTGACCTCTCTTACTACACTTCATTTGTCTCTCTCTCCAGCCTCCAGCACCCTGAACTCTTTCTAAACCATCCATCCCTCCATGTCCATCTTTGCAGTTGTCCATCCGAATCAACGAGTTTGTCCATCGTAAAAGTATTGTCCATCGTATACAAATCATCCATCGTAGACAAATCGTCCATTGTAGACGAATCATCCATTGTAGACGTATTGTCCGTCGTCGCAATCGCCCATCGCCGCAATCGCCCATCGCCGAAATCGTCCATCCTCGCAATCGTCCATCGTCGCAAACAATCCATTGTTGCAATGTCCGTCGTCGAAATCGTCCATCGTCACAATCGTCCATCGTCACACGTCGCAATCGTCCATCGTCACAAGTAGCAATCGTCCGTCGTCGAAATCGTCTGTCGTCGAAATCGTCCGTCGTCGAAATCGTCCGTCGTTGAAATCGTCCGTCGTCGAAATTGTCCGTCGTCGAAATCGTCCGTAATTTGTCCATCGTCGAATTCGTCCATCGACAAAGTATTGTCTATCGTAATCGTCATCGTCATCCTCATCGG
>JABMIG010000425.1:0-87314 GCA_013187285.1 Cyclotella cryptica
AGAAATGATGTTATGCAGTATTCTGGGGTAAAGAATATGTCAGGCTAAAATGGCCAAACAAGAAGCATGAGGAATGGGTGAAAAAAACTGCATACATACAAGAAAGACCATTGTCTGAATGGAAACATCAAAATCCTGAAGCTTTGACTTCATCCAAGATTGGGAAATTGTCAAACACCTCGTCTGAAAGAAAAGATGACGTCAGTGACATAGTGCTTGGCATTGTTAATGGAAATTTACCCTATGATGCCAAATGAGGCTGCAAAATTAGTGGAATGAGGATTGCATCATGATGCATTCGATGTTGTGCATTGATGAATTTGTTTTAAACAATCTGTGGATTATTGCACAAGGAGACTCATCAATGCATATGAAACTGTGATAAGGGATAGGGGGCAGTTATATGGAGCCCCCTGGGTCTGTCAGGTGTTTCGTCTGACGAAACGGATCGAGGGTATGTTCAAATACAGACGTGAATATAAGATAAAAGGTATCCCATTTTGCTTCCAATCTGACCGGAGATTGTTTTAACTAAACTTACGAATAAAAATTTTCTATCTATATATTTAGAAAACACTTTGCTTTTCATCTGTGCCAAGGCTGTGTGGAAAATGTTTACATTGCATTACCTATGGACAGGGGTTCCATTCCCTCTTTTGTCTTTTTGTCGATGCATGATTTTGTCTTACGAAACCAAGTTTACTAGTGTAAGCATGCAATTTTTATTTCTAAAAGACTATCGATTTTGTCTTATGAAACCATGTTTACTAGTGTAAGCATGCAATTTTTATTTCTCGAAGACTTTCAATTTTGTCTTACGAAACCATGTTTACTAGTGTAAGCATGCATTTTTTATTTCTCTAAGACTTTTTGGTGATTTTGTCTGACGAAATGTGTTTTTGATTTGAATTTGTTTTTAAATCTAGTGGAT
Source organism: Cyclotella cryptica (assembly GCA_013187285.1). Lineage (NCBI taxonomy): Eukaryota > Bacillariophyta > Thalassiosirophyceae > Thalassiosirales > Thalassiosiraceae > Cyclotella > Cyclotella cryptica. Next base: position 932 of record JABMIG010000425.1, read on the forward strand.
ACCTTTTCTTGAAAATGGTATCAGTTGGACATCTAACTGACACCTAACTGACAAAAATGCTTCATCTGACGAAGTAGTTTATTCGTATGACAAACCCAGGGGGCTACATATAACTGCCCCCTTTCAGAAGGAGATGTTCATGGGAATCTCGTTGATTTTTTGAAAGAAATAGAAACTGAGGAAAGTTTGAAGGTCTATGCATTAATATGAGAATGATGGCAAAATGGTCCTCACAAAGGATGGCAAGGTACTTCTTAACATAAAAAACCTTCACTAATGTTTTTGAGGATAATTGGGAACCATTTTGACGTAATGATTTTCCTGTTAGTACAGATGGGAACATCTCGATCCCTTGTGGAAGTGCACAAACTAGGACATGAAAGATTTTTCACAAAAATGATTGAAGACAGATCCTTTTATGAGCCGAGAGGATCGTGGAAGAAATTCAAGGGTGACTTGGAGAATGATGCCCCACAAAAGTTAGCAGATCTTTCTCTTATGTGGGAAAAGATGGTTGGTTATAGTAGAGAAACAATTTTAGAATGCGATGGTCATGAACCCAATGCAATGGTAAATGGTGCATTGATGTCAAGGAAAGCAAAAGATATCAAAACAGATGGCATCAAGAAAAGGAAACAAACAAGGTGTTGTATCAAATCCTGTAGCAGTTATGTCCAAGCTGTCTGCAAGGATAAAAAGCTTTGCTACAAACATGCCAAACCAGAGCACAAGAAAAATGTGTTAATTGTTGCATGAGAAGAATGCCCAAGTTGGTGGTGGGTTATGCAGAGGTTGTTTGGGTGGCAAATCAAAAGCAAAGAAGTTGTTAAAATGCAAAATTTGTAAACTGAATGTGAATAGCCATATGGGCGGGAAGTGCGTGGGTTGTCTAGATGTCAATTGCTTAAAAAGTCAAAGAGGTGTTGTGGTGCACAAGGGAAGAGGCAGAAGACATGAAAATGTCAAGCATTGGTGCCAAAGAGAAGATGCAGGGGACATGAAAATTTCAATAGTAAATCTAGGTTATTTATTTATTATTACTTCAGGCTAAAATGAACGATGCTCTTTATTTTGTCTGGATTGTTTCAATCCTCTTCTCTACATCCAATCTTGCTTTTGCCTCACACATTGCAATTTTGAGGTATTCAAAAGTTGTCTTTCAGTTTCACAAGGAGGATTTTTAAGTTTGGAAGATAGTCAAAAAGTAGCGACAAATTGTTCTAATGAGACACCATACTAGATTCTACGAGGAACTATAATGAATCATTTCAGCTACTGCAGTGTTGAAGATATCTATAACATGGCAACACTTTCCTAGAGTGAATTTGGGTTACAGCAACTGGAATTAGCTACATCAAAAGGTAATCCGGGGATTTGCAGAGACGCATGTGTTTGCTAGATGCATAATGTGCAATCACAACAAGTGGTCAAAGATGGGAAATATACTGACAATATAACTGACAAAGTCCTTCACACAGTGCAATCAAAGTGGCAAACAGGCTTCTGCTGTTATGAAACTAGACTTCTCCCACTGCCTATAAAACATCTACCTTATAACCCAGATTAAAAGTATACCATCGGATTATAAGTCCTAAGGGACTAATTCTATTGACATTTGTGTTTCTCCGATATTTACCCCTCTAACTAAACTAAAACCCTCATGCATAGTCTATGCTTGTCATCAGTAACACTTCCATATGGGCGCCTCCCTGTGACTCCCCATGGTTGCCGAAGCTTCTGATGTCATCGGAAGTCACTACACATTTTAACATATATTTTGATCACTTGTTGTTGCCCGGAACCTTTCCTCTTCCTTCCTTCCTTCTCCCCTCCTCCTCCTCCTCCTCCTCCTCCTCCTCCTCCTCCTCCTCCTCCTCCTCCTCCTCCTCCTCCTCCTCCTCCTCCTCCTCCTCCTCCTCCTCCCCTCCTCCTCCTCCTCCTCCTCCTCCTCCTCCGAGACAGGTTCTTTATTAAACAGGTACTTCCACATAAAATTGCTGTTACCTGTACATAACTATTTTTGCTGATGTACATTTTGATCTCTGTTTACCATTAAAATTATATCTTGATTCAAAAATAGGCACAATCTTGTGCACAGTGCATGCAAAGCACGAGAGGCGCACACACTTATTTTCAACTAAGCGAACGAGCCACTTTGTTTTCAGTCTGTTTCTAAAAATGCATATTCTCTAGCTCGCTAAAAATTTTTCAACAGCTGCTTGTATTATAAATACAAAATACAATCAAAGAGTATCTTTTTATTTGTGGTACTTATAGTCTCTTACAATCCAGGTTATGAACCCTCCAACCGAAGTTTCCCTTAACGTCAGTCAGAATGGTACGTTTATCTCTTTCTCTAGCCCAGTTCTGGCCTAGTTTTAATGTCTAGTCCAGTTGCGGACATGGACCAGTTTTGGGGTCATTCCTTCTTTAATTTTTATTGCGCCCTAAGGTACATCTTTCCAGGAACTCTCAAATTCCTTTCTCTGTTTTGGTTGGATCACGCATCCTGGGCAAAAAGACCAATGACATGGGCAAAAGCATGATGCGATACTACCTGCGACAGACATGGTGGGTTGTGATATGTCTCTAGGGCTGATTTTTGTGAGGAATTCATCGGTGACGCCAGTGGAGCTGCAGGACACCTCCTTCTAGTCAAACTCAAAATCCTTAGTCCAGATCTGGACTAAAGATTATTGTTAGTTAAGATCTGGACTAGCATTCTGATTGTCGTTAGTACCTTAACTTATGCAAGATCCTGCATAAGTTGTTTTTACGACTTTCACAGGATATTGCATAAGTTATGGTATTTAACACATTAAAGTGCTTTCATGACGCATATCTTTTCAGTAATGGGATTCCACACTTGTGATTTTGAAGGCAATGGGATATGTTCGTTGAGCACACACAGGCAAACTATCCTGAGACTTCAATAAGTTCCTGTGAAAGGGAAGGAATGTTAGGCAGTACAAATGGGCCCAACATGCATAAGAATCAAGAAAGATGATTGGTCTTCGTCTGATGGCTGTCCAAAAGTATCTTTTAATATTTGTGGTACTTATGATCTCTTATAACTATGCCCAGAAAAGGAAACTATTTATGTCAGCTATTATTTAGCGCACCTAGAGCGAAAAATGGCATTATTAAAGAAGATGTGTTAGGCCAAATGCTTGGTAATTTGCGATTGCTTAGCAATTGCAAGATCAACTTTGCAATTCCTTGTCGATGAATACACTGCACTGCCTAGGATTTATAATTCTGGTGGGGATACGTAGAACAATTCTTTGTCCACAGCCGAATTATATTTGAATAGTGTGAAACGGAGAGGTTGGTAGCATTTTTAGAGAAATTTGGCCAAAACACATCCAACTATCAGTAATCATAATTGTAACAACCTTTGAATTGAAGTATGGTGATGGTGAGGAAGACAAGGTTGTTTGGAAGATCCTCTCCAAAACAGAGCAGATCACCATGTGTCCAATGGTGATAGAGCAGCTTCTACTCCTCTGTGGGATAATCCATTCACTCAAGACATTCCATGGGATAAAGACCCCAACAAAGTTGACTACAATAACACAATCTTTTTTGAATAGTTCTTTCCGTCAGTCATGGGAAAGGCTCAAGTGTTGGATAAATACTTGTCTTGTGACTGGACAAAAATCCAGAACAGCCAAATATCTGGAAGCTATGAGTTCACAAAGACAATATCAAGTTCCACTGTCCAGATGCCACTGATCCTGATGCTCTGCTGAAGATCTGTTTAACACTCATGGTAACAGCTGTGCTTGAACTGCATAAGGGAATAGCAGGTCTGTGGCAGAGAGGGAATTCATCGGGATGAAACAATTTCCAAACTATGGACAGTAAATCCCCAAGGATTATTTCAAAGCATTCCTCTACAGCTTCCAGTACCTGTGGGATGATAACAAGCATTGGGATGTCAACCGTGTTAAACTTCCATTTGATTTCCTCCTACCATTCATTGACAAGTACAACAGGCTGCAAACTGAATGGAGAAATGATGTTATGCAGTATTCTGGGGTAAAGAATATGTCAGGCTAAAATGGCCAAACAAGAAGCATGAGGAATGAGTGAAAAAAACTGCATACATACAAGAAAGACCGTCGTCTGAATGGAAACATCAAAATCCTGAAGCTTTGACTTCATCCAAGATTGGGAAATTGTCAAACACCCCGTCTGAAAGAAAAGATGACGTCAGTGACATAGTGCTTTCAGAAACACAGCAGGCATTGTTAATGGAAATTTACCCTATGATGCCAAATGAGGCTGCAAAATTAGTGGAATGAGGATTGCATCATGATGCATTCGATGTTGTGCATTGATGAATTTGTTTTGAACAATCTGTGGATTATTGCACAAGGAGACTCATCAATGCATATGAAACTGTGATAAGGGATAGGGGGCAGTTATATGGAGCCCCCTGGGTCTGTCAGACAAAACCAAACAGTTAGGTGTTTCGTCTGACGAAACGGATCGAGGGTATGTTCAAATACAGACGTGAATATAAGATAAAAGGTATCCCATTTTGCTTCCAATCTGACCGGAGATTGTTTTAACTAAACTTACGAATAAAAATTTTCTATCTATATATTTAGAAAACACTTTGCTTTTCATCTGTGCCAAGGCTGTGTGGAAAATGTTTACATTGCATTACCTATGGACAGGGGTTCCATTCCCTCTTTTGTCTTTTTGTCGATGCATGATTTTGTCTTACGAAACCAAGTTTACTAGTGTAAGCATGCAATTTTTTTATTTCTAAAAGACTATCGATTTTGTCTTATGAAACCATGTTTACTAGTGTAAGCATGCAATTTTTTTATTTCTCGAAGACTTTCAATTTTGTCTTACGAAACCATGTTTACTAGTGTAAGCATGCATTTTTTATTTCTCTAAGACTTTTTGGTGATTTTGTCTGACGAAATGTGTTTTTGATTTGAATTTGTTTTTAAATCTAGTGGATACCTTTTCTTGAAAATGGTATCAGTTGGACATCTAACTGACACCTAACTGACAAAAATGCTTCATCTGACTAAGTAGTTTATTCGTATGACAAACCCAGGGGCTACATATAACTGCCCCTTTCAGAAGGAGATGTTCATGGGAATCTCGTTGATTTTTGAAAGAAATAGAAACTGAGGAAAGTTTGAAGGTCTATGCATTAATATGAGAATGATGGCAAAATGGTCCTCACAAAGGATGGCAAGGTACTTCTTAACATAAAAAACCTTCACTAATGTTTTTGAGGATAATTGGGAACCATTTTGACGTAATGATTTTCCTGTTAGTACAGATGGGAACATCTCGATCCCTTGTGGAAGTGCACAAACTAGGACATGAAAGATTTTTTCACAAAAATGATTGAAGACAGATCCTTTTATGAGCCGAGAGGATCGTGGAAGAAATTCAAGGGTGACTTGGAGAATGATGCCCCACAAAAGTTAGCAGATCTTTCTCTTATGTGGGAAAAGATGGTTGGTTATAGTAGAGAAACAATTTTAGAATGCGATGGTCATGAACCCAATGCAATGGTAAATGGTGCATTGATGTCAAGGAAAGCAAAAGATATCAAAACAGATGGCATCAAGAAAAGGAAACAAACAAGGTGTTGTATCAAATCCTGTAGCAGTTATGTCCAAGCTGTCTGCAAGGATAAAAGCTTTGCTACAAACATGCCAAACCAGAGCACAAGAAAAATGTGTTAATTGTTGCATGAGAAGAATGCCCAAGTTGGTGGTGGGTTATGCAGAGGTTGTTTTGGTGGCAAATCAAAAGCAAAGAAGTTGTTAAAATGCAAAATTTGTAAACTGAATGTGAATAGCCATATGGGCGGGAAGTGCGTGGGTTGTCTAGATGTCAATTGCTTAAAAAGTCAAAGAGGTGTTGTGGTGCACAAGGGAAGAGGCAGAAGACATGAAAATGTCAAGCATTGGTGCCAAAGAGAAGATGCAGGGGACATGAAAATTTCAATAGTAAATCTAGGTTATTTATTTATTATTACTTCAGGCTAAAATGAACGATGCTCTTTATTTTGTCTGGATTGTTTCAATCCTCTTCTCTACATCCAATCTTGCTTTTGCCTCACACATTGCAATTTTGAGGTATTCAAAAAGTTGTCTTTCAGTTTCACAAGGAGGATTTTTAAGTTTGGAAGATAGTCAAAAAGTAAGCGACAAATTGTTCTACGTAGACACCATACTAGATTCTACGAGGAACTATAATGAATCATTTCAGCTACTGCAGTGTTGAAGATATCTATAACATGGCAACACTTTCCTAGAGTGAATTTGGGTTACAGCAACTGGAATTAGCTACATCAAAAGGTAATCCGGGGATTTGCAGAGACGCATGTGTTTGCTAGATGCATAATGTGCAATCACAACAAGTGGTCAAAGATGGGAAATATACTGACAATATAACTGACAAAGTCCTTCACACAGTGCAATCAAAGTGGCAAACAGGCTTCTGCTGTTATGAAACTAGACTTCTCCCACTGCCTATAAAACATCTACCTTATAACCCAGATTAAAAGTATACCACCGGATTATAAGTCCTAAGGGACTAATTCTATTGACATTTGTGTTTCTCCGATATTTACTCCCCTCTAACTAAACTAAAACCCTCATGCATAGTCTATGCTTGTCATCAGTAACACGCCCATATGTAGCGCTCCCTGTGACTCCCCATGGTTGCCGAGAAGCTTCTGATGTCATCGGAAGTCACTACACATCTTGCACACATGGTGGAGGGGTCAGGGTGGGGAGGGGTGCAATATGCATACCTCAAAGTAAATAGGATCACTGTCAGTGTCAAGATACAAATAAATTTTCACGGTCTTAAAAACACTAACTTTGGTTGTATCAAGATTTTTCAAAATCTTAGTTGTATTGGAAACTTAGTGCTTTTCTCCTCCTCCTCCTCCTCCTCCTCCTCCTCCTCCTCCTCCTCCTCCTCCTCCTCCTCCTCCTCTCCTCCTCCTCCTCCTCCTCCTCCTCCTCCTCCTCCTCCTCCTCCTCCTCCTCCTCCTCCTCCTCCTCCTCCTCCTCCTCCTCCTCCTCCTCCTCCTCCTCCTCCTCCTCCTCCTCCTCCTCCTCCTCCTCCTCCTCCTCCTACAGTGAGACAGTTTTTTGACTTTTTGCCAAAACAGGTACTTCCACATAAAATTGCTGGGAAGTTACCTGTACATAACTATTTTTTTGCTGATGTACATTTTGATCTCTGTTTACCATTAAAATTATATCTTGATTCAAAAATAGGCACAATCTTGTGCACAGTGCATGCAAAGCACTAGAGGCGCACACACTTATTTTCAACTAAGCGTAAACGAGCCACTTTGTTTTCAGTCTGTTTCTAAAAAATGCATATTCTCTAGCTCGCTAAAAATTCTTTTCAACAGCTGCTTGTATTATAAATACAAAATACAATCAAAGAGTATCTTTTTTATTTGTGGTACTTATAGTCTCTTACAATCCAGGTTATGAACCCTCCAACCGAGTTTCCCCTTAACGTCAGTCAGAATGGTACGTTTTATCTCTTTCTCTAGCCCAGTTCTGGCCTAGTTTTAATGTCTAGTCCAGTTGCGGACATGGACCAGTTTTTGGGGTCATTCCTTCTTTAATTTTTATTGCGCCCTAAGGTACATCTTTCCAGGAACTCTCAAATTCCTTTCTCTGTTTTGGTTGGATCACGCATCCTGGGCAAAAAGACCAATGACATGGGCAAAAGCATGATGCGTATACTACCTGCGACAGACATGGTGGGTTGTGATATGTCTCTAGGGCTGATTTTTGTGAGGAATTCATCGGTGACGTCAGTGGAGCTGCAGGACACCTCCTTCTAGTCAAACTTGGTCAAAATCCTTAGTCCAGATCTGGACTAAAGATTATTGTTAGTTAAGATCTGGACTAGCATTCTGATTGTCGTTAAAGTACCTTAACTTATGCAAGATCCTGCATAAGTTGTTTTTACGACTTTCACAGGATATTGCATAAGTTATGGTATTTAACACATTAAAGTGCGCTTTCATGACGCATATCTTTTCAGTAATGGGATTCCACACTTGTGATTTTGAAGGCAATGGGATATGTTCGTTGAGCACACACAGGCAAACTATCCTGAGACTTCAATAAGTTCCTGTGAAAGGGAAGGAATGTTAGGCAGTACAAATGGGCCCAACATGCATAAGAATCAAGAAAGATGATTGGTCTTCGTCTGATGGCTGTCCAAAAGTATCTTTTAATATTTGTGGTACTTATGATCTCTTATAACTATGCCCAGAAAAGGAAACTATTTATGTCAGCTATTATTTAGCGCACCTAGAGCGTAAAAAATGGCATTACGAAAGAAGATGTGTTAGGCCAAATGCTTGGTAATTTGCGATTGCTTAGCAATTGCAAGATCAACTTTGCAATTCCTTGTCGATGAATACACTGCACTGCCTAGGATTTATAATTCTGGTGGGGATACGTAGAACAATTCTTTGTCCACAGCCGAATTATATTTGAATAGTGTGAAAACGGAGAGGTTGGTAGCATTTTTAGAGAAATTTGGCGCCAAAACACATCCAACTATCAGTAATCATAATTGTAACAACCTTTGAATTGAAGTATGGTGATGGTGAGGAAGACAAGGTTGTTTGGAAGATCCTCTCCAAAACAGAGCAGATCACCATGTGTCCAATGGTGATAGAGCAGCTTCTACTCCTCTGTGGGATAATCCATTCACTCAAGACATTCCATGGGATAAAGACCCCAACAAAGTTGACTACAATAACACAATCTTTTTTGAATAGTTCTTTCCGTCAGTCATGGGAAAGGCTCAAGTGTTGGATAAATACTTGTCTTGTGACTGGACAAAAATCCAGAACAGCCAAATATCTGGAAGCTATGAGTTCACAAAGACAATATCAAGTTCCACTGTCCAGATGCCACTGATCCTGATGCTCTGCTGAAGATCTGTTTAACACTCATGGTAACAGCTGTGCTTGAACTGCATAAGGGAATAGCAGGTCTGTGGCAGAGAGGGAATTCATCGGGGATGAAACAATTTCCAAACTATGGACAGTAAATCCCCAAGGATTATTTCAAAGCATTCCTCTACAGCTTCCAGTACCTGTGGGATGATAAGAAGCATTGAGATGTCAACCGTATTAAACTTCCATTTGATTTCCTCCTACCATTCATTGACAAGTACAACAGGCTGCAAACTGAAGCGATTTGGGTCTCATGTATCATGTTGGATGAGAGTATAGAAGTGGACTCCAACATATCTCCCTTGAACCAAGGAAGCCCATTCCCTTAGGCACTATGATTTGCAATGCCATTGAATGTACCACTGGAATCTTTTCCCACCATGATCTTATGGACTCATCCAATGAACAATGGAGACAGAAGTACTCTTTCCCACGTGTTCAGTCAAATCTGCAGAGAAATGAAGACATCAGCTATCATTGCGCAGAGGTTTTAAGGGAATGTCAAGAGAGCAGAGTTATACCCGGTGGATGGGTAGGAGGAGATGCATGGTTTGGCTCCATTGAAAGCTGTATTGAATTGAAAAAATGGTTGAACGTTTATTCCACTTTCATCATCAAGCAGAATGTGAATTACTTTCCAATGCAGGTGCTCCACAAATTCTTTATCGCAAGGCATGGTTCCAAACCAGCAGGGCACTGGGTTGTTATGCAAACAACCATTGCTGATGCCGAATTTTTTGCAATGGCCTACGTGTGGTCACAAAAAGGGGTGGCCTACATGATCAGCTCATGTGGCACCACTGTTATCCACAAATCGCCTTACTCTCACGGTATGAAGACGACTATGGGAATGTTCAGGAGAAGGAGCTCCCATGGTCGACTGTCGCTCACATGCTCTATGAATTCCTTCCTCTGATTGACCCTTGAAAAATGCTGGCTTACAAAGAACTGTTGGGTTTGGCTTCTTACTACGTTTCTTGGCATGGCAGTCATTGACTTGCTTTTGTGGGATAGAAGGCAGCGTTTTGGACATGTCAGGGATCTGGAATACTACTGCTATGATAATATGGAGGACAATTTTGTAGATGACTTTGATGTACGGACAATGGCTAATCTTATTGGAAAGCCTTCGACTGATGGCTGTTTGAGGTATCATACTACAAATCAGTCAAGCGCACGTGCCAATCCTTTTGAGGCAGATTTAAAGAATGTTGTCCGCATTACTGTGTTGGATGGATCAATTGTTCATCCGAGAATAGAGGGGAAGAAAGGGTCCAAGGTTAGAGTCAGGCAGCAGAGCTGTTTCATTTGCCGCCTCTATTCTTCGAAAATAGTTAATACAGAGTGGAAGTGTCATAATTGTGGCATGCCACTATGCCAGGTTGCCAGGAGTGATGGTAGCAGCTGGAGGCCAAAGCCATGTATTAGGGAGCATCTAAGCTCGGAAGACAACCATATTAGATGCAATATAGTCCCACGGAGCAGTTTTATCCTATCAGACCACTTGAAGAAGTACAGCATGACACAGCTCTGAGAACAACACCGGGAACAGGAGAGGCAAAGGAAGAGGACAGAGCGCCATGATCATGCTGAGCAACAACAAATGATTGCAAGTAGAGAGGGTGAAAGGATGAGGATGGTGGAGGCAAGAGCTGCACGAAGTCAGCCTGCCAGGAGGGCTTAAGGTGCAATGCAAAGGAAGAGAACCGGGAGTGAACCAATGTCAGGGAATATGGTGTTGAGGCCAAGGAAGTAGGGCGTGTTGTTTGTGTTTGCCATGCTTAAGTGTATATGAAGTTTTACATGTAGTCACCACTGGTTTTTTTACTAGTAATTTTGTTAGTGATAAATTGCTCATAGTTTACTCATAGCCATGTAGAAAATGACATTGGAATAGGTATTGTACCGGGCTGTGAGTCATTGTTCATAGTCCGCATCACTGACCACTAGATGCATTATGTATCTTCACAACAAGCGGTCAAAGATGGGCAATATGACTGACATTTTAGTGATTCATTTAAATTTTTGACTGGTACCATTTTGTATTCTAACTTAGGTGTTCTTCATAGATTTGACAATGCCGGATAGTACGTGCATCACCTTATACATATATATTTTTCGCCATTGGAATGTTCTCTCTAAAATGTCTCGTTAAGTTTTCACTGAGACTTGCTGTCACAGCAAGCTAAATTTGGCTTTTAGAATTAAACCACCGCTTCTTCCGGCACTCGTTAACCATTACACCAATAAAAGGCCCATTTATATGGTTCCGATCTCCCCTTTCCGATGATAACATTGTCGATGATATATAACAGTCTACCAATGTGTACAGCCGTCATTCAGACATCACGCATATCAATCATCTGGCCAATTAAGCCAATTATGTCACAGATTTTGGAATTGTATACATCCCTTTCCCTTACCTGTCTGATCCCTTGGCCATTGGCATCTTTTGTAGTGGTCGTCCTACACAGAATAATCCTTGAATTATTTCTGCCCAGTTCAATAACAAGAAATGTCCCTTTCTCAGCGTTCTATTAGCAAAACGAATGATGAAATGTTGTTGAATAGTACCTTCCCTCCTCTACAAGTGTCATCTGTGTTGCCAGTAGGACAAGAGTGCCAAACGAAAAATAGCTCTTCGGGTAAATTGGACGATGAATGCAATAATTTGAGCATAATGTCACAAAATACTGATGGGATTAGCAAAACTCAGCGAACTTCTACTGAGTATGACAACTTGGCCTCTTCTCAAGCTTCAAATTTGATGAAATCCATGAAGATGGCACCAGTGTGCTCTACAGGGTCTACCAATGGGGCAATTCGTCGCCAAAGCACATGTGGTTCCTCACATCTCCCTGAAAAGGACGTTAAAGATGAATATGTACTTATTCAGAGAGAAAACGAACCTCATGATAAAGAAAGTGCCTTCCTGTCAACGAATCGGCCCTCATCTCATCTCAGGCGCTGTTCTGCCGGAAACTGTTCGCGAGCCTCCACATCAACAAGCTTTGATGACGAATCGTTGACGGGATCGGTTGGGGGACACCTTGATTCAGTCACTCTTTTGAAGTTTCTTGGAGCGAACCCAAGTGAAAGTGAAATGGCACGGATAGCTTTTACAAGAGCCCAAGAGTCCATCAATGACTGTTTTTCCATTGATGGAACTGGCATTCTCGATCGTACCAAGTTTGATGAGATCCCGAGTTTTACAAAAGATGAGTTAATTATTGGGAAGCATTTGGGTAAGGGTAGTTTTTCTGATGTTTTCGAAGTCACTGTAAATGCCTTGACTAAAGCGGGAGCTCAAGATGAATTAAATGCAGTACTCGCTAAAGCTGACCAAAAGATTGGACATCAGGATGAGGTGAAGAACTCTAATGGTCTAAGTGTAAGCAATCATAGTTCGAATGAAAAAAGGAGGCGCCCCCAAAGGCGCAACAGCATGATGAGCTCTTTCTGTATTGGTTCTATTGGCAGAACAACTGCGCGTCATGGCGAGCGAGTTACTCTCGCCATGAAATGTTTACGCCCGCAAGCCCGAAGTAACTTTGAACACTTTCTTGTTGGGGTAGAAGACTTGGTCCGCGAAACTGCAATCTTATCGTCATTAGACCATCCAAATGTCATCAAACTTCACGGACGAGCTGGCATTGGCACTACCTTCAGGCTCAACGACGGGTATTTCATTTTACTTGATCGCTTACAGTACACTCTTCAAGACAAAATTGATGTGTGGAGGAAGACTCATCCCAAAGGCAACAAGAAGGCCCCTTCACTCGACCAGATAAAGGTGGCGTTTGCCCTATCGGAAGCTTTATTGTATTTGCATGATAATGGCGTTGTGTTGCGCGATCTGAAGCCGGTTAGTTTCACGCTCATTGTTTCTGCCACACGATCATATTTAATCTTTATGGTGCTCTTGCTCATTCCCACTGAACTCAGGCCAACGTTGGGTTCGATGCAAGTGGCACGTTGAAACTGTTTGATTTTGGCTTCGCTGCCAACATTCCTTCACCCCCTAAAATTTCATCTGAAGGCACCAGCGGAGATATATCTCATGAACGACATCTCCTTCATGATTATTGTGGAACACTAAGGTATTTTAGGTATCTAAACATTCCTAACTTAGTTTTGCTTCTTGTCTGAAACTTTTCAACTAAAACACATAGGTACATGGCACCAGAGGTGGGGCTGCACTTAGGGTATGGACAGGAGGTTGATGTGTATTCTTTCGGAATTGTGCTGTGGGAAGTCTGTGCCCTCAGGAAGCCATTTTCTTCTATTAAATCCATCGCTGACTTCGAAAATAAGGTATTTTTGAAAGGAGATCGCCCTAAGGTCGGCAAGTATTGGCCGGATTATCTAAAGGATGCTCTGCGGACCTGTTGGTCGTCTGATAGCACTGAAAGACCCAGCATGAAACAGATGCACTCTATGCTTAGAGTGGCCCTACATAAGCTAGAGTCGGATTCTGCACAGGCTGATAGGGTTTCTAGTTCAGGGAAAAAGTATCTTGTCATAACAAAACGTCTCTCACTTAATCTTTGAGAAGATTTAGTCATGAAATGGACTTGAAACCTGCACAGGATGGTTGTTTTCGTCATTGAGAATGAGTTTGAAATTACAAGGGCTTACATGGAATCTTCGATTTTCCTATGGAAGGTACAAACCAACTAGAAATAAAAACATGTTGATTAGAATATTATTGAGTCAATGCATATGCTGCAAGCACCTAGCTAATTACTGTTACAAACCATGCATTGAAAAAATGCGGTTTAAGTTCAACCGCCCTGTCAATCCTTCGTCCTGAGCATGACCTGATGAATTTGCTGATATATGATGAGTTGTCTCTATCACTAGGGTAAGATGGCTGGCTTGATAGTATCTAGTAAAGGAGAGAACACAATGGCCTAACAGTAGTATGTAGATTGATTGAATTCTTAATTCAGACTTGCAAGCAAAATAGAGTTTTCATGCTCTGAGCATCAGCATTGAACATGGTATGGCTCTCCTTGATCAGCTTAACTAAAAAATAAATAAGTTCATATATAAAGTTTGGAACATTTATAAATACTGCTTCAATGTTTTACTGTTTTAGATGCATCATGTTCAAAGATTATTCCAATAACAATTAAAATTTTGGAATCATAATATCAAAAGTCAACAGAGTTTATTGTCATCCGACCAACCCTAACCTATCATAGATGACACAAGCATTTAAATTTGTGCCATTGCATAAATTGTTTAAACTCTAACAAACTCAATATTTTGACTGACCAGGCAAAATGATAGTTTTGTCAGTATGTATCTCACGCTGGACATGATCAAATCATGGAATGCTTAGAGAACTTTGTCAAATCACAATTTTGGTGTTCAGTGTCTATGCATTTCTGCTGGTTTTTATGCAGATAAAGTCCATTGATTTGAATGTTGTAGGGTGTCCAATTATTTTGGATACTCAACTGAAGATAGCACATGCTGCGCTAAATAGGTCCCATGTAAGGATAACTGTTAAGGATGATAATGGAACACAACTGGATTCTTGAAATTTGGGAGCTTGGTTACCACACGGTACATATCCAATCCTAACAATCATATATTTTATGAAAACAAGCAACTACCCTTGTTGATTCTGTGTAATGCAAGTGGGACCATGAGCATTCGTATTTTCATATATTAGTATTAGTGTCATCTTTTTGTTGATTGCCTTTGATGATGCTTTTTGTTCTCACATTGCCTTTCTTCAATGGATTGGGCATCTTTCATCAATGACCAAACAAAAACACCATGTGGCTTGAGTTTTTGTATTAACATATCTGTGTCAGAAGTCTGCATCACATCTATACTGATAGCATTCAAGTTTTCAAGAAAAGAAAACAAAGAAGAACAATCAATGACACTGTTAGTCAATGACATTTCATAGCATGATGCAACATACCTGATATATCTACTAATATTGGAGATCAAATTCCCACATCAGAGAGTGTGATTACAGCAACAAGAGATATTGACTTATGTTCCGTGTGAGTGTTATCACAAAATGTTATGATTTCCGCACTATTTGGTATGTAATCCCTTTCTTTAGAACAAGACCATTGGCTTTTCTCTCATCCAGAAGATTACTTGACTGGTGCATTTTCTTACTAGCAGCTCGTGTTTGTGACACATTAAGGTTCCTTAGAAGATGTTGAGGAGTGGAGGAGGCTTATCGAGATACTAACTAGGGTCCACAAGTACATTTTGTGAGAGGTGGAATCAGTTTTACTGTGCCTCTAAGGGGGCTGATAATCATGCAAGAATGCAGTTGTTGGTTCTTGTAAGAGCTGACCTAAGCCGGAAGTAGTTGAAAAGTTGTTGTAGTTAAAGAAGTAGAAAAGGTTAGTCCAGCTGATTGGAAATCATTTCTATGAGCTATTTAATCGGGTGAGAATGTGGACTGTAAACTATCAGTCCTCATGCTTTTAACATGAAATTTTCATGGTAAATTGAGTTGTGTCACAATGACTGTTTGTGACGTTTTAACTGTGAAAACGTATCTGTAACATCAATTGTTTTTATGGGGGAAGACTTGTTGTGAAGTGAAGTAATTTATTGGGAAGTACTTCTTTTGATGAGAAGTGTTTTTCTGTGAAAAACAATTCATGTCTTCTTGAGACAACACTTTTTGTGAAGTGAAGTGTTTATACTTCCTTTGTTGTGAAAGTCTATTGATTTGGGCTAATTAGGTCCTGTTTTTTGGGTCTAAAAACACGGGGAGCTACCTTGGCTCATGTCACTCGCCCCCACAAATGGAGTGATAAGGTGTCAATGCACACAAAAATATAAAGCCTCCTGAGGAAAAAAACCTCTGGTAGGAAAAAAGATGGTGTAGCATGTGACAAAGCATAAGTGTTATGTGGAGAGAAGGGATATTGTACAGAGGTTTATTTATTCAAAATAGGATGTAACTCTCCTGATGTTCAATCTCTCAGATTTAGTTCTGCGTTGAACCTTTATGGTGCCATTCGTATGAACTGGCGTGATGGTCCAAAGATCACTTTCATACCGGCTTTCTGTTTTGCGGAGGATACCGTCTTTTTGCAGCAGTACTTTGTCACCAGGCTGGTAGTCCCAGTCTATGCGGGATGCATTTTCCTGTCTTGTGTTGTTATCTGTTTGTTTTTGTCTGTATTCCCTATTTTTGACCAGTCAGCAATGTAGGGGACCTCAAACAACATGTCCCTTCCAAAGATATGTGTGATAGGTAGAGCGAACGGTCCATGCAGCAATTGTGAGAAAGTCAGCAATGTCACCCTTGCTGACTGTATTGGCCATGTCAAAGTCAGCTGTGCGGAGCATCACCATGATTGTTTGAATCACCTGCTTGAGTATTGTGTTTGCTTGTGGGTTCCTGACACTGGTTGGCCATAATGCTTTGGACCATATGAATCACAGAGGGTCTCAAAGTGAAGTTTATATTCACTTCTGTTGTCGTAGATAATGTATTGGCTATGTGGATAACGGCTAAACTAGGTCCTATTAATTATAGTGCCTACTGTTGCTGATGACTTGTCAAAGTAGGGCTGTTTTGTTTGGACATGTGTGTCTTTGCTTCTTTGCCCCTTTGTACCTGTGGGAATATCAAGCTCATATAGCTGTGATACCGGTAACTCGACAATTTTGAACCAGCTTGTTTCGGGGTTGATCATTGTCACGCACATGAAGTCAATTTGTGTCTTGTCCTTGCCCTTGAGGGTGTACGGTCCTATGAGGTCCACACATAATGCCTCCCATGGTTTGGTGATTGCAAGTTTTGTTGGCAGTTTTCCGTATTTTAATTGTCTGCCCTTGTTCACCTGGCAACTGTGACACTTTTGACATGTGATTGGACTTGGACTGTTCTTCTTAGACCTTTCCAATACATCAAAACACGAAGAGTTTCTTTGAGACGCTTGGTCCCGGGGTGCTGTAGATAGTGGTGAAACCAAGCTACGGCACGGTGTTCGAGCTTTTTGGTATGACCATTTTGCCATCCTTAGAGAGTACTTTAATATTCTCAACAAAGTGAGTTGAGTAACCTTTGCTTAAGAGGCTTTTGTCTTCTTGTTGTGCCTCCGCTATCGCTCTGGTCGTGAGTGGATAGATGGAGTCCTCTTCATTTTGATTTGCAAACACCTGGTTTATGGATTCCTTCACCTGGTTTATGGATTCCTTGGTGGTTGTGAGGGATGCTTCCGGTTGTGCCATGTTATGATAACACCAGCATTGAGCAAAAGTCATCCATGTTTACCTGTAATTTGCAAGGGGTCCATAGTCCAGTCATGAGATGGCATCCACAACTGTATGGTGGATGCCCTTGATGTACACAACAGTGGGGCCATACTCTTCTAAGAATAATCTCCAGTGGTACACTCAATCAGAGGTTAGACATAGAGAATCCTGCATTAGATTTTTGTGGTCAGTATAGACATTAATTTGTTTTCCCCAAAGCATATCACACTTTGTTCAGTAGTTCTTGTTCTGTCACGCTATATTTTTACTGTGTGCGACTCAGTTTTCTACTGAAGAACCCCAGCTGTCTGCTGTTTTGAGTAATTACGGCGCCCAATTGAAATTTGGAGGTATCGGTGTAGATCTCAAATCCCTGCGAGTAGTCAGGGTAGGCCAAGGTAACATCGCAAGCAATTGTTGACTTTCGAATGCTTCCTGCGGTGGATGCTGTCCCAATGCCACGTCTTTTTCTTAGTTTTGTTAGCCCTTGTGACTTTGGTGTGTCCACACTCACCAACCAAGCTGGTTACTGGTGCAAGTATTTCACTGCGTCTTGTGCAAATGTCTCTGTAGTACTGGACCATGCCAAGAAACCTACTGCTTGCCTGCCTGCCTGCCTGCCTGTCTGCCTGCGTGCCTGCGTGCCTGCCCCGGACCAGTCTGCCGGTCTGCCCGTCTGCCGGTCTACCCATGTACCTGTCTGCCTGTCTGCCTGTCTGCCTGTCTGCCTGTCTACCTGTCTGCCTGTCTGCCTGTTTGCCTTCTGCCTTCTGCCTTCTGCCTTCTGCCTTCTGCCTTCTGCCTTCTGCCTTCTGCCTGTAACAAGTCTCTCACAGCCAGATAGTCGCAAACTTGCTGATAGTCCCAAACTCTACATACCAAAAAATCTACACATTCACAATCAAGCCTTCATTTGGCACGATTCATGTGTACTAAGACAGACTGGTTGGTAGATAGTCGGTTTATAAGACAGCTGTAAAAGCTAAAACTGGCTATGTTTGTGCCATCGGATGTATTTGCTTCCATTTTTCTATTATCTGATGAGGAAATATCCACCTGAGCTGATGATGAATATCTCATAGCAGCTTATGCTGAAAGAACTACCAGAGATCACAGAAAAAGCCTTCTCAAACATTCTACCCTGAGCAATTGCTGGTTGCTGATGAATCATTTGTACCTTAATTTTTGTCTGAAAATGGCATTGCAGTTCTACAAGTTGGAGTGAAACATGGTAAATTGTTTTGTCATCAAAAAATTGGTGATTACAATGATACTTTGTTGCCAAAGCAGAAACAAAAAGCAACAATCAATGAAAAAGAGATCAACAATCAACTGCAGACAACAGCCTTGGTTCATTTATAGTTACTGCATGTCAATTTGAACTAGTCAGCTGAATTGAATTTTCATCCTTTCATATTTTGATCATCACACCCTTTTGCACTGCCCACTAGTGTATTGTATAAATTATGTTTTGAGTCAAAAATAAGGCATTACCAAGTTGGTTACTCAACCTCAACTTGCTTTCATGCAACTTTTCGGTGGCCTTATTCATGAAATACAGAAATCAAAGTATAAGGAGCTTGAGGAGCAATGTTGTCATTTAATTAGGAAACATATTTGATTATTTGCCCTATTATTCATAAAATGATTTCTTCTGATAGGTCAGCAACTGAAAAACTGTAGACTACATCAACATGCAGCAATTCATGTAGTTCTATCAATAATCTAATGATTATGTGAGTAAACAAATTTTATGATCTCAATTGTGCAGTTGATGCCACTATTGGACCAGCTGCAAACTTAACTTCCCTCCTGCGCACATCATTTGTTAGAGAAGTCATACCATGGATTAGCCTTGCTATACCAACATATTACTTAGGTTAGGTAACCTAAGTGGTTGGTTGCTTTGAATGAAAATGAATGATACATCCATTGAAATATTTCATAAAGACTAAGACATGATATCAGGTTGAGATTAAGAGTTCTTATTTTCTTCACACAATCAATTCAACAACGGAATTTTTGCACAACTTAATATTGCACTGCTTCATTTCCCTACCCTTCCTATCTAGGCTGTAATTTCCGATTTTGGTTACTGTCTCAAAAACACAGTAACTAATAGCACATGTGAATTCCTGCAGTAATTACTGTAGGTTCCAGAAATATTACGGTAATTTTTTTCAAAATGAGCCTTATTTTGTGTCATCATGGCATCACAGTGCTTAAGTATTGTGCAAAGTACTTAAGTAAGTCTTTCGCAGTAATCAGACTACCACAGTAATCACGTTAATGTCAAAATTACCAAATATTCCAGAGTAGCATGGAATTCCATCACCGGAATTTACAACCTAGGTTTCCATCTTGTATATTGTAGCACACATGTTAATCTCTTCCTCAAGTTATCATTTCTGTGGACAGCAGTCATCTCAATATGAATTGAGGGACCAGTGACCAAGATAATTGTTGTAGTTGGGATGCAGGAAAATCACTTTCGTCACAGACAATGTTACTTTTTCGTTTCACATCATACCACAACCAACTCAGTGGTTTGCAATTTGTAATGCGTGTCTAAGGGGAGATAGTAACTCAGGTTGCATCTCTCAGATGTGGTGATATTTTCCAGGGTGCTAACCTTGCCTCTGGGCCACAGAGTCTTTCCCTGTACCAATCTGCAAAAATAAGACAGTGCTCTCTGTGTTCCTAGGCTCTTGCTGAAAATTAATATGATCATTTAAAGACTACTAAAGAAATCACACAGAACACCCTATAGCCTCTCCCCCCTCTCTGTCTAGGTGCATGTACCTCACGATTCCTATTCCAATGCTGGAAAATGGGCACAATAAGTTGTTAGCCACCAATAACCATCCAACTAACTATGTTGTCATCATGTTCTATCAACATATCCACCTGTCTACCAGCATCTACCTATTTACCTCTCCCTTGACTGTACCTTAACCTTGATTGACTGCTATAGGAAGGGGAATGTTAATAAATTTATCTATGATACCAATTTGGATGGGTGGGAGTCTCTCCAGTTGGTGCCAAGGTACCAAACCCCAATCTGGATGATGAAGTCCATTTTTTTGAAAGTGCTATAGTGCAAAATTATCTATCAATACCTATGGATTCCAAAGATATCCCCAAGAAAACATGAAACATGAGATGTAAAAACACTTCACTCACATCACAGAGTAGAGCAAAATCTCCTAAAATCTCCCATCGATAACTTCCTCCCTCAGCCCATGGCAGCTCTGAAAATTGCGTTTGGGGCAGTGTACAGCATATGACGAATAAGGTAGGTGAGAAGATTCGGCCTTTCCTTAAATTGTTTGCTGTTGTTGACCGATGGGATTTCTCCATTTGCTACTCAAATTTTGACCACCCAGGACTATTGCAACCAAAAAAAGAGTAATTTAAGCCCACCAAGCATGATCTTTGTGGAATCAATGCAGCAGATGGAGAGGACTAAAACATACATGTGAATGATAGTGGTGAGAGTGACAACATGGACAATATTGCATATGGTGTACAGAACTATCTCCCAATGTGGTCAAGGCTTTTATGAAGGATATTGCTGAGGGAGAGGCTTTTGGTGAAGATGAATCCAACCCAAGCTTTTCAGCAGAAACAAAAATCTCTAATACCAGCAAGCTGCATGCGTGACAACAAATTAGAACCTTCTGGGAAGGACTTTAGGGAATGTATGTACGCAAGTGCTCATACAATTTCTCATGCAAAATGATGCATCTGCATCACGTACGGGTTTTGATGACATTGATATAGGACCCACCATCTCAGATGAAATTTTGGCTGAAGTCAAAAAGGTTCCCACCATGTCACAATTGATTAGATGAACATTCCATTTTTTGTTTATAACCCTTTCTTGAAATTGGATTGACCCAGGAAATGGGTGGTGTACTTGGGGTCGGTTATATGGAGCCCCCTGGGTTTGTCAGACGAAACAAACCACTTCGTCAGACGAAGCATTTTTGTCAGTTAGGTGTCAGTTAGATGTCCAACTGACACCATTTTCAAGAAAAGGTATCCACTAGATTTAAAAACAAATTCAAATCGAAAACACATTTCGTCAGACGAAATCACCAAAAAATCTTAGAGGTTTCGTAAGACGAAATCAAAAGTCTTACAGAAATAAAAAATTTGCATGCTTACACTAGTAAACATGGCTTTGTAAGACTAAATTGAAAGTCTTAGAGAAATGAGAAATTTGCATGCTTACACTAGTAAACATGGTTTCGTAAGACGAAACCATGCAACTGTAAAATGACAAAAGCAGGGATCGAACCCCTGTCCAGAGGTGATGCAATGTCAACCTTTACCATATAGCCTTAGCACACCTGTATAGCTCAGTGTTTTTTAAATATATAGATAATAAATGTTATTTCGTAAGTTTAGTTAAAACAATCTCCGGTCAGATTGGAAGCAAAATGGGATACCTTTTATCTTATATTCACGTCTGTATTTGAACATACCCTCGATCCGTTTCGTCAGACGAAACACCTAACTAACTTGGTTTCGTCAGACGAACCCAGGGGGCTCCATATAACCACTGCCTTCCGATGTAGTTTGTACTTTTAGTTTTAAAGGTACAAAGAACATATAAATGTACATTACCACGTGGTAATCAATTTATTTTATATGGGAAATCACAGAAGATTACAAAGTACATCCAAAAGAACATTTATGTACTTTGGGATGTATTCTGTACTTTTGATTGTACTATGTACTTTCAATTATACGGTGAAGAGTTTAAGCTGTACGTTAAAACAATGTACCATAACACATGATTTAACTTTCTCAAAAAATCAAAATAAATGTAACTAGAGGAAGTGAATAGCTTTCTCTTCTGCAGATAACTCACCTTTTTGGCAAGAAAGCTAGGAAGTGAATAGCTTTCTCTTCTGCAGATAGCTCACCTTTTTGGCAACTTCATCCAGAATATGCATCCACAGCTGTTTAAAATACACAGCTCTTATTGAAAGTATCAAATTGGTCTGTTTTCATTTTCAATGTAAATTTCTCTGAAGTCTTAACAAAACAGAAGAACCTTTTTGGTAGAGTTTGATGCCTTCAAATTCTTTGTCATATTCCAAACAATGTTTGAGAGTGATAAGATTGATACCATTGCCAGATGTGCTCTAAAGATTATGGAGTTGTTGCAGTTTGGTAGACTTGATGAAAGTGCCACATCTATGGATGGTAAGGATGAATCTCTTTCTGTTTGTTGGTTTGACACAAGGACAAAAAGAATTTTCTTCAATGTCCAGAGGAATACAAAGGCAAGAGTGGTGGTAACAGGGACGGGACAGAAAATTGTTACATTTCAAGAGGTACTTTGATTAATTTTTGTGTGAAGAGGAGAACCAGTGAATCAATAGAGTACTACGGGGTGCTGGGAATCTTCAGCAAACATTGCAACAAATAATTTCTTGATTTTGACTTTGATGAAGTTTTGTACAAACAAGATTCAAAGAAGGACAAAGATCTTAGCTTAGATAGTCAAATTGGAAGAGAATCATAGTTACTAAGAGGTTGGTTTGATGGAAGGTGGGTGGCCATGTAACACTAAGAGTATATTTGCCTAAGCTTCAAATTCTGGTCAGAATTCTACAACATCCTAAATTCTGACAGAAACTATTGACAATCTGTCCAGAATCAAGCTTTGATGTTCTGTTCTTTTGATGTTACTAGACCAGAACAGACCAGAACCTATGAATTTAGATTGAAGATGTGACAAAAGAACATGTAGGAGTCAAATCAGAACCTTCCGTAACATAGAAATTAATGGTGTCCAGGATATCCAACTCAACGTATTTTTGGCACACTTCACTCATTCACTGTCAACCCAAAAATCCTATGATGGAGATTACATCTCATCCACCACAGTTCCAATTAAAAAGCTGATATGGTTGTTCCTGAGCAGTCGCTGCCGCAGTTGCTGCTGCAGCACCACCACACACCTGCCACTCTTTGACAACTCAGTGATGCCACTCCCCCCCAATTCCCAATGTTTTCTCACTGCAACTTCTCAAGAATTTGTTATTCCATCCATTGTGCCCCCTCCCTCAGTCAATGAGGGGAATAAGATCCATCACTGTCATCCCAAAATCGCGAGTCATGTGGAGAAGACAGTGGTAGTGAGTTGGCCTCTCTTTTTTATTCTTTCCCCCATCATTATAATTTTTTCTCAAGCAAGATCTTCAGTCAGCCATACAAGCCGCTCTCCCTCAGTCAACAAAGGGATCAAAGGCTCATTGCTGCCATACCTGCCTCCGACTCTACCCCATCAATTATTGCCTAAAATAACATGATTCGAGCTTTGACATTTTGATAAGCAGCATCAATGCACTTCCTTTTCTTGAGATGTTTTGACAAGCAGCACTGATGCTCCATCTTTTTTGCATCACCCCTGGTTGGTCGCACTATAGAAGAATGGTAAGAGTCAATTTCTGTGTGCTTTAAAAAATTCATCTCAAACAATGGTTTGCTTTGAGTAGGTTTCATTTTTAACCTCACATCACCCTGTTTCTTGGCCTTCAGACTGGTTGACACACCACTGCCCTCAGCACCTACTCAATTGCAAACCACATGACCACACATGCGACAAGAAGCTAAGAATCCATTGTTTTTGGCACTCTGACTATTCTCTTATTGCACAGTATGACACATCTCTACTTCAACTAAATTGCTAATTTCATGAGATGACACATCATCCCCTGTTACTTGCCCCACAAACAAAGGGCACAATAAACCTCATACTATCCAATAAATAAAACTAAGCAATAGAATTCCTTGGATAGCTCAAGATTTTAGGACCTCTGTTTGACGTTTGCTTATCATCCCCTTGGTGCAGATAGGACAGTCCAGGTCATGAATAGAGAAGAGAAACTTTCTTTGACCAGGGGAGATGAAGAGTTATGCCATACTCAAGAAACTTGGAGTTTACATTTATGCCAGCTTCTCATCACTTGGCATAGTCGTCCATTTGTCCAATCATAGACAATTGAAACGGGAGCCTGTAGCACCACTGAGCCCAACTTCTCTATCCTCATGCTGCCATAGAAACTCTTGATGCCTCTCAAACTCAGCTGTAGGGCCTTTGTGCTTGAGGGGTATCTGGTAAGACAGGAGAAATGAGGGCTACCTGTTGGGTTTCCTGTCTGTACTGTCTGACTCTGAGGCATATTATTGCTTGGCGTGGAAAGATGGACCTCTTCCATGCCAGGACAGAGCCAGAACAGTACTCGATGGGGTATGCAGTACCACTGTCTGCATTTTCATCTCCATAAATGCGATGCTTAGCCCAACGGCCAAGTTGGTCAGCTGTGATTGACTCAAGTTATTCTTTTGTGAAGAGATGTGCTGTAGGATATTCCCTGCCATCATGCAAAGACATAAAGTGGGTCTCTGCCAATGTCAACTCACTGCAATTTTGTCATCGAGGCTGGATGGGGCATGGGCCAGCAGTGGCAACAGCAACATCTGGACAATGAGGATCAGAGTGTTCTCTGTGATGCTGATGCATTCCTGTCTGTAGGGTGCTACCTGGATCACGTAGCACAGCAACAGCTCCATCAGGTAGGCCAGGTGGGTCAGGATGGGCAGATGGAAAAGCAGCAGGACAGTGAGCAACTGTTTGCTGCTGTTGCTGGTGACGGCGGGCAGTAGATGCTGCACAATTATTGCACAACATGGTGAATTTAATTGATTCTTATTGTCCTTGTGATTTAGTGATAGACAGAGGTGCATTTTCTGATGAGTGTTGTATGTAAATAATATATTGTACAAAAAGATATACTAGTATATTTACCCTTCAAGTTTGTATATTTGTGGGACTGACAGACAGAACACCACCTTATTTTGTGAGCAAATCAGATGTGGAATGTTCCACGTCATGCTACCCTTGCGTGGAAGAATGATGTACATAATATGATTATTTCAGAAGGGTATGAAATAAAGGTCCTCTGACCTAAAATAACCTCATTACATAAGAGTTTGTGGGACGAATGACTATCAAAGATAAAAAAAATCATCCTTTGGATTTCCTGGATTTATATAAAGAACAGCGCAGTGGCACTTAATGTTGATCCATTTGTTTTACAACCATCCTGAGTGGCTCACTCTGATGTGCATGGTGGTAGGCCGTAGACGTGGTGAGCGATGTCAAGCATGAGTTGAATGTGGGTTACCCAAAGAGAATCATGAATCTTAGGCCTGCAATGACTTTATGAGTGTCCTTCAATTAACAGTGTGTCATTAGAATACCTAAATATTCAATGGTTTTGTACATGACTGGGGTTCCTTCCCAGCTCACTTTGGAAAATGTTGCCACTAACGAATGTGCCATCTTCAATTAACCCCCTCCAACGATTGCACAGCCCCCACTTGCACTTCAGATTCTGCGGCCTGTAATGAATGCCTGGCTTCAATGAACATGTCATGTTCAACAAACATGCAGTCCATTCTGATTCATTTCATAAACACTCACTCTCTTCAATGCTTCATAGTTTCTGTCCAGCTCTCACCATGGCTTGATTGTGTGGTCTCCATTGCATTGCTTCCGATTCCCAAGCTCCAACAAATGTGCTGTATCCAACAAACATGCCTCTCCAACAAAAATGCTATCTCGGATGAAGACATAGGCCATGGAGATGAGTGGTGTTGTTTTGGAGAACTGGCAAACAAGTAATATCAAGTATTACTGGCTGCATTGGTGGAAAGTTTTGCATGGAACATGTGCATTGATGGCAATGGAGATGTGTAAATAACTGTTTGGTGGCGAATATTGAGGATTGGCTGAAAAAACAAGTCATTTGTTGATGAATGAGCTGGGAAGAGATGGGACATTGTTTTAGGATGTTGTATGACTTTGGGACAGAGTCAAAACCACAACTGCATAACCAGTGGGGATGAGACAATTGTTAATGGATGTTATTGAACTTTGGGGAAGAGTCAAAAACCACTATAACTTATTAAGTCATATTTATTCTATATTGCAACACAGTAAAATACTTAATGAATCATATGAAACAGTCAGCATCTCAATTTGAACATGTCACCCTCATCTTTAGGCACCTTGCTATTTGTTATGGTGAATTAACAAATTCATGTGCCTTGTGTGATTTATTGTCATCTGTGAGGTAGCTGCACAATAGGGTTTAGATAACTGTTCTCTTAAGTTCAGAAATTTTTTGGCACAGATATTTTCAGTCTATTTCCTATGTTTCAAAAATTACCGGAGTCTACCGGGAGGTTACCGGAAATTTGAGACCAAGAGGAGCTTTTCGATTTTTTCTACTTACGATAGAAATTGGTACATTTTTACAGGAAAACAGACTTCTCAGTAAGTCTTAGAATCGATATCAATCTAATTAGTGGCTATAACTGCATTACTTAGTAGCTAAAAAAATGTTTAACGGCGTCATACCGGAAGTGTACGGGAGGGTAACCGGAAGTGTACAGGAAGGTTACGGGAAGGCTACCGGAGAGCACCGGAAGGTTACAGGAGCATACAGGAGGGCTACCGGACCTACTGTTGGACTACAATAATAGAGTATGTGTAATTATTTATCTCCACTAATAATAACATACTACATTAATAACATACTACATTAACATGTTTTAGGGGCCCACCCACCACCTAACATGTTTTAGGGGCCCACCCACCACCCCGAGCCCACCAAAAATGACAAAGGTGACAAATTTTCAGCCCCAAGCTGCTCCAAGATGAAAGACAATGCTGTGGACAATATTATCACCAAGGTAGAAGAAAATTAATTATTTAATTGAAACTAAGCTGAAATGAAAACAATTGTAATATAGTTTGACGTCAATAACTCACCATAAAAATTTACATGCCTCGTTGTTGGCAACACGGCGGTGCAAGGCAAACTGCCAAACTCAATCTGTGGACTGAGTTTCGGCTGTTCTCGTGCCTGTCCTGAAATAAAATACTTGAAAATTAGATGCAGTCAAGACATGTGTAGAAATAATTGTATTCTATTCAACTCACCTCTGTTAATATACCCGCCGCTGCCAAAAATCGCCGGTAACACGGCGGTGCAAAGCGAAATCCCAACTCAGTCTGTGGACTGATGTTCGGGGATTTCAGAACTGGGCCTGTAACTATTTCATTGAAAACAATTAACATATGTTGAGTATAATAGGGTCAAAAATGATGAGTTCATCAAAACTCACCCCCAAAATATACCCGCCGCTGCCAATTGTTGTTGGCAACACGGCGGTGCAAGGCGAAATGCCTAACTCAGTCTGTGGACTGAGTTTCGGTGATTTTGCCAGTACACCTGTAACTAATTAATTGAAAAAAATGGACGTGTGGTGAGTATTATAGTGCAAAAAATGGTGAGTTCATGAAAACTCACCCCCAAAATATACCGGCCGCTGCCAATTGTTGTTGGCAACATGGCGGTGCAAGGCGGAATGCGTGGACTGAGTTTCGGCGATTTCGCCGGCAGGCCTGCAACTAATTAATTGAAAGAAAATTGGACGTGTGGTGAGTATTATAGTGCAAAAAATTGTGAGTTCATCAAAACTCACCCCCAAAACATACCCGCCGCTGCCAATTGTTGTTGGCAACACTGCGGTGCAAGGCGGAATGCCTAACTCAGTCTGTGTACTGAATTTCGGTGATTTCGTCAGCAGGCCTGCAACTAAATAATTGAAAAAAATGGACGTGTGGTGAGTATTATAGTGCAAAAAATGGTGAGTACATTAAAACTCACCCCCAAAATATACCTGCCGCTGCCAATTGTTGTTGGCAACACGGCAGTCCAAGGCGGAATGCCTAACTCAGTCTGTGGACTGAGTTTCTGCGATTTTGTCAGTACACCTGTAACTAGTTAATTGGAAAGAAATGGACGTGTGGTGAGTATTATAGTGTGAAAAATGGTGAGTTCATGAAAACTCAGCCCCAAAATATACCGGCCACTGCCAATTGTTGTTGGCAACACGGCAGTCCAAGGCTGAATGCCTAACTCAGTCTGTGGACTGAGTTTCGGCGATTTCGCCGGCAGGCCTGCAACTAATTACTTGAAAGAAAATTGGCCGTGTGGTGAGTATAATTTCATAGAACAAGAAAAAATCATGATTACTCGCCCCCAAAATATACCTGCCGCTGCCAATTGTTGTTGGCAACATGACGGTACAAGGCGGGAGGGATAAGTCAGTCTGTGGACTGAGTTTCGGCCGTTCCCATGATGGGCCGGTGGGGTATCAGTGATGGAATTGAAAAAAATAATTGTGTGATGTGAAAGCAGGTGAGAGGGCACACTGCTATTGTATCATACTGTTGTGTCTGGGTCAAGACCATTGTTGCAGTATGGTACGATACGTAGATGTACTAAAACTGTATTACCATACAAATATGCCATACAAGAATTAGGTGACATGATACAAAGGAATAAGTAACAAACACGTAGACACACTGTGCCAATTTTCAGCCCCACTTATTAATCTTATGTGTTCTCATTTTTTGGCGCAGTCACTTCTGATAGTACCATATTATTTAAAAATCTGAATAGGCCCAAAGTGCACTCACCAAATGAAATCATAGATCAAGCCTAGAATTGAAACCAAAACTAGACCCAACAGGTGATCTTGCTGTTTACAACTCGTGATTTGCAAAATGTGAGTCATGAACAAACAACCACTGGAAGATTTTTGCTTCAAAGCTTAGCGTGATAAACAAAAATGCGGCTTAAGTAATGTATAAAAACCGGTAACCCACCCGTACACTCTTAAAATTCCGTTAACCTCCCCGTACACTCTGACATTTTGCGAGTGTACAGGGAGGTTACCGGTGTTTTTCGTTTGCGGTGTTGAAACAAGCTAAGCAGAATGCAATTTGTAGAAACAGAGGCAGTCAGAGGTTTAAACATAAAGTGACTTTTCTATGCATAGTTGTAAATAGGCGTGTGCACCTCGAGTGTTTCGCGCGTGCCTTGCGTGCGAACACATCCATTTTTGAAATAAGATATAATTTTAAAGGTAAGCATAGATCCACAAATGATGACTACGCATGTACGTCAACCCAAAAGATTAATTATTTACAGGTAAGTTCATTTGAGCTGACAGTGCAAGGACCTGTTATGGCAATATGTCAAAAAACTGTCTCACTGAAGAAGGAGAAGAAGGAGAAGAAGGAGAAGAAGGAGAAGAAGGAGAAGAAGGAGAAGAAGGAGAAGAAGGAGAAGAAGGAGAAGAAGGAGAAGAAGGAGAAGAAGGAGAAGAAGGAGAAGAAGGAGAAGAAGGAGAAGAAGGAGAAGAAGGAGAAGAAGGAGAAGAAGGAGTAGAAGGAGTAGGAGAAGGAGTAGGAGAAGGAGTAGGAGAAGGAGTAGGAGAAGGAGTAGGAGAAGAAGTAGGAGTAGGAGTAGGAGTAGGAGAAGGAGTAGGAGAAGGAGTAGGAGAAGGAGTAGGAGAAGGAGTAGGAGAAGGAGTAGGAGTAGGAGAAGGAGTAGGAGAAGGAGAAGAAAAGGGGTCAGTTTCCAATACAACTAAGATTTTGAAGAATCTTCTTGTACTATCCCCTTTTCTATGAGGCCGTTTTTGTATTGGTGGGAAGATCTATTCTCGACAGTCCCAATTTTACAACAGAATCATAGGATGGGTGACAGGGTAACAAATTCCCCTAACTACGTCCCAGGTACCCAATTTGCATGCCGAATGATGTAATGGAAGTAGTTATGTACGTGACCTGAGCCATTTGGTGCAAAAAATATCACGCAAAAAATATAGGTAGTTTCGACAGGGGTCAAAGAATTTATTTTTATAAGATTAATTTTCTCCAATTATGAAGATGGAAGGGCAGTGGAGCTGCACTTCCAATCCAAACGATGCAAACAAAAATTGTGTGGATTCTACTCACAATTGGTATGTTTTTGCCTTCTCAGGAGAAGGGGCTAACTCTGGTGATCCATAGCTCTCGAGGCAGTGGACTCCTGTGGTGGGGAATCCTAGCCTTTTGTGCCAGGACGGTGGACTCCAATGTTGGGGAGTCCTTGCCTTTTTGATCAGGGGCAGTGGACTTCCTGCCTGGGGAGTCCTGAGAATGCTCCTTTTGTATTTTGTACCAATGGGTACAAAAATGGGCTGATTCTTGGCCTATGTCACGTGTGGAGTGATCAGGTAAAAACGGAACAAAAAACCTAAATATGTGCTCGGTGAAAAAAGTGGTCATATGAGAGTAAGTATAACAAACTAAGGAGTCTGATAAATATATGTAACGAGTAAGTGTTGTTTGAAGAGGGAGATGCCGTTTTTGAAAACTGATATTATTTTTGGTTTACATTTGGTTGTTGAAAAAGGGTGTAACTCTTCAAATATTCAATCTTTCCGATTTTATTGTTCCGTGTTGAATCCTGATGGTGCCATTCGTTTGAACTGTTGTGATAGTCAAAGGATCACGTTCATACCTGGTTTCACCTTTACGGAGTATACCATCTTTCATAAGAAGTACTTGATCACCAATTTTATAGTCCCAATCATGACGTGGGCTATTTTCCCGTTCAGTGTTTTGGTCTGTTTGGTTTTGCCTATATTCTCCAATTTTTTTCCAGTCAGCCAGGAAGGGAATGTCGGACAACATGTCCCGTCCAAAAATAGCTGCACCTGGGTAGGCTTTTAGTACTGTGTGGTTGAGCAAATGGCCCAAGCAACGTTCTTCACAAACATATCTATGCTGCTTGGCTCTACTGAAGGGACCATGTCTATTTCAGATGTTCAGAGCATAGATGATCTCACCTGGTGCACTCGTTCTAGAATAACATTCGCTTGAGGATTTTGTCACTGATAGGCTTACTCGTGATCCCATATGATTCACATAGGGCTTTGAAGTGAAGTTTGAATTCGCTTCCATTGTCATTAATTATGTATTGACAATGCGGATACCTACTAAACCAGGTCTTATTCACCAAGTTGCTGATCATTGCTGATGACTTATCAAAGTATGCTAACTTAGGTTCTTCATTGTCCTTATTGCTCCTACGCCCTTTTGTATCCAGGAGAATAATTGCCTCAGTGATTACCGGCAGTTCAACTATTTCAAACCAGCTGGAAGCTGAATCAATCATAGTCAGACACATGAAATCAATTACTGTCCCATCTTTACCTTTGATTGTATAAGAGCCTATCAGGTCCACACATGGTACTTCCCAAGGATTTTTGATTGAGAAATTAGTAGGGAGTCCCATACTTATGCTTATGCCTCTTGTTGACTTGGCATGCATGACAGTTTTTGACTAATTTACGGACGGTATTTTGCATACCTTTCCAGTACATTGCAGCACAAAGAGTTACTTCGAGTCTAGGGTGTCTAGGGTGCTGTAGATAGTGGTGGTACCAACTAACTGCAGGGTGTTGAAGATCTTTTGGAATGATCATTTTTCCATCCTTACATAGGAGTTCTATACTCTCGACCAATTGTGTCGAGTACTGATCTTTTGGTGTCTTCAAGCTGGCATCAAGCTTTTGTGCTTTGGAAATCTCTTGCACTATTAACGGGTGGATTGCATCTTCGTTGCTGTGGTTTGCAAATACCAGATTCATTTCGTCTTGGTATGCAGAGGTGTCGGTTGCACTCTCTTCTTGCATGGTGTAATGACACCAGCATTTTGTAAATGTCATCCAGTTTTCATGCTCACTCTGAATGAGACCAATGTCTAAGCGAGAGATGGCATCGGCAACAGTATTATGTGTGCCTTTAATGTAAACAGTTTCAGGGCCAAATTCCTCGAGGAGCAATCTCCATTGGTAGACACGGTCAGAGGTCAATCCAAGTGCATCCTGGATTAGATTCTTATGATATGTATAGACTTTCAATCTTTGTCCCCTCACCATGCCTTTGAACTCTTTCAGTGTTTCCACTATGGCCAGTAGTTCAAGTTCGTTTCTGTTGCGCCGTCAACAGTTTCCTGCTGAAAAATGCAAGGGACCTATTACCCTGGGTGATAACTGATCCAAGTTGTTTAGACAAGGCATCGGTATATATCTCAAATTCCCATGAATAATCTGGGTAGGCCAAGACTACATTCTTTGCAATTGTAGTCTTTGCGTCATCAAATGCTTTTTGATGCACCGTGTCCCAGTACCATCGACGTTTCTTAGTCTTATTGGCTCTGGTGACCTTGGTGTGACCACACTCTCCTACCAGTGAGGTGAGTGGGACAAGCACTTCGCTGCGTCTTGCCCAAAGATCTCTATAATACTGGACCATGCCCAGGAACTTACGGAGGTCTTTGACATTTTTCAGCGGCGAAATCGCGAGAATCGCATGTACCTTTTTCTGTTGAGGTTTAATCCCCGTTCGTGTGAGGGTATAACCTAAATACTCAGTTTCTATGGCACACAAAGATGATTTTTGGGCGTTGATTCGCAAACCTGCCTCGCGTAGCCTGGGTAACCTGGTAAGCACCATTTTCTGATTGTCACGGTGGTCTTCCAGATTTGCCTTTGTGATCCATAACAAATCATCAAGATAAGCTCTTAAGAACTCTAAGACTACCATTAGTTACCACATTTTTGCTTGAAAGATGTCTGGTGAACCAGTGATGCCCATAGGCAACCAGAGGTAAGAATACTTGCCCCATGGAAAAATGAGGGTACATATTTTGGATGAACTGGGATCCAATCTAATGGTTACTTCCTTCTAGCTCTCGCAGGACTGTACTGGTTTTGGGTAGTGGAAACGGTTTTCTAACTAGTCCTTTATTTACCTCCCTAAAATTAGTGAGAAAGCGTACAGTTCCGTTTTTCTTTGCGGTGAAAAATGATGGTGATGCCCATTCTGATTTGGGCTGAAACTCTACCACTCCCAGCGTGCATAGTCCATTTAGTACTTTAATCATTGTTTCTTTACGCAATTTAGGTACTGGGTATGCCCTACCATGATATGGTTTAATGCCTTCCTTGAGTTCAAGTGACACGGGCTCTGTGTTCCAATACCTAGTATTCCATCAAAAAGTTCCTCAAACAAGATTTGGTGTTGGAGACTAAGGTGAGTACAATTGGTGCTAACAATTGATTGGAGGTCTGCCTTCTTATAATTCACATCTAGGATTTTAACTACCTGCTGTGCCGCTTCCTGCATACTTTGTGGTTCATTCACCATGCTGTTGTTGACAGCCCAGGCTTTATCCAGGTTCGATTTGGTCAGACTATTGACATCTCTCATTGGAAAAATGACATAGTCAATGGCAATTTCTTTTGTTCGAAAATCTAGAACAGTTCCGAGCTCTTTCATGGTTATACATCCAAGAATGAGGTCAAACACTGGCTTAGTTTCCTACTTCTTGTCGTACTCTACTACATCTAGAGTCACTAAGTACTCCTTACTGTTCAAATACTAAAAGAATTTTAAATCAACTTTCCTTTGGTTAGGAAGCTCCCATTTGACGTATGCCAAGACTTTGGCACCTGTCTAGCCAAGCAGGGAAAGTGTTTTTCCGTTCCTTTATGGCATGATACAGGAGGTCACTATCAGATCCACTATCAAGTAGGATCTTGATGATCATGTCACTGGTACGACGCCCTGTAGAGTGTTCAAGGTTATTACGGGTTGGATTTTCAGTCATTAAATAACTTGCTTTGGCTACTACAGCAGTGACCCCTCCTTCTTTATCTCTCAAAGGGGGGTTCACACGATTGAAAAGGTAACCCGACAGTTTGGGGTCCGACAAAATTGGCAATTGTTTCACTCTGTGTTGGTTCCATTGCAAGATTTCCTGGTCTTGTGTTGGATTCGAACTGACATTGTTTATATCAGAAAATGTTATGTTGGCATCTGGGGAAGTTTTAATCGGACTAAGATAGGTGTTGATCATGTCATTGCAGTCAAGTTTACTACCTAATTTCTTAGTACTCCCCAACCCATCATCTCAGGATGAGTCTGAATCATCACTGTCACTCATGTTGTGATGCTTACGCTTCTTCTTGCTGATAGCGCGTTTCATTTTCTTGTTGGACTAGGTAAGTTTGTTGATTTTAGCGGATAGCTGCGCATAGCTACTTCCTCCTTGAGCAGGTCTCTCTTGTCAACAATAGAGGCTCCGTTTGGTTTTTCCCCCTTGATGCTAGGCCCCTTATGGGGTCCCATTGGATTCATACTAACGGCAATCCGGAGTGTTGTGGGTGAAAGCAGTACTTCTCTGTGCGACATTTCTTTGGAATCCAGTCACTAATAGAAAGCATCTTCTTCTTAGTCGAGTTGCCAGACTTGGCTGCATTGGGCCCTTCTCCGACTTTCTCAGTGGGGTAGGCCTTCTCAATGCATTCAAGGACTTCAAGAAGTTCCCTGACACTCTGTGGTACCAAAGCTCCAATGGAATATAGGAGATGGGTGGCTTGGACCTCCCAGAGCTCCTCTCACACTCCTGCGGCTTGAGGCCTTCTGGGCTTGACTTACTTGACAAAATCCTCTTATGGCCTCTCCAAGGGTTGTATTATAAAATAAGGCTTTGAAAAAGGTCTTGGGTGCCCTGTGGAGGTTAGTTCAAAAAACGTTTTTTTATTTTTAAATTTTTCTTCTTCGCTTTCTATTTCTTCAAAGTCTTGCTTCCAACAAATTTGCAAGAATTCTCAATCGCAAAATTAATCTGACTTGTAGGACTCCCTGATTGCCAAAGTCAATCACTCAAAGTTTATTGCAGTCTTGCTGATTGCGGGAAATTTTTGGACAGCTCGTCAATCACGAAACCAAAGTAATTCGTTTATCGCCTAGCTGATTTTGGAGAGATCATTGATCGCGCAAAAAAGTATCACTTATGCAAAAAAGTTAAAATTGCCACTTGCGATAAAAAAATAATTATCGTACCTCATGTCAGAGAGGTTGGATGTTGTTGGTTTTGGTGCACTAAGGTCGCACCACAGCTATCTTAAGATAGTGACCTGAGCCATTTGGCACAAAAAATATCACGCAAAAAATATAGGTAGTTTCGACAGGGGTCAGAGAATATATTTTTATAAGATTAATTTTCTCCAATTGTGAGGATGGAAGGGCAGTGGAGCTGCTCTTCCAATCCAAATGATGCAAACAAAAATTGTGTGGATTCTATACACAATTGGTATGTTTTTGCATTCTCAGCAGAAGGGGCTATAGACTCTGGTGATCCATAGCTCTCGAGGCAGTGGACTCCTGTGGTGGGGAGTCCTAGCCTTTTGTGCCAGGACGGTGGACTCCAATGTTGGGGAGTCCTTGCCTTTTTGATCAGGGGCAGTGGACTTCCTGCCTGGGGAGTCCTGAGAATGCTCCTTTTGTATTTTGTACCAATGGGTACAAAAATGGGCTGATTCTTGGCCTATGTCAGTACGGTACCATGACCGGAATTCTTGACCGCCAACAAAAAGAAAAATTTGGAACCTAAGTACCCAAAACTTTGGTAAAAAAATTTCTGTTGGATTTCTGTACTTAATTCCACCATAGCAAGACGGGATGAATTTGCCTGATGTAACAAATACCCAGTTGTAACCCGTGACCCGGTTTTTTTTGTTGTGATAGTACCCTGGTACTTGGCTTGACCACCCGACTGACCTCCCCACAGTAGTCAGGTAACCTAACTTTGGTCACAACAATAGGTAGTTAGTGAGTACTAGCAGCTGCTGCAAGATTGTTTTGCAGCTGAAGGAGCCTTCAAACTGGAGGTAATCATGTTGTGCTAAGTAAGATTATAGTGGAAGTGACACATGGTCCTGACATACTGATCAATGCCTGTACAAGCTCAACTTGAATGCAACACATGGTATGGAAAATGTCCCTGTTCCTGATTAGTGGCTGTGCTCACACAGCATGCAACCAATCATAAAAGTGGTATCAACATATTGTATTGTTACAACATACCATGAGAAGCCAGTTTTTGGAGATGTGTTAACTGGGAATCTGCAAGAATTTTTTCAGTACATCAACATGCAGTTCTATTGAAAGCAAGAGCATGTCTTTCATAATATTTGATGTTATACAGCATTCATAAAAATAAAAATTCTTGGTCAACTTTAGACAGGTTTCAGCCACGGCTACTATTTTCAGGTCGAGTGACTATTTTCGACCGGATTTCGCCGAAACAGCAACTATACCCCCAACTTCGCCGACGCAATCACAGTAAGAATTCCATTGAGTTCCCCCGGTTCCTTTTCGAGGTCATTTTGGTGAACGGTTCTATTTCTGTTTTTCGTTCACCAAAAATTTGCCAACTCAGTTTAATGGGCCTACCGAGATTCCAGTATTGATTCCCACGAGAAACAATAGCATTGCCCTGTCACTCCCATCAATCACACTTTTGTTCAATCAGTCGTCACGAACATCACACTTGGGCGCAAGACGAGCGGCTGTGGATCCCTTGAGCCTCACGAGACCCCCGACAAACTTTCGGTGAGGACGTACCCGGTGAAGGAATCTCCGTGTATGTTCCAGGATTTGGCTCTGCAGTGAGTGCATTTTTGGCCGTTTTGACGTCTTGAGCGACGGGCTTGTCTTTTGTCGATTTTATCGTGATTCTGTTTACGCTGTCAGTGGAGGAAGTTTTGGTGTCTCTGTCAGTTGTCTTAGTCTCGGCCGAGGATGTTGTCGAGTTTGTTAGTGGAGCATACCGAAAACACATTTTGCAAATCGCATTTACACATTTGCACATTTTTTTGTGTTTTGGCGGGAAAATTTTGTGTAAATTTACACAAATTATGTGTAAATTACACAAATCTTGGTCGACAAGAGGCCCTCGTCGACCATCGACACAAATCGCATTTACACATTTACACATTTTTTTTCACCTATGGTCGTTCCCAGGTCCCCTCTAGAGGAGATCTTTCTCTCTATTGTACGCTTTCAATAATTATTTTTTTCCAAGATGTCTAGAGGATGCAGATTCACTGCTGCAGAAATCGACTGCCTCCTTGAAATCATCGACGACGTCCTCCCCATTGGTCCCAATGATTGGGACAGAGTGACAGAACGTCACTGCATGTTTTATCCTGGACTTGGCCGGACCCGTGAGAGTCTTTGACGTAAGTTAGCGTCCTTGTACAATCACAAGAAGCCAACAGGCAACCCCTCTTGTCCGGTTTACGTGCGCAATGCAAAGCGTATTTTCGAGTGCATCAAGGAGGCGATGGACTTGTCCGATGGTGAAGGTGGTGGCGTAGGTGGCGGTGAGGACAAAGCCGACGAGGAAGAAGAGCAGGAAGATGGTGATGTTACTGTTCCTCAGCCCCCCCATGGTAAATCTAGGTGAAGGGGCTGCGATCAAGCAGGAGAATGGAGGAACTGGTGGCGTCTCCGTTGAAGGTGGAGAAAGCTCTGTAAGTACGGGTACATCATCCTCTGCCGCACATTCTAGCATCAACTTGATCCCGTCCATTGTACACCAGACATCACTTAGGAATGGATGACGTAGGTATACTGCTTCTTGGTATTGTCGAATTTTTTCCTCTGAGGGCCTCTTTATTTTGGAATCATTTATGCCACACAGTACATGAATTAGAATCTGCATAGAAAATGTTAAATATTCAGAGACACTTGACTGGGTCATGCCAAATATAATTTGCAGAACCACTGTGGAACGACGAGTCCTCATCCAAGTGAGGACCAATCCCAAAGCGTCAATGACCGTCATCAATCTTGGGCGACCTGTGTCCCTCTTCAATGCAACAATCAGCCCATCCTTCGAATAGGGAGACAAATTGTCATAAAAGGGTTTGAATTTGTTCAAGATAAAGTGAAAAGTGTGAAAATCTAACCTTGTCATTGTAATTAGTGCCTGGTCACTGTGCGATTCGTAAACTTTCTTCCACGCACTCCCATCTGGAGAAAGAAGGGCACACCTAGGGATGCGACGGTGACGCAGTTCACGTTTTAGTTTTGAGAGCTGCCTGTAGAATCT
The DNA here is from genome assembly GCA_013187285.1 of Cyclotella cryptica. Classification (NCBI taxonomy): domain Eukaryota; phylum Bacillariophyta; class Thalassiosirophyceae; order Thalassiosirales; family Thalassiosiraceae; genus Cyclotella; species Cyclotella cryptica. The sequence goes on from JABMIG010000425.1 coordinate 39,071, forward strand.
TTTCTGGTAACGAGAATGCACAAATCGCTTTTGATCAACTTCCTTGAGATGAATGGCAAGTGCAAGTAACATTACTGTTTCAGACGTGAAAGGCATCGTGACACGGAAGGGTGCAAGATCGTGACAAGGAAGGGTGCGAGAAGGACTGGCTTGCAGTGAAGGGCAAAATCTGACAGGTGGACTGGTGGGGGTGTTGCATTAGGTGAAAAAATCAGGAAAACGAGATCGGTGACGTATGATAAAAATACGATTGGCATGAAATGCAATTTGTGATTTGTGTTTTCTGAAAGAATGAACATTACAAACAAAAATTTATGTAAATGCGAAATGTGTAAATGCGATTTGGAAAATGTGTTTTCGGTATGCTCCAGTGATGATTCGTGTCTGGTAATGACATTTCATCATTCTCATTGGGGTCGGGAATGAGTTCGAGCCCCATGTCAAGCGACATATTGCACACCTTCAACCCCTCCATCTCCATTGCACCCATCCATCGAACGTCACTCCATCCAACCGCACCAATAAAACCATCCTTAGCCTTCCACGCCCTCCAAACTGACAAAGAAACCACTCAACAATCCACCACAGCCAAAGAAACCACACAAAAATACAGCCTCGAAGCCAGCCTCTTCCAATCCCTCCAATCCCAAGACGGCGAATCAGCCAAATCCCTCTTGGCCAAATATTGCATCGCCTACCTCGCCACCTCCATTCAACTCGCAATTCTTTCCTTCGCACTGTGCTACGTGTTGGTCAATCGGGGAGTCGACGTGGGCGCCTTGCTGAGTCTTATTCAATTTACGCCTTTGGTGCTGTTGACGCTGGTGGCGAAGTTGACAGGGAAGGAGGTCAAGGAGGGGGGTGAGAGGGAATAGAGTTGGATATTGGAGGGTTAATTTGTAAAAGGATAAAAGTTTAGAAGCAATGACGAATGTAGCGAGGTTTTGTGGGATTTTTTAGACTGTTTAATTGGTATTGCGACACAATGCCTTTCTTGGTGTGGTGCACTTGATCTTGAATTGTTTGTTGACAAGAAAGGGGCGTCGATTGTACTTAATAAATTATGCCGGAGACAAACTGTCATTGTATTAGCTCATTAACCGACATTTAATTGTTATGCTCTTTCCATCATTATCCACATCATACTGTGTCAAAAGCCACTACTTGGGAATAGTATCTTACTAATTCATATAGTCAAAAATAGAATCGTCCTCCAAGCTACATCTTTTTCTGCCACTAACCGAAGGCACTCTCTTGAACTGACTAATATTTAATATTTGCCAATATTGTGTCGTTCTTGTAGCCTCTTCCTCCCACGCAATATGATTGTAGGCAGGTTGAGCCTTTTGAATGCGAGACAGAATTTGTTGGTTTTCCTTGGTGATACATATGACGCACTTTCCGCGTTCTTTGATTAGAGTTATATGGGCTGTTATGGGTAAGCTATTTAAGATCGTGCTTTAGTAACCGAAAACATCAGAAAATGATAATCGTGCCTGCGAATCTGACGTCAGGTACTAAAACAATAGCAACCATCAGAAACGAGGGTCACCAAAAATATTTAGCAACCAAAAAAATAGTAGCCGTGGCTGAAACCAGTCTTATGCCATATCACTATGCCATGTGGTGACGTTAAGATCACCTAGTTATGGTGTGGCAGGTAGGTACCATACTACCATGTAAGCCAGATTATGGGTAACGTTGGTTTACAAGTAGCACTGGGCAAGTCTCACAGATATATGTGTTTTCTGGTATTTAATTCACTCAAATGGAACTAAAACCATCATTCCCCATCACACCAGCAATATGCCCATATATATTGCATTCTGTGGCTCCAGGTTGTTGCCAAGAAATCTTCAATGCCATCAGAAGTTGCCACACAACTTGCATGCATGGTGTTTGGGTGGACATCATGGATGAGAAAAGCAGGAAAAAAGCAGGACATATACAGTAATCTTGTCATGTTGAAGTGATACAGTATGTAGGATTACATGCTGTACCATGCTGTGATAATATGTGTAATAGTAGTTTTACATACTGATACAATGATATCTTGAGTGCTTTTTAAATACAATGACATGCATCAGCCATCTTATGATTACATGGGCCTATGGCAAAATAGACCTTAAAAATGAGGCCATAAAAAATAGTATCAATGCGACTATTTAACATGTGTTATGATGTAATGGTACATGGCAGCACTAACATAAGTGTCAAATTGCAAATGATGCTAATGAAATGTGTTTCAGGAAAAAGAAGATACTCTGAGGCAGCAGATGAACAATCAAACGTTTGAGCTGGCTCATTTACATGATCTATATAGTCATCAGGTTTGAGAGCAGTGATTTCATATTTTCAAATACAAATCACATTCTTCTGACGTTTGCAGTTTAACAGGACTAGTATGTGGGTACTTTTTCATGCAATACAGTGTTGGCTTTTGTCAGTTCAGTTTGCATTTTAGACCATGCTCAATAAAAATTCTTTGTTATTCTCCTGTTATCCTGTACAATGATGCTTTAAAATGCATTAGACTGAACATAATAGTTTTACATGCAAAAGACCACAATGTTATAGTCAGAACAAAAAAGTCTACAATTAAATCTGCTGAGTTGGATAGTGTGTATGATATGATTTCAATGTATGTTTGTTTCACACATTGAACAACATGAAAGTGCATGACATCATCTTTGCATGTTCAGTTCTAGGCTCCCTTGAGATGGTTTGTCCACATGGTGGCATCTCAGTGCAACTTTAATTTCTGTCTTGCATGTCTTATTGTCCTTTGTGGTGTGACGGTCCTCTTGGTTTATGGTGTGGTTCTTTGTGTGGCATTGATCTTGATGTACCACCATTTTTGGTGTGACATCAAATTATTCTATGGGTCCTTGGTTTGGGGTTGTTTTTAGTGTGATAGGCAGCTGGATTTGTGCTCTGTGCAACAAAGATGTTTTCCTTGATCTTTTATGTGTGAGTTGGAAATAATACAATTGTACTTAATTTTTACTTTACCTCGGACCAGAGGCAATACTATGTCTTAATTATCCTGCCCTCTCAACTTTCTATTTGATTTGCATTTCATGTAACATCTAGAGGTTTGTGAGGAAGCAACCTTTTCTTGAAAGATGTCGAAAAGTTGCTTATTTCCCAGTGAGAATACAGCAGAAGACCTGAATTTTGATCAGCTCATGGTCGTTTTATGTTGACCCATGTGTGCCCACATGTTTCTTGTGAGACTCTCCGCATCATTTTGATAAGGCATAGAAACTTTAAGGTCCATCAAGTATTTGAAACAGCTTTTCTGAGTGCGGTCGCTTTGCGACCAGCATGGCTGTTGCTTGCCCGGAGGCGCTTTCTATTTGTTTACTTCAACACTGTTGAGTTTCTTGAAAATGTGTTGGTTCATTCCTGTTTACAAAATTTGTGAGAATACACTCCTAACAGAGAAATCAAGCGGAATGTTCGAAAGCCTCTTGGGAGTAACAGATCAACTTTGGCATTGAGTGCTTCAGGGGGGTCATGTGGACATTTTAATTTGAATGAGAACTCTAAGGGGTCACGAATACACCATTTTAAGGTGTCAGTTGAAGGTAACACAATGTTGTATTGTGCAAGATGAATTCACTTTGAACGTCAGGTATCTTTGACCAATAGTTTGGCCTCAATATCTAACCCTGAGACCCAGCCAAGATTGCACAACCCTTTGGAACTATCTGAGGGGCCCAAGTCCAGCTCAACAGGCCTCAGCTTTGAGCAACAACAGCTGCACTTGCAATGCCATAACAAGCTCAATGGTACAAAGTCCGCCACATAGAAATTGGTATGCTTTCTACGGAATAAAGTATGTCAGATATGGAAAGCTCCCAGAACCCATCTACAAATTTGCATGGATGCACAGTTCTCAACCACAATCAAGGAGCACATGAGCAGACACCAAAAAATATTGATATTTTTGACTCGACAGAGGGTTTTCACGGTCTAGGTCCAGTTATTTTACTGTACTATGTCACGAAGTATGGACAGACGCTCTGACATTTTTGAGGAAGAGATTTTTGATGTTGGCGTGTACAATCTTACGTTGGAATAGTATTTCACGTAGTTTGTCAAAGTCCACCCAACAGTTCAAAGTGAAATAAATTTGAAGGTAAATACAGGTCAAATCACGAAACTACCTGACTTAGGCCAATTATCTACCTTAACTGGTAAACCCAAAGAGGTTCCAGGTGGAACCTCCAATGGTCCTCCTTCCCTTTGTGTAACACAAAGGAAGTACAATAGTCATAAGATATTGTTTCTGAGAAACAATATTCAAAAGACAATTTCTTTCTTGAGAAACACCCATGTACATTCTAGGTGTTTCTTGGACAAAATATCCAAGAGAGGATTTCTTTCTCAGAAACCTTCTCATGGGACAGTTCCTGTTGGCAGTTGAGAGAAAAGGAGCAGTCATGGAACTGCCCTAAATTACCTCCAATCTCTAACAGGATCACCTGTGCTTGGTGATGCATGGATTACCTAGTGTAGCATGCAATACCTATTTCAGTAGTGTAACTCTCATAAATAAAATCTTTCAACAACATGTATCTACCCGTTTACTACATAGTAACAACTACAGCAAAAGCGGCTTAGGTCACTATCAATTGATAGCCTTGCGCAACCAGATCGGATCGTCTGTCCGTCGCTCCACCATCCATCATCCATCAGCTGTTGTCGGTGGTTGACCATGGTAGGTTCGTCTGTCCGTCGTCCCTTGTTGCTCGAAGCCGTCCAATACACTTGGTGTGTTACACGTGGCGCAACTTGTGCTGCCTGACCCAAAGAGTAGCAATATTGCCACAGCTGAGCCCCGAGTCACGTGCTCAGCAAGTTGAAGTGAGTTTACTCACAGGCCGGCACTTGTTTTTTTAAACACGTAGCCAAGAACAATTGCCCTGAATGTCAGTGAGGACTAGATCCCACTTGACACGGGTCTACTCTGCTTTTGTTAGCAGAGCGCGCATTTAGCACATAGTGCACTTGCCGTAAAACAAGACCACTTGTGACGTATCATACCCACTTGTGGCACGAATGCTTACGTGCCTATTAGGTAGTAGCAGCCCCTCATTAAAAATGAGGAGGCAATAAACATAAATGCCTCGGTTTATTTTTTCCGAAAGAGCAATATGTGTGTAGTCTATTTTTAGACCTAAAAACACGATTAGACTTAAAATTAGTCCGTACCCGTGATCACATGCAGATGCAGTGACACCACGGAGTACTTTGTACTTATAGCCTTACGGCAGTTCAAAAAAAAGATCTTCTAGGGCATAAAATGACCCTATGAAGAAGTGTATGGCCTCTAAGGCATAAAAAGCTTGCTCGTGACCCCCGAGAGGTTTCGGTCACTTGAAAGACTCGTGATTCCCCTGGAAGTTCGCGATTCTCAGGTTTCCAATGTGTAAGACACATCCTCAAGGGAAAATGAGCCCGCGCAGGGCGTAGTCCCACGATCGTGGATCAGCCCCATTCACATGGGGCGCGTCCACGGCACAGCCCATTTCACAAAGCGTTTCGCGACACAGCCCTCGCGATCACGATCTGAAAAAGCGACCACATATCATGTGTCCTAGACTCGCTGGGCTCAGCCCTTGTTTGCGATGGACCAGCCTAGGAGAGAACTTTGTTCTACCGCTCACAAGGGCATAGGGCGCAATATATTGCCGCATCCGGTCAGGCGTCAGAGTGACGCGGAGTATTGTCTCAAGTCCCAGCACGCATGGGGCGCAAGATGGACCCATAAAACGACTACGTGTCGTGCCCCAGAAACACTCTTAGCAAAATTCTCGCCAAAATCCCGATTTGCGCAGGAATGCTGCTGACTTTTGCGGTTTTTTCAGGAAAACACGCAACTTGTTGATTTCTGTCTGAAATCCAAGCAAAAAGTGAGAAAAGTCCACAAAAGTGAGAATTCTTCTCATGTGGTATCCCTTTCATGCATCTAAGCTACCGAGCTTGGCAAAAAAGGAAAGAAAGCTAGTTGGCTTATGAATAGCCAAATGCACAACCTCTGGTCCGAGGAAAATAGAATTTAGAGCCCGAAAATATAAATTCGAATTATTTAATTTTAAATTAAAGAGCTCGTTAGAGAAAAATCTTGATCAAAATTCTACTGTCACGTTAAAATAACCTGATATTCAAATACCTTGCTACATGTAAAAATAAAACAAAAATGCCAAGAAATCTTCTGGCATCATGAATTGTTTTCTCAAGAAGATGAACTCTTCTCCCACGTTGATAAATGTACACATGTGCCATGTTGCATTAATAACAAGCAATGGTATCAAAAAAAGCAACTGGAAATCAAACCATGTTGGGTTTCGAACTCCTGACACGGTGTTGCTACAGTAACAGTGAAAGCAAGAACGACGTAGTTCCAAGCTTCTCCCATGTTCCAAAATTAGGAACATCCATATGTTTTCCTTACCCAGCTAGGCAGGTGTCAAACTCTTGGCGCACGCAGGATGGGTTCTTCCTACTCAAAAGGAAAGGCAAAGTCACATGATGTTTTTATTGCACAAGCAGTAAATTCCTGTCAAAACACACTTTTCTGAGTACATGTTACCCAGAGTGACTAAGCCAGCATATGACCTCAGTCTTTGACAAATGCAAGAACTGAGCTTGAATTGTTCTAGATTTTCGAACAAAGAACAACATAAAATATGTTAAGATCAATTTTACCTTGCCAGTGATAATTGATGCAAAGTCTGCAAAAATCTGTGAACCATAGTTGAAACAAAACCTGGACATAACATACCACGCACATAGCTAACCACTCAAGTACAGGGCTCTTTTTGAGCAAAAAACTCATGATCACAGAGCAAACCATTCCTGTAAATCAAAAAGTGATTCTTAAAATAAGATATGGACAAAAAGTTAGCAAAACCGTCTAAACTCAAAAGAATTCTTACAGTACTGTAGATGTTGCTATGATCAACTCTGCAAACACCATAAGACTTCATGAAAAGTCAACACATCATAGACTAGATACTGACGCATCTGGAACCCGTTCATGCCTAGAAACACTGAAGAAGGTTATACCTACTCAGAGCTAGCAATAACAATCATGGGTTTTCCACGTGCCTCACAAGCACATTCAATGGAGTCAATGATGGCCATACTGTTCTCAATAGAACTCATTTGGAGTAATATGATATTCTCCAAAGGCTAGCTTGAGAGACCACCTTAAACAAGGTTAGGATGGACTTTCCAAGCAGCGAGTAAAGGTTTGCATGACAAACCAATACACAACATCTCTGCACAAAGACAACAAGGGCTTACTAACAGACCCACAGTCTTCGCACGACAAAAGCACCATGCTTACAAACAGATGAAAACTCGCTAAAACATTCGCCCATACAAGGAACTCACATGCTACTGGGTGGTCCAGTACAAGGGAGAACCTTGGGTAAGACAATATGATTGTCTCGCCTCACTCACAACTGGAATTGTAGAGGAGGAGGTACACTGTACACAAAAAAGAGACACATTAATGTTAGACATTTGTTACCACAACAAGTCTAGAGCAACACCAACTCAGGTTGGGTATGCTCGCATTCTAGTACAGCTTGCTGAACTTAGAGTGCATATAATACACAGAATAAGAGAAAATGAATCCTTGACCATGATTAACATCATTGGATTCAACACTGTGTCTTACTAGATTATGGTCTCACTGAGACTCAATGACTAGTACTTGATTCTCTTGTGAGAACTTCTGATGGTTTACCTTCAGAATTATCCATGGAGAACACATATGGTGTCCATAAGGAAGGACTCTTAGAGTCACCAAAATACGTGGGTCTTTTGCTAAAGACAACGGGATGACCATAGGTAGTGCACATACATGTTGCACAACAAACCATAAAATAAGCCTCATGATCATATGAGCACAACAACACAAAGGATCCACAACCTTTGTTCTTGTAAAACCACAGCACATAGAATTGTGAGTATCCCTAGTTAAACAGGAATATCATCTCACACAAAAGGATAAGTCAAACATGAACATCTCTACTGAGAGACATGTAGCACCTTGTTGGCATGCAATGCAAAACAAATGCAACTCAAGAAGCTGTGCACAGAAATGTAGTATCGCTTCACTAGCTTAGACAAATCCAAAGAGAAACACAACTATTACGTTGTCAACATATCATGGAAAGTTCACTTCTCCATGATGCTCGCTAATGAAGTCACAATATGGTTCCATAAACCATAAGATTATAGTCAACAACTGTCTTACAAAATATAAAAATTGGTACGCACATGCACATTTAAATATGTTGCAATGTCATTACCACCAACAAAAGAGTTATACATGTACAGACCTCCCTCGAGGATCCTTGCTACAAAATACAAAAGGATATCATAAACACTGAATCCGTACTCTTCATGGTACAAAAAGACATAGACGTTGACGCTTGGACCTTCCAATGATTATAGTCAATACATTATGTATGACTTAACATTGTTCACTTGCCGATAGCTGACCCTTTGGGCAACTATTCCCATGGATACATAGGGGTTACAGAGCAAATAGAAGGACAATATACCAACACAAAGGATTGCAGAAGATAACAAACAGAATATCTGTACTATCAGCACCTTCGTACCTAGACCTGGTTCAATATCCACATTGTACACACATCGTGACAATTAAGGTGCAGTTTCAACACTCCACTTTCGGACCATATGCATTTCATTTGGCTTCCCAGTGTAAGTCAACCAGAGTCTTCAAATATCAAAACCCAAAAGTGAATTACTATCTAGAGTTCAACATCAACCAAATCATGGAGATGCTTGGCCTGCTGTACCAATCATGGTCTTGTCAGCAGCTTCTAGTGGCACAATGTTTACCTAAACAAACACTCAGATGCCATTCACTCATACCTACTATGCAGTGCCTATCGCCTAAATGTAGTGTAGCAATCATAAGATGGAATTGTTGTTCGGCATTCCACTTTTGCACACACAGACTAAATCAATAGGAGACACCAGGCAACACCAAACCGACCCAAAATTATCCTCATAAATTTATGGTCACATGGTCCGTGGAAAGCAATGCTTAGTAAACAAAGGTATTTTACCCGCACAAATATTCAGTCGGTATACCAGTGATAATTGGACTATCACAGACAGTATACGATAAGACAATCAGGGTTACACGCGGAAGTAAGTCAGAATATAAGTTTGACTTAGGAGAGTACAATCAAACCAGCTTTATCATAAGCCATGACAAATCTCCCTCTCCACATGAACTTACACTTCATATACTACATAAAATAATATGTAGGTACAAAGCGTCACAGGCAGCTTGCACATTTTTAACCTCAACAAGAACGGTTTTCTGCAAGTCTGGCTCATATTCGGATTTTTTCCTCACCGAGGTTTTACTTTTCCATGAGCCACGCTAATTCTCCAATCGTGGGGGCGAGTGACATAGGCCAATTATCTACCTTAACTGGTAAACCCAAAGAGGTTCCAGGTGGAACCTCCAATGGTCCTCTTCCCTTTGTGTAACACAAAGGAAGTACAATAGTCATAAGATATTGTTTCTGAGAAACAATATTCAAAAGACAATTTCTTTCTTGAGAAACACCCATATACATTCTAGGTGTTTCTTGGACAAAATATCCAAGAGAGGATTTCTTTCTCAGAAACCTTCTCATGGGACAGTTCCTGTTGGCAGTTGAGAGAAAAGGAGCAGTCATGGAACTGCCCTAAATTACCTCCAATCTCTAACAGGATCACCTGTGCTTGGTGATGCATGGATTACCTAGTGTACCATGCAATACCTATTTCAGTAGTGTAACTCTCATAAATAAAATCTTTCAACAACATGTATCTACCCGTTTACTACATAGTAACAACTACAGCAAAACGGCTTAGGTCACTAACAAAGTACGTCAACCCCAAAACTTAATTATTTACAGGTTATTATGTGTAGATCAGTTATTACCTGTTATGGTGAAAAGGGAAAAAACTGTCTCACCGAAGAAGGAGAAGGAGAAGGAGAAGAAGAAGGAAAAAATGTGCTCAGGTTCCAATACAACTGAGATTTTGAAAAAATCTTGATAAATTTTTTTACCAACCGCCAAGAAAATCAAATTGAGTAGTTAGGTACAAGTTTATGTGTAGTCTTGATCCACCCCATTTTGTAACAAAAAAGGAATCATAACCTTTCCACATTGCTTGTACATCATTTTTGCGTGAACTACTACAACTCCAATTGATGTATGACATGGTGGGTCTATGACATCATCTTTGTCTTCAATTTCTGCCTCCAAGTTGCACGTGCATGCAAAAAATCATCTCCGTCCAGTCGATTGATCATGTTACTTGTGTTGTAACTTCATCTGTGTCCAATGAAACCCACATCAACACTATATTGCTAGCTGAAGGCCATGGTCAAAAGGGCCGCGGAGGTTGTCAAGGAACATCCCACTCTCAAGGTACCAGAAGCGATGAGAGTGGCAAAATTTACACTTGATGAGTCCAAAGATAGGATGATGCAAATGCGTATACGCCAACTCATTGAGAGAGCCCCCACAACAATAGCAATCTCCCAGTCACGGACACAAACATCTGTGTCAACTCTCACGTCTCCATCCATCGTGTCTGGGCAGAAAACAAAGAACTTTCGTATGACATCTGTAGCTTCCAGGCAGAAGCGGGTGAATGACCATGCTGAAATGATGGTTAAGAAAGCTGCTCATAAAAGGCAACAACAATGTACAATAGTGACATGCAAAAATCTGAGGGGTTGAGTGCCAAACAGGCTAAACAGGTGTTCTGGGAGAGTTTGGTGTTGAAATAAAAGCACGCACAATCCAGAGGGAGATTTGTGAGGGACCGGTTGGTGTATCTCCAAAGAAGATGGGACCACAGGGATACTCCCACCCAAGACATTTGACAATCTTGTGAATACTTTTGAAAGTTGTATAAAAATTATGCAGTTGAATGGACATGGATGTATTTATCAAACAATAAACTTAAGATTATGCTAAAGAAATGCACTAGTCCCTCCATTTCATGTGATACCACGAGCTAACTCCGCCGATTGCAAAAAGCAGCTGCTGTAGGGAAAGGAAAGAATGCCAAGGATAGGAGAGTAAAATGGACGACTTACTATAACTTGAATACTTGGTTTGATAGTTGGCAGGAGGAGGTGATTGAATTGGGTTTTTGAACTATGATGATGAGAATAAAATTGTCATTCCGCCCGACAAACTGGAATGCATTCTAAATGTAGGCGAAACTTATCTCGTACTAGATGGAAGCAAATGCAACAGAGGTGGGATACAGGAGGTAATATTTTTTTACCTTATCTTCCAAACCTGGGCAAAGCAACAATAAAGAATAGTGCAACTACAACAATGATTGCCGGGAGTACTGCCACTGGAGAACCAATACCACCACACTTCCAGTTTCAAACAGGTGCACAATCTGTTGAAACCCAAAATGTAGGCATAAATCTAGTGAGGTTCTTGCCCAACTTCATAGGAAAGTTTGGTGCAGATTAAGAGAAGGAGTGGCCGGTGACTTTTGGGTTTAATGCAAAGGGAGCGATGGACAACGAGCAGTTCAAGGAATATTTTAAGACAAATATTGCTCCTTTGCATCCTGATGCTGACGATAAAGCAGGCAAGAGGGTGATGGTTAAGGTATAGATAGTGGTACAGGAAGATTAGAGATTGATTTTTTAGTGGAGGCATGGACATCAGGATTTATTATTTATCCTAATGTTCCTAATACAATGGCAGTGATGCAAGAGACTGCTAAGAGCCTTATCTGATGCTCGAATCAATGGAGACTTTCCAACCTCTCTTCTGCCCTGGATGGTGGGGTTGTTTGTTTTTTGAGGCATCATCCCAGTATCCCAGTCTGTTGTGTCAGAATCTGCCTTTGAATTTGGTTTCAGCCGGGAAAAGTATTTGAATGGATGGAGCAAGTGTGGTGTGGCACCACTGACAAGATGCTGTCTTGAAAATCACAGCCAGGTAAGGAGGGAGATGGGAGACGACAACGGTGCAACAAATAAATGATGCAAGATATCCAGACCACCAACAACATAAGCATTCACTTCCTAACGGCCCATAAATACAACGGTGAAACATTCAAAGCGACGGTGAATAAAGTCAAGAAAGTGGGGGTCACAGCAAAGCATTCAATGGAGTGCATCAAATGATAGCGGAGGCGACAAATCATGGATCAATGTGGCAGGCAATGCGTGCCAGCCACTACACAACTGATGAAGTATTTTTGGGGGTAACTAAGCAAAATAATGACAGGAGGAAGAAGGAATTGATGAAGAAGAAGGAGGTGGCATTGAAAAGCAACAAAATTGAAGAAGAGGCTTGCACAATTTTGGTTCAAGCCAAGGGTGTTGAGAACTATAATATTCAGGAGTTGAAAGTACTCCACAAAACTAAAGTAACTGGATTGAAAAAGAACGAGTTAGTAGGCAAGTGGAATGATGTGTTGCAAAGTGGAGCAGATGCCCCCACGATGGAGGGTTGGTCAGTTGAAGAAGAAGAAGAATTAAATAAACTCACCAATCAGGAAGTGACAATGGGAGACACTGCTTTAGCAAGACATCAATGCTTGATTGAAAGGCAGATGGGGAATACAATCAAGAACATGAGTAAGGAGAAGAGGGATGAGTTGAAGCAAAAGTTGGAGGAGGCAGACTACCCACCTAATAATTCGGATATTATGCCTATGTCACCCCCTACTGAAGTTCTTGTGTCACAGGACAACATGGAGGAAGCCGAACGAGAAGAAGACAACACAATTCATGAGGCGACACTGTAGATTGATTAAATAAGTGAAATTGTCTTTCAAACATCTTACCAATATGGAAAACATCAAATTTCCAACACACCATGCCACGACGAAAAATGTCACAAAATTGGCATGGTGGTGGAGGGATTTGTTCTCCCACAATAAAATGAATTGAGGCGATCCAGCAGAGGATGTTGTTGTCGCGGATGTGCCTGTGGATTGTGCGGTGTCGGAAGTTAAATATCTGCGATGGATTTTGTGTGGTAGGCTGAATTCTGACGATGCGGTAGAAATCGTTGTAGTGGGTGAGTGTTGACGCAGCATGTGATGTTTTTGTACATGATACATACTAGAAAAAAGTCACACCTCAGGACCACACTTAAACTAACTACCCTTTCTGGTTTTAGGTCCATTTGGGGGTTCAAATAGAGAAAAATCAAAATGTACATGTGTGTGCACCTAAACACTGACGGCACTTATAATCCGGATTTTACGGTAGTACCCACGGCTGATCAGTAGAATAGCTATCATATTCGCTATCCTCTATTATTCTCTGAGTAAAATCACAGCCTAAGGCCCAGCCTTCTAGTTACAGGTACCTGTACCCGCAAGACAGGCAACTTTGCCACATGGAAGTTTTTGGCAAGCCAAACTGACGACAAGTGACGGCTTTGGCATGTTTTTGTCATCTGATGACTCTCACAACCATCTGATGACCCTGACGACTGCATGTGACGACATTTTGACGACCTGACGACTTTTGGGGAAGACTTTTTGACGACCTTGATGACTTTTGGTGACAACCTTTTGATGACCCATGTTACAACTCATCGATTACCTCTTGACAACCCTTCTGACGACTCTGACGACCCACTTGACAACTTTACGACCTTCCACAAATAACTACAGCGAGAGCAAGTCCTGAACAGTGCGACTCCGTGATGACCATGACAACTAACAACCCTAACTGACGACCCAAGAGATCTTTTGAGACGACCCATGTGACTCCACCTGACGACCCCTGATGGCCCAAGTGACGATAAAAAAATGACCCTGTGACATGAGCCAAGGATACCTACTAGTACTTCTGGCCCACATATGCCTCAATATCAGGACATGGGCATAATCACAAAATAATATTCTTACCATTGAAGGAAGAATCCCACCAAACATTTGGCAAGACTCATTGGCAAGACCAGTGAGTCCTGCAGGACTCATTGGCAAGACCATTGAGTCCTGCAAGACCCATTGGCAAGACCAAGTAGTCTTGCCAGGATCTAATGTACAGCCTGATCAGGTGCACTAAAATCCTGATTGAAATAAACCAAATGTAATTGAATAGCATGTAAACTACATGGTATAAGTGAGAGGACTAACATTGTGCAGTCCTCAGTTTTAGTCATTTCAATAGCTCATAAAAATAATTTCCAATCAACTGGAACTTCATGTTCTTATATTTACTACATAGAACTTCAACTAACTATCGGCTTAGGTCACCCTGACGACCCCTGACAACTTTAGTGATGACCTCAGACGACACTAGTGACGACTGGTTGACGACCTCAAAAATCTCTTGATGACAACTGATGACTCCATCTGGTGATACTTATCGCCAAAGTCGAAAATTGCCCGTCTTGCCAAAGTTCAGCTTATTTTCTATAATCCCCAGTCTGTGTGCCCCTTTGTGTTTTCCTTCCTTACAGTTATTGCGTACACACACCAGAATGGGAGTGCTGGTATTACTAGTGAACATGTGACGGATCTTTTGAGATTCAGCAAAATCAAAGATTCTTCTAAGTACGTCAAGCTAAAAAATGTGAAATCATCTATGATATTGAATTTGGGTTGGCGCGATCTTACGAAGAATGGCGCATGATGGTCTGACGAACACCTAAAATGTGTCGTAAACCATGGGTGCACCATCCTTACAGTAACGAACACGTCACGCACACGTCACACACACATACCCCAAAATTCCTCCAAAAAATCTGATTTCACCCCAGAATGAAGTTCATTTTCCGGTGGATTTTGTGCTCATAACCTGTTACCCGAAGCATACCCTGCCCACCCTTCAATTTTGGGTGAACTTTCCGGTATAAGGTGGGTTACTAGCGCTCCGTCACACACACAAAAAACGGCTTCAAAATGAAATTGTGTGAAAACCATTATTTGCAATGTCCCTTCAGGTTCTCACACATTTGTTCAACATTCCAGCTGGAACAAAGACAACCATCTTGATTTCGCCAAGAAGATCTCGCTAATGTTAAATGAGGGAAGTATTGAGAAGAATATTTTTTGAACAAGGAAGAATACGATCATAGGCTGTTATGTTAAGCGAAAGTATACGCTCAAATTTTTCGTCATTCTGAGAAACGAATGTATGGTGGAAAATCGGCGAGCTTCGCAAGAAAGATGTGCATTCAAATGGACCTCACAAATTTTTGTGTCAGCTCTTTATGTCACAAACATGGGAATTCTTTGAAAAAAATTTGTGTAGGGATGTGCACGAATTTCCACCACTACATGAAATATGTGTGAAAATATTGCATGTGAGGAGCGCTAATAACGCCCCTTTAGTACCCGAAGTTCTGTTTTTATGTATAGTTTGGGTACGGGTACGTGAATCACCGTCCTTACAACAGGAAAGTTCCACCAAACTTGAAGGGTCAAGTTTGGGTAACAGGTTATGAGCGCAAAATCCACAGGAAAACAAACTTCATTCTGGGGTGACATCGGAGGTCACCCCAGCAACTTCCTGGAAAACCACGGACTCGGTGTGACCTGGTGTTACGCTCGGGTACTTCAGGAGAAGGAAAATTTTAAAATTAGTTCGTTTCTCCAACTTGGCCTTACTTGTTTGCGTAACGGAGTGACTTGGTTTCACTTGGTGTCACAAGTGAGCTCTTTATGTCACAAACATGGGAATTCTTTGAAAAAAATTTGTGTAGGGATGTGCACGAATTTCCACCACTACATGAAATATGTGTGAAAATATTGCATGTGAGGAGCGCTAATAATGCCCCTTTAGTACCCGAAGTTCTGTTTTTATGTATAGTTTGGGTATGGGTACGTGAATCACCGTCCTTACAACCGGAAAGTTCCACCAAACTTGAAGGGTCAAGTTCGGGTAACAGGTTATGAGCGCAAAATCCACAGGAAAACAAACTTCATTCTGGGGTGAAATCGGAGGTCACCCCAGCAACTTCCTGGAAAACCACGGACTCGGTGTGACCTGGTGTTACGCTCGGGTACTTCGGGAGAAGGAAAATTTTAAAATTAGTTCGTTTCTCCAACTTGGCCTTACTTGTTTGCGTAACGGAGTGACTTGGTTTCACTTGGTGTCACTCGGTTTCACTTGGTGTCACTCGGTTTGACTTGGTGTCACTCAGTTTTGCTTGGTGTCACTTGGACTCGGTGTCACGTCACTCGGTGTCACTCGATTTCACTCAATTTCACTCGGTTTCACTTGTTGTCACTTGGTTTCACTTGGTGTCACTCGGTTTCACTTGGTGTCACTTTGTGTCACACGTTTCGTCTAAATTTGACTTTAGATAACCATTACACTGCTCTTACCTATTTACGTATTTCAAGTCTTTTTACTGGTCTGACTCAAACCATCTTGTCCTTCAAAGTCAAGTTTGACGTCAATTCATTGCCCTTTAAAGTCAACTTTGAATCACTTTGACATTGGTGTCACTTTGGTTCACTTGGTGTCACTTGGTTTCATTTGGTTTCACTTGGTGATACTTGGACTTGGTGTTACGTCACTCGGTTTCACGTGGTGTCACTCGGTGTCACTCGGTGTCACTCGGTTTCACTTTTGTCTCACTCAGTTTCACTCAGTTTCACTCGGTTCCACTTGGTTTCACTTGGTGTCACTCGGTTTCACCAAAGCCAGGTAGTCGTGGATTCTCAGAGTCTTCTCTGCATGTCGGGCGGAGTATTTTTTGTCCGTTCCGAGAAAAAGAGACCACTTGGTGTTACTTGGATACATTTTATTGCCAAAAACAGGTTTTCCAGGAAGTTGTAGAACACAATGATTCCTGGGGTGCGGGTGCGTGACGTGTTAGTTCCTGTAAGGACGGTGCACCCATGGTTTACGACACATTTTTGGTGTTGCGGTCAGACCACCACGCGCCACTCTTCGTAAGATCGCGCCAACCCAAATTCAATATCATAGATGACGTCACATTTTTTTCGCTCAACTTAGTCATATGTGAAGGAATCTATGATTTTGCTGAATCTCAAGAGATCCTTCGCATTTCACCCGTAATACCAGCACTCCCATTCGGGTGTGTATACCATACGTGAACTGTAAGGAAGGAAAACACGAAAAGGCACACAGACTCTGGATTCTACTGTAATTACCCGTGTATAAGAACCACCGGTGTAGTGAAACACCACTGCGAAATGACCCATTTTGACGGACATTTTCCATTTTGGTCAGTTAAAACACTCTGTTGCACCTAAACATTTGTCATTTAGATTCTCCTCGTCGGGAGCAACATGCCCATATGTTTAGGTCCACATGGGTCCCATTATTCATTGAGTTACAGTTCTCTGACTGAAAACTCACCACACAGCACGCTCACAATAAACACACACAACAATCAACCCAAATTTCACGCCCCCTCTCTGTGCGCTCGCCATGATTTCCATCACCTTCCCTCCCCCACAGCTTCGTATCATAATTGTTGGTCTAATTGAGTCCAACAATGGATGCAAATGCGATGTGCATCCAGATGGATGCAGAAATTCTTTGGTGCTGGAGAGAGCGGACAATGGAGTTGGCATGGAGTTGCGGTTGAGGATGAAGGTCCCGGACGAGTTGGCGTGCTACGTCATTAAGAAGGATGGCATGGATGGGTGTCGAGTAGGATTTGCGGCAAAGGAGTACACAGCGGGAGAAAAAAGGGCAACATTGGATGGGGTTATTGTCCAGATTGTTGACGTTTTTCTACCCGACAACCCGAACCGTACGGTGAGACGTCTCCACCATCACAATTGCAGCTACGCTGTTGGTGAGATTGTCTCCGTTCCCTTTACAAAAAAGGAAGAGTAATGAGCTGGATGTCTCACATTTCAATTACTAAAAATAACAACTAATAATTGATTTCAACAAAAAGAAATATGATTGATATACTTCATTAAAATTAATCAATAAACCACTGGTAGCCTCTCTTTTTCCACGCGTTTCGAGCTGTCTGCTCACTGATGTTGCAGTAGCTCCCAACAATCCATTCCGCCACCTGCCTTCTTGTTGGAGTCTCCGCGATCCCACATTCAACACCACCCTCATGAATCATCCACTCTTCCCATTGTTCCATCATTTCTTTTTTGATTAACCTATTTATACCAACATCCACGGGCTGACATAAATATGTGCAGCCCGCGGGAATGTGCTGGACCTCAATCCCCATCGCTTGGATGCGGTTCACAATTGAACCCATCATGTGGATGCGATACGCGTCAAGAATAAGAAGCGGCGTGATGGACGGATCCCTGGAATTCTTCCAAGGGATCAGCACCAAATTGATCCACTTGTTCATCATGGACTCATCCATCCACGCTTTTTCTTGGCATGCGTAGATGCACTCGTCTGGGTATGTTTGCAGCTCTCTGTTTGCAATTCTGCCGTTCATCTTGCCTTTGAAAATGAGAAAAGGCATCAGCAACTTACCACTTGCTGTCATCGTCGCCGCGAGAGTTGCACGCTTTGTGTCAGTCGTTGAGGTTCTGACGTGAATTGTCTTTGCACCCTTTTTCTCAAGAGTTTGGCTTGAAGGAAAAGAATATGGGATCGGGGTCTGGTCCATATTTAGGGCATCTTCCGGATCCATCCCCGACACCTTCTGCCTAATCAAAGTCAGGAAGTGAGTGGACTCTTCTTCTGTTTCTCTGTGGTCCTTTTGTGCAACATGAGTAGAAACACGGTTTGAGAGGCCGACTTTCTTGATGAAGCGGTACACACTTGAGATCTTTGCTTGTGTGGTCTTGGTTTTAAATTCATCTGACACTCTTGCTGCTTCTTTCCTCAGAGTGCGTGTATTGACAGGGAGACCCTGCTGCCTCATCTCAAACACGGATGCCAACAACTCATCCTGAAATGGAGCAAGTTGGCCTAGACGGCCGGGATGAACCTTGCGAGTATCTCCGGTAATGCCGGAGGGAACAACAGCATCAACTGATGCTAGCCGGTCTGCCTTTGAAACCGACTTCCTCCACCTCCTGTAGTACCAGTGAGGGAGGTTCAATGCATTGGATGTGGTGCGAACGGTGTGGCCGTGAAGCATCATGTCGTTGATGGCATTGATGGTTTGCCGTTTATATTTCATGGAGAAAGACCTCCTCATCCGTGCCTGCTTTTCAACAAGAACAGTAGCAATGGAGACCATTGGCTATAGCTTATAAAGTAAAGAAGGTGCTCATCTATTATTTCATTTACATTACATTAAAGAACACGTCTATCAATGAAGTGTTTAATTTAATATTTAAATGAGCTTGAACCATACAATAAATTGGCGCACGCCAGCCAAGATTAGCTGAAACAGAAGGAGGAAGTCATATATTTGACTTCCTACTTCTCATTGCTGAGATTCAAGAAATGGCATAGTACTAAGAGAGAAGTGATGAAGAAAGAGGACTGACGGCCGGGGCGGAAATCGACATGGCAGAGGATGAGAAGTTGACGATGAGAGGAGAGTGATGGCCAGAGAAATGGGTGCAATATTTGGCGGGAAGGAACGTCGTACAGTACTTGTACCTTACATGACAAGTGAATAGGGTAAATTGTTCAGATACATTTATTTTTTCGTCACGATAGGGAGACTAACTTCATTCGGTGTAAAAGAACCACATATTGTATCTTTTGTGAATGACCCGACATTTCGTGGTTCTCATACACCGGTAATTACGGTAGAAATTCAGCTGAACTTCGGCAAGACAGGCAACTTTGGACTTTGGCGATAAGTATCGCCAGATGGAGTCGTCCAATGTCGTCCGATGTCGTTAAAATGTCGTCAGGTGTCGTCACTTGGGTCGTCATTGAGTCGTCCGTGTCGTCACTTGGGTCGTCAGAAGGACTTCACGTTCGTCAGAAGGACTTCAGTTTTTTTTTACTTAGGGTCGTCAGTCGTCTTTGTCGTCACTTTGTTCGTCACTATCGTCAGTAGGCAGTAGAATATATACCACGTAGGAGTCGTCAGTGTCGTCAGGAAGTTCGTCAGTGTCGTCAAGAAGGGTCGTTAAAATGTCGTTAACTGCCTTCAGTTTGGTCGTCACTTTGTCTTCAGTGCCGTCACTTGGGTCGTCATTTTGTCTTCAGTGTCGTCACTTAGCGTCGTCATTTTGTCTTCAGTGTCGTCACATGGTGCCTTCTTTTGTCGTCACTTAGTCAGTCACATTAACGAGATAATGTAAAAGACGTCAGTTGTCTTCAGTTGTCGTCAGTTGACGTCAGTTAATCGCACAAAAATCATCCACGTGGCAAACTTGCCTGTCTTGCGGGTATGCGTACCGGTAACTGCAAGGTTGGGCCTTATACACGTACCCGTACCCGATCTACACAAAAAAATCAAACTTCGGGTACGGGTAGATATGGGGTATTGTACGGATCTGTACGGATGACTGGCTCGGCCACAAGCGTAAAAAAAGTTAAACCAAGAACAAGCAGCCTGAAACAGGGAAGATAAGATTAATTGCGTTGAACAATCGTTGAACAGTCCAATGGATCAATCTACCAACGCCACCATCAGATCCGCACCGACAACTCGGATACGTCTGTACCTCCGTGCATCAAATCTTCCCAAATCTTTGATCGCCCAGGAACCGGATTCTTTCGCAAAGGTTTCGATTGTTTCTCCGCGTCAAAACGATGAGGCATTGGCTGAAGAGTACGTTGGTGAGCTGGGGGGCCGTCAGGACCAAGTGTTCGATGAGACTGAAGTGAGTACGGCTACGATTCGATAATGAGACGACATGACGTTTTTAAATTGTAGAAATGGTTTCGCAACTCTCTTGCAATTCAAACATGTTCACGTTTTTATCTGACGCGAACAACAGGTCGTTTGTAGGAGTTCAAACCCCCGATGGACTGTTAGCTTCTCTGCTCGATACGAATACGGATCGCAGCTTTTGTTTTTTGTTGAGGTATTTGCCGTTCGTGGCAGTGGAGAAGCAGCTGTTAGACCTATAGTAGGTGAATCCTTCTTCAGAGGCAGCATAGGTGCGATGGTTGGCAGGCGAGAGAGGACATTGTTGGGCAGCGCTGTATTTGATGTTCAAGATGTGCTGGGTACCAACAGTCGTGTTAAATGTAGGCGGTTGAGTAGGGGGGGCGTGTAAGTCTGCCGTTTGGTTTTACATTCCTAATGCCTGCCATTTTCTCTTCATTATCAACTTCGCAAACGTATACCGCTTTAGCATCTTCGCTCATATAGAACAACTAGCATCTATAGATGCGCCGATTTCCCCAACTTCGACCAATGAAGCAAATTTTTTTGATTTCCAGTCGTCACGCAATGAGAGTATCACCAATGAAAACCAGAGTCCAATGTTTACTTTGCGTCTACGTGGGTCATCCCTAAAGCATACACACTCTATTCACAGTCGAGTGAGTCCAAGGACAGTGTCAAATCCAGATACATACTTCGAAATTGCAAGGCCTTCCACATTAACCAGTGACTGGATAGTTGTATATCGGTCTCCCTCTGTGAAAGAAAGTATAAGCCCAATGTGGGATGAGGCAGTGATACCTTTGAATGCATTGTGTTCAACAGCCTCGGATATTCAATCTGTCGATTCTGGACCAGACCAAGACTTGAATGCATATCCCGTGCGAATTACTGTTTTCAAAGCGAAGAAAAAGAAAAATAAGGCCATTGGATCTTTCGAAACAACGGTCTATGTCTTAATTAATTCGTGTCTAGGGGTGAATACGGAAACAAGTGAAAATGAATCATACAATCCTCAGTCCTCACCAAATGAATTGCACTTCGTATCAACAATGCAGGATGAGCACCGAGGAACGTTTCAGTTGCGATCGATTGCGGCGATTGGAGCAGAACCAACTGATGAGATAACAGGTTTCATAAGCGTTGTAACAGCTCGGGTGGGTCATGATTATTCAGAGATCTCCAACAGGTTCTTCAGCACTGAAGGAAACTTTGCCTCTAGCACAATCGCGTCAGTGGAAGATGTTGGCGAAACGCATGAAGATGTTGGCGAAACGAATGAACTGAACACAGATTTGGGTTCGATGACGGTGTCAAACGCATCCAATAATTTTTTCGACTACGTCAATGCAGGGTTAAACATTGATTTTTGTGTGGCGATTGACTTCGTGAGTAACCAAAGGTCATTGTTTCACACGGAGGGCCATACCATGTTTTCATTTGGTTTCTCCTAACTGCACTTTAGACTTCGTCAAATGGCGATCCAAGGATCCCAGGGACTCTTCATTATAGCAGGTGAGTTATAATCCCGTCGGACACGTTTTGTGCAGACTACCGACACGTACTTTCATTGCTGTTGATTGAATTGCACGTATGGTTTAGAGACGGAATGAAGAACGATTATGAAGAAGCCATTGAATCTATTGGAAATACTATTGAGGAATACTCCGCAAGCAGAGAGTTTCCGTGAGTGCATCGAGTTATCACTCCCTTTTCATGACAGTTTACTATTTAACTCAGTTGATTTTTGTCACGAAACCAGAGTCTGGGGATTCGGTGCAAAATACGATGGGCAAGTCCGTCACATTTTCCAATGCGGAGAAAGTCCAACTGCAACAGGAATCCAAGGAGTCTTACGAGCGTATCGTTCCGTCTTTGAGACTGGCTTGATGATGTCAGGGCCTACTGTTATTACATCAGTTCTTCGGGAAGCAGCAATGCGTGCAAGGAATTTCCCAGCTTCAACGAATGAAGACTTGAGATACTGCGTGCTGTTGATATTGACGGATGGTATAGTAGCTGATTTGGCAGACACGCAGGAGATCATACGATCCTACAAAGATCGTGATCTTCCTTTATCCATTGTGATGGTGGGTATTGGTAGAGCAGATTTCACGGAGATGCATAGATGGAATGCTTCTCCATTTGACGCTCGTGGAAGGTTTACATTTGCTGACTACAGACAGCATCAGTACGATCCGATGGCACTATCGCGGGAAGCTTTGCGGCGTGTGCCATTTGATGTTAGGGATTACTTTTCGGCGAGGGGTATTATTTTGCCGTAGTCGTTCAGTATCAATCGTAAGAGGGAAAAGAATGGCTTGGCGACAATAATTTATACGTCCTCACTAAAAATATTATAATGGAGATCATGCATGATACTTTTCGAGTCATCGGAACTTACCTTTTTGCCCTAATTTTCATCTTTTTAGAATGTGAAACAAACGCGCTATAAATGTTTAAGAAGAACATGATAAGAATATCTTGTTTCCTCGCAGCATTTCCAGAAAGGTATTTACGAGTAATAAGCGTCGAGATAAAAATGGCGCGCTGATAATTTTTTTCAGAGGCGTGTGCTGCCTTCTGCTGCCTTCATGGTCCGCCTGAGGTCCGCCTGATTGGTTCTCCTTCGACCTCATTGGACTCATTCAACCGTTCACAAGTAGATCGAGAATCTTGTCTTTTGTAGACGAGAAAGTAGCGAAGACGAAGACATCGCTCATCACCAAGATCACGACTCTGGAAGACAGACAGTTTCAGGGCGACAATGACAGTAATCAAAAGCAGCGGCATGGGCAGCCAGCAGCAAAACCAACATCGTACATCCGCAACTACGGCGGCAACAGTCATTAATCCGTACCTCAAGAAGAAGGTGCAAGGAACAGCCACAGCTCCAACATCTAGCACATCTCACGTTCGCCTTTCTGTACCGGCTAGGGACAGACCAAAAAGCAGTAGCCCGCGCAACTCAAACGCTGGCTCGAATCGTGTATCAATCCATGCGGTGACTCCTCTCAAAACTCAACCCGCCCCATCAAACAAACAAGCACCGACGCGCCCATTTTGCAACGACGTTGCCAAGGCTAGTTCTAAACCCACTGTTGTTGCAATCAGTCCAAAGATCAACAATCCTCCAAATGTGACCCCGACACCTAAGATTTCGAGGCAGCCATACAAGCGTACTGATCCCGCACATAAAATGAAGTCTTTTACGGACAAGAATTCTGTTACTAGAGACCCTTCAGAAAAAGACGGCCATTCATTCAAAAATCCTTCAAGTCCAAACGGATCCATTGTCATCCAGCCAATGAACCCCAAAACAAATATCCAATCCAAAACTTCAAATCCGAACCCGGCTAAGAACCTCAACCCAACCAAATCAAAACCAACCTCTCTCAAATCCCAGCTCAAATCCCAAATCGCGGCTCTCCAACGTCAAAAGAAGCAACTCCTCCAACAAAAAGAGCGCGAACGTCAACTCGCGATAAAGGAACAAGAACGCAAACAAAAAGAAGCAGAGATGGCACGCCTCCAATTACTCAAAGAGAAGGAGCGGGAGGAACAAAAAAGGCTTTGCGAGGAACGACGAAAAGAGGAGGAACGATTGAAGCTTGAAAAGAAGATGGAGAGGGAGAGGGCAAAAGAGGAAAAGATTATTAGACGAGAGGTGGGAGTTTGTTTGTCGCAGTTGACTCGAAGGATGGAGGGTAGAGTTCATTGGGAGAAAAGAAAGGGTGTGAACTATGAGATTGGTGAAGTTGTTGAGTTTTTGGTCCGGGAAGTGGAGAAGCGGAATCGAAATCCTGTTGTGGGTGGAAGTGGTTCTGCGATAGTGGGGAAGAACTCTAAATTTTCTCCGCAAATGACATTCCAGTCAACATGGACTCCTCTTTATGGACACAATTTCTTCGGTCCTTGGTCGCAGTATGGCCAGTCGATCCCTTTCTCAACACAGTCATTGATGCCTCCTTCTTTCCCCGTCATCATACCGCAGCAGCAAAGACCCAAACAGCCGAAACCACTAATTCTTCATGAGAATCCAATGGACAGATACAGCCCTTTTATTGCATCACACCATGTACTCGAGGGTACAGTGTGCATCACAAAGAAATCTTTGAATGATTCGTTTGGGGTCACGTTGAGGTGGGAATGTAGAAGTGTTTTGGTGCCTCGTGAAAATAATGAAGTTGACGACACACGTGGTGTTGGAGGTGACAAAATGGACAAAGCACCGGGTGAAAATTTAGCCATTCCAATATGCCAGGAGGCAAATACTCTTCCCCCGGTTGGTGTCATTGCGGATGGTGTTTCTTCGGCGGATGAATCAAATCCTCCTGTAGAGTTAGCAGCCGCTTCCAACAAGACCATAGAACTTTCATCAAATCAGAAACAAAGGAGAAAGAGGCGACGAAGAGTTAGTTACGGCGTTCTGATCGTAACTGATGTCTCGAAAGCTAAATGTCTACCTGCTTCGGAGGGACCGCATCCACCTGCGTTGAAAGCTAGTGATATTATTCTGGCAGTCAATGGCCGCAATGTGGGGGGTTTATCATTTTCGGAGGCATGCAAGGCCATAACAACTACATCTGTGGAGGACAAAAAATCGGGCTTTATTTGTTGTTCTTTGAAAGTTGCACGAATGATTCAACTTACGCAGGGAAATCCTTCGCAAAATCCTTTACCAGATAATTCATCACTTGGTAACAATAATGCTGCTACAAAAGCAAACACTCCACCAACAATGAGCACGAATACGAATGTGGCGAATCCTGCGCCTCCGGCTCCAATGGCGATGTCGGCAGTGGCACCAATCTCGAATATTCCTTCGGCGCCTCTCATTCCTTTTATTGTTGACGGCGATAAAGTATCTGGAGAGTTTTCATCACGTGAATGGCAAACACTAATCCGTTCTTTGTCGTATGTCCATCGGGAGTTATCAACGGGTATGGCACTTCAACCTGTCTCCATCAGCGAAATTCTTGTTGCTTGCCTCAAAAAAGAAGAGTGGCAGAAGGCGTTGCATCAAAGAAGCATTGACACTTTGGGATCGAAACTATCACACGAAGGAAAGATAATTGAATGCGAAATGAAAAGGCTGGCAGAGGCACATTGGGCATCGCAATGGAAACTGGAAGTCGATCAGGACGCCAACAACGAAAACAAACTTCTTTTTCTTGAGCCGCTCACTGATGCGAAGAGAAGTGCTTTGCGAGCACTTGCCCGCCCTTTGAACGGTTGCAGGTGCGGAAGCATGAGTCATGAATTCGTTAATGACCCAAAATGTGTGTTATATAGAGAAGTGAAAGCATTCGTTGGTACTGATGACACCGATAACAAGGAATATCTTGGAGCTGCTAGAAGCACATTTAAGCGTAGCAAGGCACGGAATGCGCTAGAAGCCGCTTATATCGAACGATTTGACAAGCTTCGCGCCGAAACTCAATCAGCAAAGCAAGAAGCTGAATTTGTGCTAAACATGGAGATAAAACAATCCTCAGAAATGAAAAAGGCTGTACTTTGTCCCAACTCTTTGTGCACAATTGTTTTGTCCGCGGTTGCATCACTGACAGAAGATGATGCTGATGACAAGGAAGTGTTCTCTTCTAGTGCTTACGGGGCAACTGAAATAACTAATCGCAATACAGACGTTGACTGTGAAGACGACAGTGACGAAGAAGAGGACATTCCGTTGAACTTGCTAATCCAAAGAGGTTCCAAAAGAGAAACAGATGGTACGGTTGCAACCAGTCCCAAACGCATCAAACGAGCCGTTGCTGATGTCGGGACAACGACAACAAAAGAGTCACCAAGTCCATATTTTCTAGCGAAAATCTTGAGGTACATTAGCAAAACATATGGCCATTTGTTTCATGAACCTTCCCATATTGAGTATGCTTGGTACGTCTATTGTGATGGATCTATCCTGTCCACGAGGAAAACTGCTCTTTTTACTAATAATTGCTCTTTCTCTATTTTGTATTAGGCAACAACGACATCGTTCTCTTGTCACATCCCCTTTGCCCAGAGAAGTCTTGTTCCAGGGCAACCCTCGAAGACCAGGCAATCTTTCCTTCGAAAACATCCAATTCATGCTACGTGATGATAGAATGGCACGTCTTCTCAATGAGGAATCTTCTCACGAGGGCTTAAACGACGAGTGGATCGTCACTTATCTTTCTTCGAATGAAGTTACAGGACTACGTCACGAAATTGATGTATTGGAATCGATGGGGCTTATAGAAATAAAAAACGGCGGAAAAGTTTCCCTTGCATCTACTTGGCAAAGTAAAGTGCCACATATGATGTTGATCGAAATGAGAGATGATTGGGGCCCCGAAAAAGATGTCCACAACCTCCATTGCCTTAACACTATGATAAGATCACTGAGAAAATATTGGGAGTGTGTAGGTGAAGATGGCTGGCGCTTGTCAGTTGATGGCGCGAATGCGTCTGGCGATAGAAATCTTGATTTCGAAAACGACGAGTACTTTTTAAGAAAACAAATCTTCTACGAGAACTTCGAGAGCTTTGTAAACGAAGAGATCGGAGTAGGTGATTTTGGGTGCTAAAATAACCTTTGTTTTATTGAACGACTCGTGCAGAGAGAAGGTTTCGCTTACACGAGAACTAGTCTTAACAGTCATTGCAAAAGAACTTCGAAACTGTTTGCGAATACGAGCAACGCCATCCTTTCGTTGATTTTAATTGACGAACTGTCACTAGTTTACAGTGAGATGGAATGGAGAACCACGGATGGGTTTGATAGCATTATACAAACTACTTTTTGGTATTATCTGAACGCCCAGTTGACTCGACGACCATTTTAGAGTGAGAAATAATCGCGCAGAATCCTAGAGAAGGAAGGCATGATGGAAATGAAAGAAACCTTTAGAGCATTTTGCAGAGCTGCAGCTGTTGTGCCGTTCAGTTCTCTCACCATAGAATACTCAATCTTGATGTCATATAGATAGCCCTGTACTGCACTGAAGGTTGTACGTGATCTCGCAGTTGTGTCAAGGATTTCTTGGTTGCCTACCCAGAGTTTGCACTGGCCATCAACTCCCGAGACCTGAATAAAATCCATCGAGAAAGAGCTATATTTATCCAGAGATAACAAGAGATTCACAGAAACTCACCTCGATTTCAAAATTGTCGCTGTGGGGGAACGAAATGAATCCAGTCCATCGAACGTTCGTGAAAAAAGTATTCTTGCGCAAGCTTTTTATTGAAAAGTTGATTTGATCGTCAACTGTCGTTACGTCGGGCGCCCCATCCCTGAAAGCACAATTACTCCTGAACAAGCAGCAAAAGGTGAGTCAATCGCATTGGATGGAGGTATGAAATACTGTGCACTTACAAGTAATATTCCCCCACCAGCCCTGAATTCGTTGCCATGCCCACATCAATTTTGTAGGTTGACGGATACGAGACCTTGTAAGCAAATAAGTAGTCCCCATTACTGAAAGAGAAAGTTCACTCATAAGTGCACAGCAAATAGTGGGGGCTAATGGTACTCTCTATGCGACAAAGAAGTTGTGTCTCACGCTTGGTCAATCACCATGATTAGATTGTCATCTGCGGCTGAATTTGTGGCCCCTCGTATTCTTGCCACGAAATGTTCTCCTCCAAGGTGTACACGATTGGCAAACTTATCTTTCCCCGTGACCTATCGAAGAAAAAGAGACGATGAGAAACATGAATCGACGAAGAGAGAGACGAACTCTGAGACCGCAAAAAAATACAACTAACCACGAAAGAACTAAAGAATCCAGCGCTGCTAGTAAAGTTTACTGACTGCCTGCCTGACGGGAAGGTCACAGGAGTGCCTCCTCCAGTCACTTCAGTGGTGTCTGGTGTTGCAGATGATGGGAATATTGTAACGGCATAGGGGCTTGATTTGATATGAACCATATTATTTGAACTGTCGCGTAATTCGACACTCAAAATGTAGTCTCCTGCGTCGCGCACTGCTGGACAGGCAAGAGAATAAACACCATGGTTGGTGTATTTGAACGGACATGCATATTCTTTATGGGGCAAATTACTCTCAGGCGACACGAACAAAATTGCTCGTATGCTGTCCCCGCCATCGGTTCTATTATTTTCAAATGCGTCAGATGCTTGCATTTCGAGGTCTAAAGGTTTACCAATCATGCCTTCAATGGGCGTCTTAATCAAAAGTCTGCTTGTCTTTGGGTCAGTGTTACCTGGTAGCACAGTCATTAAAAATGGAGAACCTCTTATGTCGGACCCGTTCATAATGACACGCAACCAATGGGTCCCGGTCATATGTGGAGTGAATCTTATTGCGTATGTCCCATCCTCATTATCGACAGTATTCGTCTCGAGTTTATCTGGTCCATGATGACTAAATGCCGAGACACTTGCTCCTCCAACGAAAACAGAATTGCCCCATGCATCCCTTCCTTCCACCAGGAATTCATGCTGCTCACCAGATATGGAAGTTTTCAATGCGTCTCCTTCAGCAACTGACATCGCCGGATACAGATGACTGTGGGTAATGTTAGGATAAAACGTCGTAGTATCGCCAACCACGAGCTTATGAAAAAGGTTTTTCGAGGGGATTTTTACAAATGGGCCAATAGATGCCGAACTCCATTTCAGCGTAATGAAAACTGCGTCCCCCTCCTCGTGTCTATACCGTAGAGAGAAATCCACCGCCTTGTTTGCCTTCATCAAATAACTAGTTGCCATTGAAGGCGAGCACGATTGCCATGGAATGTAACTTCCATCAATGGCCATGCTGGCAAAGCCGCCATGGCTACACTCTACACCAATCTTGTACTCCTCGTTGTGGTCAGCACTCAGTCTACCATTCCAAAGTGCCCCAGCTATTGTAGGTTTTGACGCAACCAGGTCGCAATCAATATTATCATCACACGCACCCCAATATTTGTCAATCTCAGAAATTTCTTTTGAAAGTAAGTAATCTGGGGAAAAGTCTGGCGAAGAATAATAAGTCCCTAAGATTCCTCCAGGGCTAAATGTTGTTACGTTCAGTTCATAAAGGCCAGCAAGCGACGGTGTGTAATCAAGTACAAATACACCTTTTCCGTTTTCCCTTGCTAATCGCCTTTTTGTGTGATCCTTACTAGGATCATCTGACTCGACGTCAGCGATTTCATCCCGACGAAAACGTGATTTCAATGTAAGGGATGTTTCAATGGTTTCTACTGCGTTGTTAACAAAGTTTCCAAATTGATCACTATCGAAAATACATTGACTTTGTAAGAATAGTTTGTCCATATGATTTCACAAAGCCCAACAATACATTGTTCTATGCTTACCATGCATATACTCTCAGCTGTGAAACGGATCCAGCTTCGCCAACAGAAGTTCCGCTTCCTGTCACAATGCTGTGAGATGCACTCATCGATGGCGCGGGGCCAACGGTTACATTGAATGGAGACCCTATAATGTCGCTACCTCCATTCTCTCTAACATGAAGGCGATACAACCCACTGACGTGGCACGTATAGGTCGCTAAATACTTTCCATCATTAATAAAAGTCAGGTTCACATGGACCTTAACTTCTTCGTAATAATCTTTTTCGTAGCGAGTGAGACCAACCGGCGTGGGTAGTCGTTCGGTCAACGTCAGGTAACCATCAAAACTTGCGCTGTCGGTAATCTTGTCGTTTCCTCCCCCGTCTCTTGCCTGGACAACGAATGAGGAAGGTATTCCAGCAGTGG
Source organism: Cyclotella cryptica (assembly GCA_013187285.1). Classification (NCBI taxonomy): domain Eukaryota; phylum Bacillariophyta; class Thalassiosirophyceae; order Thalassiosirales; family Thalassiosiraceae; genus Cyclotella; species Cyclotella cryptica. The sequence goes on from JABMIG010000425.1 coordinate 69,556, forward strand.
CACGGCGAAGACCGTCACCTTCGGCTACCGAGAATTCTCCTGAGAACATGCCCGGCATCACAGTGATGTTGAAAGGCGAGCCACGAATGTGGAATCCATTCAATTTTATCGAAAGGTCGATATGTCCTGAGTGTAGTGGTTTGATCTTTAGTTCGTATTTTCCATCCTCAATCTGAGAAATTGAAGACTTGGCGTCGTCAATGAACTGACTTTCAATGTCAAAATAAGCAGAATTATCGTCCTGAATAGCGAAATTGCCCCATTCATCAGCCAGTTGAACAATGATTATGTTCTCAGCCATCGCTGTCATCAGTCTATCAGTCAAAACGAACGAAGACGCGCCAACGGCTTGATTCGGAACAACATTCATGTGAAAAGGAGAACCTCTAACAGGGCTGCCGTTCAGCTTGATATGCAACTCGTTTGAGCCTGCTCTGATAGGTACTACAGAGATACTGTAGGTGCCATTAAGATGGTCTTCGACTGTGCCGTAGTGGTAATCATCAAATGCACCAGTAATTGTGACGCTCCATTCATCGTCTCCCGAGTTTCGCTTATTGCGGTGTTTGTCATACGCATCGAGAGTAAACGTAGAATTCTTACCCGCCATTCCATGATACAATCCCGAGCAAGGTGAAATCAACGATGAACAGTGTCCATACCCACCGTAAGCAATGCTCTGGGGGGCAAAAGTGGCACCAGGTTGAATTTCGACCATAAAAGGAGAACCGAATAAATGGTGTGGGTCGTTCCTTGATTTTTCGGATAGTATAGTAACATTCAAACGATAAAGGCCGCACGTTATTGCAGAATATGATGCTCTAAACTTTCGCGTTGTTACGTCGTAAGCAATATTGACGGGGACTTGAAGATAGCCAACATTACTATCAATGAGTTCAGCAGTTGCAAGAAATTCGTCTAAGTGACGCGAATCATGAACTAATGATAGCTCAGGCCAACCCCGAAAGTTTCCAAATTCATCGTTTGGCGTTATCATAAATGAAAGTTCTCTTCCGGCAACACCCCAGTATAGTCCTTCCCCCACTGCCACGGACTTTCGAGCGTCAACCGAAGTAGGATGGACTGTGAAATTATAGCGACCAGTCAGCTGTTTATAGAGAAGCCTAGCTGGCGGTATGACAGAGAGAGGTGTGCTCTGCGATGACCACAGCAAGCGAGCTTGTGCGTAATCAGTAATATCACGATATTCAATGACAATTTCATGAGTTGCAAAAGCCTTGAGATCATGCTCAGCATGTAGCATAGCTGACGTGGGAGAATAGCTCCACCAATCAATAAGCAAGACCCCGTCAATCCACAACCTTGCTTGCTCATCAATATCCAGCCAAAACGTGTATGTCTCTGAAAATAAAGGTACAACGTATCCCTCCCATCTGACGGATACGAAGTCCCTTCCAAATGTGGTTATAGCTCCAGAGGCGAAGGTAAAGTTAACAGCCGCATCAGTCCTTACCAAGTCTAACCTTGAATCGCTCAGAAAGGAATCTGTATAGTAACTTCCTTTGAGGCCACCTGGAACGAGCAGGTAAACATCAAGTTCGTAATGACCAGTTGTCGTAACATTTATAGTGCCGTTGTAGGTCCCATCTCCCAAATCATCAAAGCTTCCAAACGTACTTGGGGACTTAAGCCTATAGTCTCTCTGCTCAGCACCAAGTTTTCGAGCTAATGCCTTGAATGTATCGCCTCCGCTGTTTTGAGCTTCACCAAAGCAACTTGTTGCGGCGAGAGTAAATTTTAGAGGGACACCAGCCTCAGTTTGACCTAAATCCATTTCGCTATGTCCTGATGTTGTTTTGGCAGAGCAAGTTCGGTGTGCATCGTCGTCAATGATAGTTACGATTGTCCTCTGCTGTGTTCCAAGTCTCACTTCTCCCGACGGAGTTGGATTTGACAAATGAACCGAAAAAGTCTCGTTGCGTTCCTTAAAACATGCATGGATGAATGCATCCGCATTGTAAGTAACAAGCACGCATCTCAAATTCGAACTCGAAGCACCATCTTACCATCATGCGATCGTCGTTAATTGTCACCAAAAATGAAGCGCGTATCTGACCATGACGAAAAACCACCGTTTGGTTAGTAGTATAATGAGCTGTCGGCGTCACGTCTTCATAACCTGCAGTAATAGGGTAGATCGAATATGCGACACTGGCTTCTCCAACGCCGCCTCCAGAGCGTTGAAGAGTTATGCGTAGATGCCTTGCATCCTCCCTAACAGCGTACTCTGGCGAATCAAACGTGATCGTCCCGTGGTTTCCGCACATGATGTGAGAGGTCATGTTATATGGCACACAGCTGATTGAGTCATCCTACAGATAGTAAACGAAAAAATGAGGAGTTGTGCTCAAATTATTTTCAAGTTGGCAAAGATCAATTCACTGACTAAGCTCAAGCCGTAGTGACACTCCACGGCAGACTCCTTCAAAGGTATTAGCGCAGGATCGACCAAAAAGTAATGTTCGGCGTCATAAAATGCGTCTTCTTGGATGCTTCCAAATGGAACCGTTACACTCAACTCCCTCGTCAACTCGTCAATAGGTAGCGGTGGGTCTTGGGGTCGTTGACCAGATCGATGGATTGAGAGCAGCAACAGGTCCACACATGCAGTGCAGACAGTCGAATTGCAGTTTCTACATCGTGGATCAAAGCGATAGCAAGGTTCACATTGAGATCCAGATTCTGCTCCAGGCATTACGCTGAATCCTTCCTCACATTCAACACACCCATAATCGTTGCAACGTGTACAGAATTCATGAAACGTCGAGCACCTTGATTTGGAACAATACTCGCCTTCTCTGTGCTTGCTGCACTCACAACGCCCCGTTAAGTAATTGCAAACTCCAGCATTAGAACAATCATTTGGACAGAGCACTTTTGGATAACATAGTCCCCCGATCTCAAAGTGAGAAGGGGCGCAGCTTTCACAGAAATCACCCATGTATCCGTGATTACAAAAGCATGTCCCGGACCGGCGATCACAGTAGCCATATTCCTTTCCACGACAATAGTATTTTTCATCTAGCGGGCCCACCATTTGAGGGCATGACTGACATTTTTGCGGGTTTTGATGAGGGCCTAACGACACAATGATGGTGCAAAATAAAGAATGCAACTTACGAAGAGTCTATTCCTGCCAACGCTGTCCCCGAGAAGCACAGATGTCACGTATCCTTGATTTACGTGTGCGCGCTGGGAAGTGGTTGGGTCATGGACCTTACGCATTGAAGACCAGGAAGATAATTTAAGTTATGGGGCCAAGAATAACAATGACAACAATTGGATTTTCCTCCCTTCTTACATTGCCAACGAATCCCTTTTCGTATGGCACAAAAGGTTTGTTTTCGTCCGGGCTACCTTTGATACGATATGCTCGTGTTTTCGAAGCAAAGAGAAGATGCAAGATTGTAAGCTTTCTCATTGTCGAAGCAAATTCCGATTAGACTACGTGGGTTTTGTTTTCTGTCATAGGGATTGTTTGAAGTTGTATGTGCTTTGAGGTGTCGTCGGTTATTAAAGAGTTTGGCAATGACAAGTACGTTCCCGAAAGCGGGGCCTGACATTTTAAAAATTTGAAATCAGAGTAGAAGGAATGATGCCATTAACTCACGTTGTATGACGTCTGTCGAATCAGCACCAACGCGCAGCCATGAGTGTAGAAGTCTTAGAAGTTAACAAGCACAAACATTCCTAGGAAAAGGTCGATGCTCTACATGAATCCTTCTTCCGACATGGAACGCGTTGCATCAAGCCCTCTGCTAATCATTACATCATAACGCCAACGGAGTGTCCACCAGCCATCATATTCCCCAAAGCACATGAGCCAAACATCATCCATCCCACCAAATTATTACTTCGAAACCTGTACGCTAAATTCTCGGCATTATTCAAATCAGCAGTTTGGACCTGCCACAGCAAATGCGCTGCCGCCATACTACACCCCACGTAATAACAAGGAGCTTCCCACGGCAATCCGTACCCGCAATTATACCCCGTCGCCATCCACAAAGACCATGTCGCAGCGGTCAACACGGACAGAATAGGCTTTGTCCGCTCTCCAAAAGTCAAAGCCGTACTCTTCAACCCCAACTTGGCATCATCCACCCGATCCTGATGCGCATACAACGTATCATACACCAAAGTCCACCCCACACCCGACAAATACAACGGTCCCACCACACTCCAATCCACCTCCCCATGCACCGCCACCCATCCCATAATCGCACCCCAATTAAATGTCATTCCCAGCACCACCTGAGGATAATTCGTATACCTCTTCATCAAGGGATACGTCACCACCAACGGCAGAGACGCCACACCCCAAACAAAGCATTGCTCCACATGCGGCAACGACACCAACACACCCAACCCGGCACACAATTGCACTCCCAACCACCCCGCGGCATTCGTAAGCGTCACCGCCCCACTCGCCAAAGGACGATTCTTGGTTCGTTCCACCTCCCCATCGAATTTGGCATCCCACATGTCGTTGATGGTACATCCGGCTCCTCTCATGATGAATGACCCGGCGGCAAAGAGGGCGCAGAGTCCGAGGTCGGGGGGAGATCCGAGGGGTGTGGCGGCGAGGGCGGTGGACCAGAGGCAGGGGTGGAGGAGGAGGTAGGTCCCTATGGGTTTGTCGAGGCGGGAGAGGTGGGCGTAGGGGAGGAGAGAGGGTGGGAGGTAGGAGAGGTTAGTGGGGGTGGGTGCTTTGGCATTGGGAGATTGTGGAGTCGTTTGAGCTGTAGATTGTTGTTGTTGCTGTTGTGAATGCGATGCGGCGGATGAAAAATCTAAGGGAGCATTGTTGTCTCCTTGCTTTCTAGTGACAATGTTTGACACTTGTGTAGTGCTGCTGCCCCCGCTTAGAATTCTCCCCTTCTCTCGGTAACGAGTGCTGCTGGTCGAATAGCGCCTCCGTCTAAAATCTAAATAGATGTCGTTGCTGCCGCTACGCAGAGAAGTCCACTGAAAGTACAAGGGAACGATGTCACGATGTCCAATGTGACATGCGCTTCCTCTCCAGCGTGCACCATTTGTGTCATCTCGTTGATGGAACGTGGAACAGTCACTGGAAACAGGGGCCATTAATCGACATTCGTTGATGGATGCACGGGCGTGAAGGAATCGCCGCGATGGATCGTTTCTTGCACAGCTTTTGCGCCCCATGCAACATGCTGACGATTTCCTACCAAGGAAGGATGCTGCGAAACGTGGTAGAGATTGTGATGCAGTTGCTTTGCTCATGGTGGGTGACAAGAGTGTCCATTGATGCTGGGAATGGAGCTACACAAGCTTACACAAGCAACAGAGGGAGGTAGGTAGGTAGTAACATACCTACTATCCGTAGAGTAGTAAATATTACCGTAAGTATATAAGGTATAGTAGGACTTTCTCGACCGTACTCTGTTTGAACGAAGAGATCTTGTACTATTTTGTAATTCATTCGAAATGTCCGCTTGGAAGCAAGGCCTAAACCACAAGTGGCATCTGCGTCTACGGGAGGCAGAAAACAGATGTTTCTACGAAAAACACGTACTTATACATCCCTAGACGAATGGTTCACGTGGCATCTGTGTCCACGGAGGCAGAAAATAGATGTTTCTACGAAAACCACGTACTTTATGCCTCGTTCGACGAATCTTACAAGTTCTACAAGGTTCAACTAAGTTCAATTGTGAATTTTCTTTTCAATTTTCTTTTCTTACAAAAAGACAACTTGGCGCATTTTATGAATTTCATGGAGACTTCGCCTCACTTCTGACGTTCGAAAGGGACAAAATGACGAGAATGTTGTATTTTCTAGTCACTATCGCCCGCTCTGAAAAAAAAAGGACACTCTACCTCAGGTTTCCTTAAAGTTGCGAGACAATGAGACAATAGAACAGATGTCATTGTAGATTGATGGAAAGAATGCAAGAAAGTTTATTATTATCGTTCTGTCCTCTACTTAAGGAATTCATACTTTTGAATTTTCCATCTGGTCGTGGTCTTTGAATCACGATTGTTGTAGAATTGTGACGTACTTCATGTGCATTTGAACCATGTGCATTGAATTTTCGAACTTTCGAGTGAGTGACATTGATGCAAGGATAGAGTGTATGTCTCTCATTTTTTCTTTGAAAGACGGTTTCATTCTCAGTGCAACGTTCTCCTCTCATTCCGCCTTTCTCTTCTCTCCGAAAGCACTCATCTTGTAAACTCATATAACATCTCCGAAATACTCAACATGAATTTCTTCAGTTCACCCTACGAGCCCTATGCCCATCTCGAACCTATCGCAATTTCTGGCTTGATGTCTATGGCGAAGTCCAACTGGGCAGTCGACCACGATGATGATGTGATCACGGCTTGTTGCGATCTCCTCAGCGACGCTTCCTCGACCGCAGGCAACCAAAGTGTCATCGAAGAGGATCACGTCGACAGCGTCTCTCCCATCTTCACTCTCTACGATCCAGCCGACGAAGGCCGCGTCAACGAAGCCCACACCATCATTCGTCGAGACGTCTGCGAGGGATTCGTCGTTACCCCGTATGATGAAGGACAGCAAAACCGTGTCGGCACTGTTGTCTTTCGTTGCCGTTTCTGCAAGCATCTCCCAAGGAGCTCTCGCGCATCTCAATCGGAATTCATGCCGCAAGCCGTCGAAGGATTGTACAGAGCCCAAATGCGTTTCCAGAAGAATCACCTCCCTTACTGCAAGCATACTCCGGAGGAGCTCAAGGTGAAGCACCGAAGAGCTCATAACTCGAAGGGGAATGGCCGTGGATGCAAGAGTTATTGGGTGGAGAGTGCTCTCAGGAAGGGATTAAAGAACAGTCCCAAGGGCATCGTATATTGTGGCTCGACGTTCGCCAGTCCTTGACAGGCAAAGCATTTTACTTTGTTACTTTATATTTTACATCTATCAAGAATCATTTAGTATCGTATGAAACTTCGTCACGAGACGGAGAGAACACCACCTATCAAACCCTTCTCTTGGGGTATCTTGATTTCGAACCTTTAGAAATCTTCATAACATGAACATAAATAATGAACTCTCACATTAACAGGAAATCTCAATTACTTTTGAGTTAATTGCCTTCGTAGGTAGAAGCTTCTCACGTTTTATGAAGTTATAGATCAACGCTGCAGTACATTTTGAGAGAGGTTGATTAGAGTTAGAAAAGTGAAAAACAAAGTAAAACGATAATGGAATAGATCTCTGCATGATGGTTTTATTGTCTATGAGAACTATTCATATAAATTAACAATTTCGAGTGAATAAGGCATCTCTTCGCTCTTTCTCGGATGCACTGCCCTTCTTCCCCCCGAACAAAGTAGACAAGACGGGATTGCTTTCCACGGCAGATCGGACTGTACTTCTCGCTTCCGCTGCGGCGGACTGTGTAGACGCAACAACTTTCGCTGCTTGTTGGTTGTGACCTCGCTTGTGTTGTGCATTATGTGCGAAGCCAGTATTGTTTGAGCCGCGATGAGTTGATTCATTGAGTGCATTAACAGCGTTTTGTTCATTGCCATTCGATGCAGACAGCATTTTCTTTGGAGGATCTTCCGTTCGTTTACGCTTCTTGTCCTTCTTTTTGCTCAGCTAAAGTAAAAATCAAGAACACATGCTGAGATATCAGAAATATGCATTCAGAAATCTACACACGACATTGCACAACCAGGACAACAAAGGAACTGACCTTTTCCACTCTTTCCATTTCCATTTGCTCTTTCCATCTTTTTCGAATGTCCTCAAACAATCTATTCGAAGGAGCCAAACGAATCAAATCCTTCTTCTCGAACGGTCCATACTCATCTTGCAATTTATTTATTCCCATTTCTTGAATGGCCCGTTCGCTAATCACGTTGGGCATCGAGTCTGCAACATTTCCACTGTTTGAATTATTGGACGAAGAACGTACAACAAGGAAAGCCGGGATAGAGCCACTCCCTATTTCAGACCCCGTGATGGGGCAAGTCGCCATGAACTGTCGTTTCTCTCCCAGCTGTTGTTGCTTCCCCTTGTTCAAATCCTCCACTACATGAAAACGAACAGGATACAAATCCTTCCTCCCCCGAATATGAACCAATTTATTCAAGCATTCCGACGTCCCCTCGCCACAACTCCGCATTAACAACGCCTCCAACACCTTCTCCCGCTTATACAACCTTCCATACGGACACGCCACAATATCCGCCACCGACACTGTCCCATCCCCGCGATCGTTCCGGGGAGATAAATCCAACGACTCTCCCGATACGGCACAGGTTGTCAATGTCGTGCGTGCGCACTCGGCTTCGTCTTCCTTGGTTCTGGAGGTGGCGTGTCGTTTGTGATCGGCGGTGTGATCTGCCTTGCCAGCTCCGCGGAGGTAGGCTCGGCTTGACGAGATGGTTCCTCCGTCTCCTCCCATGGTTTCAGATCAATGGTTTAATTTGTTTCGTTGAATCTGACGATGAACACTAATTACCTCTAATTACCTAGAGGTGGGGGGGGGGTGTTCGTTTTAGTGTGTTGATTGTCCCGCTGGGTCCCAGTTTCGGTATGGTAGTGTATGGTTTAGTTGCCTGTCTAGCAGAGCTTGTCTTACAAAATGACTCGATGTATTCCGACGTGGCAGGATGTTCGGAACAAAAACTTATTTATTATTATGTATTGCCCTATTGTATCGTACCTGCCTCGTACCTGCATTGTATTTACCGTACCACTTTAACATACTATCATACTATACACGCAGTCCTCACCAGTGACAGAAGAAAAAAATAGGTATGGTATAGTGTGTGATGAGAGTGGGGTGTAAAGGCGGTGTACCACGCTTTACAGGATTTCTATTGGACCACCGCACGATGCCCGGCAGTGCCCAACGCATCGCATCGCGAACCCAACCACTTCAAGAAGGCTCGAAGAAGCAGTTAAGACTTCCTGTCAAGACTGGTCTCACGATAATGGTGCTGAGTGCGCACAAAAAGCGACGACCATGACAAAAAATATCGATCTGCCCCATGGTCTTCGTCAAAGATGGACAACTCTCACCATCTATGCTGTCCTAATAATCTTCTCCACACTATCCTTTAGGACAGCATCAGCCCATGTAATCTCCTCGGAAGATGAGCCTCTTTGCACAAACTCGGCCAATGGCCCAGAAGAATGCAATGCATCCTATTCCAAACTGGTGGACTACGAAACTGCTAATTTTGATCCCGCCACTGACAATGATCACGACGGTGAAGCAGATGGCGAAGACTTCGGAGAAGAAGTAGACGAAGACGAAGATGAAGAGGGGGATTACGAAGAAGAAAACGAAGATTGGTCTCCCGAATGCCTCGATCGCTACGACGACTGCCAAGAGCTCGCCGACGAAAACGAATGCGAGTCCAACCCCGGCTATATGCACTTTCAATGTCCTGAATCGTGCAATACATGCGATGAATACACAGACTCCTATGAGAGGGGTGAGTGGCCGCCTTGTACGGATAAGGTGGTCGATTGTAAATCGTGGGCTGCATCGGGAGAATGTGCTTACAATACGGAGTTTATGCAGAAGGAGTGTCAGAGGAGTTGCATGACGTGTTTTGTGGATACGTGAGTTTCATTGCTTAGCCTTGCGTGTTTTACATGTTACCGGGTTTTGCGCCTGGTGTATTGATTAGACAACTGACCGCGGCCGTCCCCCATGTGTAACATCATTGATTCAAAATAGAAATCAATTTGGGATCTCCCAATCGCTCCCTTCTGAGGATGACGAACACTATTCCAGAACTGTCCAAGTCATTGACGAATCAATCGAATACATGAAAAAATTGTGGTCTGATTCAAACCCAGACAAAAACCGCATCAACTACAAATGTCGAAACATGGAATCTGATTGCTCATTTTGGGCTGCACTTGGCGAATGCCAAGAAAACTCAGACTACATGAAGATAAACTGCGCTCCGGCATGTCAATCGTGTGAGTTACTGGATATTCGCTTGAAGTGTCCTATAACCGAGGACAATAAAATGGTGTACAAACCTGGTGAGTTGAATGCTTTGATGGAACGAATTGTGGACAATAGTGACGGGAAAGGGACATATTTGCAATACAACCCAAAGGCCATTTCTCGACCCAAGATAAGGTCAGATGGAACAGCTGCTCCAGGCGTGGAGGTGGATGGACCATGGATCGTTCTCTTTGAGAACTTTGTTTCGGAGGCAGAGGCCGAAGCACTCATTGCCGCGGGTGCCAAGAAGGGCTACGAGCGAAGTGCCGACGTGGGGGCTGAAAATCCGGATGGCTCGCACGAAGAAGATGTCAATGACGGTCGCACCTCATACAACGCGTGGTGCGACGAGGAGCTATGCAACGATGATCCAATTATTGGTCCAGTTATCCAACGCATCGCCAATGTGACAGAGACACCCGTAGAAAATTCAGAAGATTTACAATTGCTCCGTTACGAACCAGGACAGTATTACAGGCAGCATCATGACTACATAGAGTATCAAGAGGATCTGCCCTTGCGGACCGCGAGCGTTGACATTGTTTTTGTATCTCAATGATGTGGAAGAAGGAGGCGGGACGCATTTTCCTCTCTTAAACATCACTGTCCAGCCTAAACTGGGCAGTGCAGTTTTGTGGCCGAGCGTATTGGATGACGAGCCGGAAAAAAAGGATTTCCGGACTGATCACGAGGCTCTAGAAGTGACTAAGGGTATTAAATATGGTGAGTGTTCATATATGGGTTGATGTTGTTCTGGAAGTTGATGAAATATTGATAAAATATCTCCTTGCAATTTGACAGGAGCAAATGCATGGATTCACACTCGAGACTACTGGAAAGCTGAAGAAAATGGCTGCACGTAGAGAATTTTACTCTATAGGGACAAGATGTATCTGTCTTTGTCTTAAAAATGTTGTTTTGTTAGGGAGTCTTTATTTTAGTGAACCGGTTGAAATAATGTGTAGTCTAAACGAGTAGAATATTCTTCTCATTATGTCGAGTTAGGATTTCTTCAGGCGTTTCGCGACAAGTCCAGATTTTGATTCCACTCGCCTGTATCATATCGACCTAGTCCTACAAAGGATGAAGAAGGTTGAGTCATAAAAAGTACTACAACAGTCCTTTGCAATAAGCGAAGAGTTTCGCTGGATTGCTTGCATGAGTTATAGACACACGGGTGGTATCCCAATTTTATGAATTATTCAACAATACGAAGCAATACCAATGCGATTTCTGGACATGGTACTCAGTTCAGTGACACATTTCATTTAATCAACATGGGTGTGTTGTGCATCTTTGCTGCTCGTTTCTTCATGCTCCAACTCGTCGCTAGACTTCTGAACACTGAACGAACCAAACTTAGCAGAAAGAAGGCGCCGTCCTCGAACCTTGATCTCCTTCCAAATCAATGGGACAGCAGGATCTGTGGTCATCACATGAAGGAAACGGAATACCAACGGAGAAATCGCAATGAAAATGAACGAGGCAACCCACCAAAAAGCCTTCTTATATCTATCGACAGATGATTCGTCTTCTAGTCTTTCCGGCCTTGACCGTTTTGTTTGTTTGTGACGAGACATGGCTTCGCTATGAATAAATACTAAACACGAAGTTGTCGCGAGAATAATGAAGGCAAGAATACGGAAAACTCTACGGAACGCCAGCGGCGTAATTGTCATTTTTTCGATGGAACTGTTTATTCAATAAAGCTCTGAAGTGTTGTTCACCTACATTTATACTTGTTCTCGCGTCAAGTCTCTTAAATTATTAAAATAAAATGAAAACTACTTTGAATTCGCGTTAAGATTTTACACACATGACACATACAACTGCAATCCCCTTCTGTCAAAATATCTATGAATGAACAGGAGTTGCCACAACGATATCTTCCTCAGGATCGAAGGCAATGTCCTCGTCTAATGGCACTAATGTTGAGCGCACAGCAAGAATATGCATTAACATTAATAGCTTACAACAGACTTCTGTGAATGCAATATCAGGCTTACCTGCTACTGGCATCTCATTTGTAATAACGCTGTGATGCGGGGGGATAGCGGCAACAGCGGCCGGTGTCCTTCTAAGATAATCACATATTGTTCCAATGCACTGTCTTGCTGTTCGTCCATTCGTAGGTTGACCGATTATTCTCATCATCCAGTCTCTCGTGATACCATCCCGATACAGGTCAGCTAAAAGCAACGCAGTGTGTCTGTCTAAGCTTGAGTTGTTGGACATGGTGTAGGTCGCCAAGTCCTTCCGAGATTGTGGGTCAAAAAGGTGGCAGGATGCCATTGCAATATCGTCTAATTCTTGCCCACTGTAAGAGTTGATCACAAAGACGATATGCTCGACCTGAGGATTGACGGAGTTCAATGCAATTATGATCTTTTCGTCGTCACCAACAGCATCTCCTTCTCGTTCATCTCCACTGTGGTGAATGGATCCATCTGCAGATCGAAGTTGCTTAAAATAAACCAAGTCAATCATCTTCAAATCATTATCGAGGCAGACTGCCGATGCGTCAAGGTCGATGTCAACTCCGTTCGTTACATCCCATGCTAAACCCATGGCTAAAACATTAGGGAGGACGTCTCTCTGAGGACAATAATCTCTTACTCGTACCGTCATCCCTTTGTTCATCACCGCAATTCTCTCGTACGGATCTATTTCCAAGTCTGGTAACAAGTCTCGACAATACGATTTAATTTCCGGAATCAGTGATCCAAAGTCCCTAGCAGTTGCATCGCAGTCTCCAATCGTTCCTAACGACCAACTTGTATCCCCTATACTTAGTCTCCCTTTTTTCATCTTCCGAGCAATACGTAACACAAACAAGGCTGTGTTGTGTCCGTCATAGGCTGGCCTGAACGCACATAATGCCACACCGGTGATACCATTGCTAATCCTCACTCTAGCCGAAGTGATGTGTGAAAAATCCCATCCAGGAGTAGCAACCGTTACCAAGAGAACATAGGCTGCAACACTTTCGGGCAGTCTACTCAAATCCATCGTAATTTGCTCTTTGTCATCGGAACCATCGGCCAAATTACGCTTGCCTTCCCTTTCATCTCCACTGTGCTGGATACTGCCGTTGGGATTCGAAAGATTAGAAAAATACACCGTCTCGCCCATCAAAACTTGACCGTTGGTGCCCACTGCTACACAGCTCACGTCGAGATCAATAGGATGACGTTGATCATGAGTAACGTCCCATCCCAGCCCAATCTTGAGTAGAGAATGCTTCTTTGACATTTTAAGTGGAACAATATTGCCCCTGACAATACTGGGGAGCAAAAGAGTCTTTACATGGAGAGAGACTAGAACTTCGCCCTTGGTCTTTTTGCAATAATGTTTTGAGCCAGGCTGACCAGTGCATAACGCGAACCATTTGGATTCGAACCCATGAAAGGTGATTGGTACTGTGACTTGACCCAAAACATCATCATTAGAGGCAACATCATGGTCAAATAATACTAGAACATACGAGGGGTGTTGATTATTCAGATCGCCAGCAGCAGCAGCAGCGACTAATCCAGGGATGGAATTGCGAACCTTTTCGCCCTCATTGACCCCCAGAGTATGCTTTAACTTGAAGTTCCATTCAGGTGCCAAAGACTTCTTCTTCACGGAGGTCTTGCCCAAAGGTTCTCCCATGTAGAAGATTTTTACGTAGGGATCAGACGAAGTTTTTCTGCCAAACATGTTGCGATCTTTGGCGAGGAGATTGTTGGCTCGGTGCACCGTAAGGGTGGCTTTGATGCCGGCGAGAGGAGGATCAGACGATAGACGTTGGGACATGGCGATTGATGGTTCCGTTGTATTTGAGATGACCTTCTTCGCAAGATGAGAGTGATGAAGAGAACATAAGATGTGTCGTCGATAGCTGTTCTGATCGAGGATACAAATTCAAAGCCTGGCAAATATACTATACTTCTACTAACGATTGATGACGTCGTGATGGCCTCGTGATGCTTGATCTTGCTTGATATTGTACCGCTAGGTATTTAGATGTGTATTGTGCGAGATTGTACGAGACCTCTCATGAAGCTCATGATGGTGTCTATAAAAATAGATAAAAATATATGTAGTGTTGTACCATACCATATGGTACCCGATACATGAAGGTTTCCCTCAGCTTCTCTTTCATGTAAAAAATAGGTAGAAGATACAATACAATACACACACTATAATAATCTGGTAAGACAAGACGCTACGAGACATCACCGGCGACCTGCAAAACCAACAGGAACCATGAACTGTTCCCCAAACACTTCTCAAGCTCCTGTGCCACGGCGCGGATTTGGAGAACTTCTCATTCTACTATCGCTCTCCATATTATGCCAAACTGTGTCAACGGCTTCTTCCTCGAAGTCCCCAGTGATCTTCCCCGGCCAGCTCCACAAATCTAAGATCTCCAATTTCCATTGTCGAGGTGGCGGCAGTTCAACATCGTTATTGTCGACTTCTACATTTTTGGCACGACGACGAAGCCCTTCCATAAATTCAGCAGATCAGTCTTCTATTCAAAATGTCGTGAGAAGAAAGTATCGAAAGCCGGCAGCCGCCGCAATGGCCAATCAAGAAGTTGCTCAAAATCAACCCAATCAACCCACGCTCGAAGAGTTACGCGCTCAGCTCGGCCCCGTAGCTCTACTCGTATCCAACACCATAGAACTCACCGTCATAACCCTCGGTTCGTTGATCAGTGGAGGACTCCTGGGATACCTTGGCGGGGGGATTCTCAACATCCCCTCTACTCTATTCGACAAAACAACCAATGGCGTCCTATCTCGAATCAGTTTGCTCCATTCGAAAGCGTGGGGTACGTGCAAACAGTGGGGGGTGCTTTCGGCATCGTTTTCAGGATTTCATAATTTTGTTCGGATGGTGAGAGGGGATGTTGACGATGGATGGAATGCGGTTTGGGGGAGTGCTTTGACGGGAGCGTTCTTGAATCGGGGTGGTGAGTTTATCTAATTCGCATTTTGCCTCTGTGCACGTCGAAGTAAGAGGGAGTCGTAAAAGAGTGTCATCTCGATTGTTGTCATAACTTCGCTGTCATGAAAATATCCCGTTTCGTAACTTGGACTAGTTTTGTTCTGTTGAACTTTCTGTCCTCCTCGCTTCTCAAAACTCTCTTTTCATGTTCAAATCACTGAATGCACTCATCACAACTAATTCTCAAAGGTGGAGCGCAAGCAATGTTGCAAGGTGCGGCAACTTATGCTGGATTTACGTACTTTTTGGACAAATTCTTTGCGTCACCGTCGACGCAGCAACAACAACAGCGAGCAACGGAGTTGATGTATACTGATATACCTCTTGAGGACTGACTCGTTGCACTTGAATGCAGCTAGTATGCAGCTAGTATCGATTGAACTTAAGTGCAAATTAGACGAACAGTTAAGTCTGCGCGGATTATACTACGTTTATTGAAAGTCATGTTTCTTGAGGACGATATCTTTCCTCGATTTCCCGCTGTAACTGAGATCATCATTCCTCACTATACGATCTCGAAAACAATAGATTGCGTCTCTTTGCCCTCAACCGCTTCAGGTTTTTGAGCATATGTAGTCTCTCTTCTAATTCCTGAATTTCTTGATCAAGTTCTCGGTCGTCTTCAGATAGGTCGAGTGCACCTTGTTGTTGTTGGATCTGTGGGTGGTGTTGTTTCTGTTCTTGCTGCTGTGGGTGTGGTAACATTTGTGTGTGGTGGTTGTTTGGTTGCTTTAGAAAGTCTTGATTCTGCGTTAAGTATTGCTGATTTTGCTCTTGTTGTTCCGGTGGTAGCAGTGGAATGGATTCATGGCCTAATGGTAATTGCTGCTGTTGATTAGGCGCGGGGTATAACTTTGTTTGCTGTTGATGTTGCTGCAGTCCCAGTTGCGTTGGCTTGCAACCTGATTGCTTAAGTTGCTGTTGATGTTTCGGGAGGTATGGTTGTGTTTGTTCTTGCGTTTGCCGCAATCCCGCTTGAAGGGGTTGTTGTGATTGTATTGTGTGGTGCAGCAGCATGTATTGTTGCTGCTGCTGGCGATGCTGATTCTGCAGGTCGTTGGGTGTGGTACCTGTGAAGTGGTTAGTGGCAGCACTATTACTAGAGCTCGAGTTGAAACGATAGGAAGGCGTTTCTTGGTGTTGTGCTTCGCCGGAGTCTGAGGATTGATGTTGGTGTTCGTGACCGTTAGGACTGAAACTGGGATAACTCGCTCTTCTTGGAGCATTAGCACTGATTGGGTTTGCTCTAAGCCCTGAAGCTTCGCTAGATTCATCAACAGTCAAAAACGCTTGCACTTGGTTGGAGGCTTTGACATCCATCGGCTGTTGTGCTGGCCAGATTTGGTCATGCTCGAGAGCATTCGGAAGTTTGGTGAAAGTTTGGACGGGTGGCTTGGCTTCCTCCTTTGTGAGAGTTTGACTGAAATTGAGATTAATTTCTCCTGCAGCACTGTCTTTCTGAGTAGTGGAGTGAAGATTGTATGAATATCCTGAGAGTGAATGTGCTGCAAAGCTTCCAGGCATTGCTTCCGTATCAATGGAGGTTTGATGAAATGAAATAGCATCGCTTTCATCCACACCCCCACTCTCCCAAAACTCCTCGGTTAGTTTCCGCTTCCGATCCTGCTTCAATTCACGTATTCTTTCACTCACACCATCATGTTGGGGGTTTATGTCGCGAGCGGCTACAAGGTTTACAAACGCTTCGAATCCTTGTCCCAATTTCATGTAGGCGATTCCAATTAGATGCAGAGCATTGAAGTTCGAGCGAGACTGGCCAGGAATTTGGAGGATCTTGTTGCAGCACTCGATGACATCATTCCATGAACCGCATCGGGCATGAGATTCTGCAACTAGTTCCCATCGACGAACAAAATCTTCAACGGACTCTTTTGAAGACAGGACATTTCCATCTGGAGATGACGGACTGTCCCGACCACGACCGGTAGATGACATATTCGGATCCGCAGACAGTCGCCTTGCCATCATCAACAAGGATTCTTGTCCACTGAAATCGATCCAGTCCCTTCGTACTAGGAGCATTCGGAAAGTTCGAGCAACTTTGGGTAGTTGATTATGCTCAAAGCCACAATATCATTGTTGCTACATGGGTCTTGCGCATTGCATTCTCAAGACAGAGAGGAGCACTTTTTGATATAGCAAAATACAGGCAAAATACATGATGTTTCAAAAAAAAATTATTAACAATTCGGGATGTCGACAGATTGTGACAGTGTCATAATACTGAAGAAGCAAAATTTTATGATCCTTCTCGAGGAGCGAGGCGTTGCTGGGGGAAACTCATGAAAGGTAGATAGTAGACAGTCGGAACATCATGTTGTCGTCGGGTTAAAGAGAGGGTTATCGCCTATTGGGGTTAACAGGGGTTAGGGCGGGTTATCAGCACCAGAATCTCGTAATCTTCATGAGCAGAAAAGTGGCGATAGAATTCTATTGGGCCGCTTACCTTCAGAGAATTGGTCCAAAACGTTTCTTTATGTGGTCACTGTACGTGAGAATTCGTACTTTCTCATTAGTATTTGGACCTTTGGGTTTCTAATTCGATTTGTTCTATACGACAGGCTGATTTTGCCACGTGGAAGACTTTGGAGTGATGAACTTGTCGCCAGTCCAAATGATACCTTAAATAAATGTTCCTATTGTGAGACGTGTTGCTTTAAGACGGGAGGTGTGAAAAGTATCTGTTTTCAAGATTTTTTTCTTGAAAAAATCTCAGTTTATCATTAATTGAGATTTTTTCCTTCTTCTCCG
>JABMIG010000433.1:0-27111 GCA_013187285.1 Cyclotella cryptica
TACCAACAACAAGCACACTAGAGGGATGGATGCTTAATGATGCACTTCTAATGACTGCCTTCATGTCTTCCTTCCTGAGAGGATTTAGACAGTTATGATGGTTTCTACATGCATTTCTTTTCTTGGAAAAACAGAGTCCCCCCAAACACATTTTTAACAGCATACATGTTTCCTGACAGTAGGAGGTGGATGATTTTCCATGGTTTAACAATAGCTGGTATTTGTGCTCTGATTGTGGTTTCTGCAGGCACTTGTGTCTTGCCATGACACATATATGGGCAGTATGTCACTCTTCAAACAGCAAAAACACATGGGAGATGAATCGTTTTTATGTTCTGTCAAGAATGGACTGCAGTGTTTTATTGTATATCATGATATCTGTATCTGCAAGTATTTCTTTCATTTGGTAAAATGGCCACTCCCCACAATGAAAACCTTGTGGAAGTTGGACCATTTTGCAATATTTCCAATTACTCATTTATTCATCTTATTTCATAATGTTTTGAAGATTTGGTAAGGTTTCTAAAAGCGTGAGCAAGTAAATTGTCCCAACGCACATAATTGGGATGCCAGCCCTTCATGGAACCTAAACATTTGAGAGCTATTTAGTTTGATGCCCTTCAAGTGACTGAATTTCACACATTATTATAATTCAAAATTATTACTATACAATGGTTTGAGCAAATGATGTTCATAGTTAGTTAGGTGATGTGAAGTGCTACATTTAAATTTGACATAGGTGAGCAGGTCAGAGATATAATTCTGATTTCTGGGATATTAATAAATTGTCAAAAAATGTTAATCTAACCAATTCATTCCCAGCTCCCATGTCTAAGATATATGAAACTCCATCTTCAGCAAAGCTACAATTGATCATTGTATTTTGAATAAAGTGATTATGACAGAAACAAAAACTGTTATTTCAAACAAGCAAGGAAAGCTTTTTGCAATTTACCTGTGGCGTTGTGTTGTGGTAGTTATAGACAATTACTAATTCCCAAGAACAAGTGGAATGACTGTACAAATGTTGAAGCTTCCACTTAAAATAGTGTAAATGTCACTGGAAATGATGATTCCATGAGGACTTTTCAAGAAGATGGTATTAGTGAATTTGTTACAATTACTTAATACCTAATTCATTCTTTCATTGTTAAATGGGCTTTCTTCACTTACACATGATGTATTCACCACTCATGTTATCAAATGTAAGTGAGATATTTCATCCTCCTCATTATTGTCATACATGCTCTAATAATAATTATTTTGAAGTTTCCAAATAAAATTATGACTATGTCACATCAGCAAGACAAGTTAAAAGAATTTGTTACAATTAATTCTACGGCAAATTCATTGCTTTATTGTGGCCTAGTTTTTAGATATTAGTCCATTTGTATTTGCCACAATGACAACAAAATGAGCAAGATGTTTCCTTGTCTTCTTCCTCCTCCTCCAATATGTTGTAATAATCATTATTTAGAAAATTCCAATTCAAAATAGTATCAATGAAACTGGAAATGGTGATATAATATAATTTTTGAAGCAAAACAAGGTAGAGGTTTAATTATTTTTAAATTGATTCTATGAATAATTCATCAGCTAATTATTATCCTGTTCTCCTTACTAATCAATGCTGTATTTACATAGCTAATGGTGGCAAAGCATGAGCAGATGCTTCCTTCTCCTCCTCCTCCTCCTCCTCCTCCTCCTCCTCTTCCTCTTCCTCCTGACAAATAAACTCATATAATTTTATTGCTGTGTTCTTAGCACTTTGCTATCATGGCAATCTCCAGAATCCAATATGTGAGGGTTGAGGGGTATGTGAGGCAAGAACAGTGGCCTATGAACTGTCATACTGCCAAATTAATTGAATTTGGAATACTTTGCCTCAGGACAGTTTTTAGGGAAAAAAGTGCAGTGAGTTCTTGTCGCCCTTCTGTATCTGTGAGGTATAGGGGTGTCAGGCTTGGTGGTTCAGATGGGTGCGAGAGAGGAGGAAGTGATGAAGCTGTCACTTTGTTAAGTAATGCTCATGATTGTTGTATTTTTATACTGGCCATTGATGAGTTATTTGGAGACATCCCAGTGTACCCCCAGATACAAAAGAACAGTAAATCTCATGAAGCATCTAAATGTTGCCCTTGTAACTTGATGCTTTTTCAAAATAGCCGTAGGTATCATGGCATGCATGTTTTTTGTGAGAATACTGCATAAATTATTTTGAACTCTCATTGGTTCTCTCTGCCTTTGTGGTTTGATGTATATTGATCTTGGTCAAAAAACGAAAATGCTTGTCGTCTTTTGTCTCTGTTCGCTTGCCTAATCGTGACTGTCTAGTCAGATTTTTATTGTGAAGATATAACAATGTTTTAGTTTGGCGCCATGGGTATTACTATTACTTTTCATTGCTTTGAATGACTGTGCCATTGCATGAGGTTACAATGCCTGCACACATTTGATTAATTAAAGGTTTTAGGTATGTTTTATACAATGTTAGCATTATTTATGAACACAGAGAAAAGAAAGAGGATTTTTCCTATTCTCACATTTTCTGGGTGCATGAGAGCTACAGGGAGTAAAATGAATAACACTATTGCCAACTTCTAACACAACTATCAACCAATGTGGAATGAGAGAATTTATCTATTTCATGAAAGTGTTCCCATGTGCATGACCAATAGCCAATATATAAAACTGTCATGCAAGGCTTCTTCAAGGGCACCCACTAATTACTTGATGTGTCATACCTTTGAAGTTGATGTGATGCAAAAGTCAGAACCTTGATGAAAGATAGAAGCAGTATTGGTGCATACTGCAATGAGGATCCTAGTGACAGGCTGACTGATCCTTGTGTGTGCCAGTACAATTATCAAGACCCGCACTTAGCTACTATTAGGAGAAAGGTGATTAAGCTCTTAAGTGCATGTATCTGCTTTGTGACATCCTGGTAGAATTCCAGTCAGTTTCCATGATTTATTCATCTTGGGGTGCAAATACTGTGCCTAATTTCCTGAGACATGTAGTCACCAAGGAGATTGTGCAGGATGACTATATGATATTCCAAATGATTCGCAAAGACAAAGATATGTTATAATTAGAGATATCATCAGTGCTTTTTATGTCAAGTATGCATACCCATTTCAATCATAGGGCTCATATTTTCTGCAGAAATATTATTGACATGGACCAAGAAAAATGCGAAACCTTCTTTTCAGAGGAATAGTTATGGTGGATCTTGATAAGAACTGCTTTGTCTGTTTTGCCATGAAAACTGAAAATGAATGCTCACATTTTTCCAGCTTCTCTTATACACTTTACATAGAAAGTTGTAGTTTGTTCTGAGAGAAAGATAAGGCGGTTAAAATTGAGATGAAATCACTGCAAAAAAACACCGGTAACCTCCCTGTACACTTGAGTGTACAGGGAGGTTACCAGAGCCCCTTGGAATGGTATACTCTGGTAACTTTCCTGTACACTTCTATAACCAATTGGTACACTAATGTACCGGTGGGTTACCAGAAATTCCAGACCTAAACCAGTCTTTGGATTTATTTCTACTTACAATAGGAATGGGTACTTTTTACAGGAAAACAGACGTCTCAGTATGTCTTAGAATTGATATCAATCTATTTTTTAGCTTAAAAAGATGTTAACCGGTGGCATACCATAAGTGTACGGGTGAGTTATCAGAAGTGTACGGGAGGATAACTGAAGTGTACGGAAGGGTAACCTGAGTGTACATGAGGGTTACCCGAGTGTACAGGAGGGATACCCCGTCTGGTATATACTGTTTGACTACAGTATAGTGTAAGATTGGGCAGAGTACATGCAATTTATTTCTAATAATGTAATTATATACATAATACATCCTAATAAATTCTGGACCCGCCCCATCACCCTCCCAAGGAACAAGTCTCAATGCCACATAGTCCCAAATTTTGGCCACAAACTAAAAAATGCTCCTGCGGACCATCCACATCAACACTAAGACTTGATTTTTGTGCACAGCTACAAGATGCTCTTGCAATGTAATGGCAATTAAATGAAGTAAATTGGAATTCAGTTGAAATATAATTAAAAACACAAAGAAGAACTTACACTTGCAGGCAGTGAAGTGAGCAGGAGGCAAAACACAGTCTCTGGGCTGAGTTTTGGCCTTTAAGTTAGAACAAAATTAAATATTTAATTGAAACTAAGATGTATTAAAAGATTTGTGGGGATAGCTCAGTCAAAATTTCAGCACATCAAATTATTCTTAGGCATGATCTGGCCTCCAAATATTACTTAATTATGTCCAAAATGGTGTTCTTAAAGTTTGCTCAGGTTAAGAGCATCAAAACACTGCCATTTATTGCCAAAATGACTTGTGCAGTTTTGCTAACATTTGCTAGCATCGGCTAGGGAGCCATAGGCAACTTGCCCCTTCTTGTCGAATGATCCCAGACATGGTTTGGCTATCAAAGGTGGCCTCAAAGGGTGTTATTAAGATGATTTGACAGTTTGGTAATGATATTTGCACCTCAAGTCATCGTTTTTGTGCAAGTAGTAGAAGGTGCATAAGTGCCCATATAAGGGTAACAATCAGGGTTTTTATCAGGTTTTTCTATGATTTTACCCTTTAAGATACCTCTATCTTTGCAAATAATGGAGGATGAATACATTGTTAATAATGATGCTGATACTACATCATTTTTGCACATGCACCTTGAATAATATTACACAATTTATTTATTGATTGATGTATGTGTTTGATGGTTTGTCTTTTACATTTTCGAAGCCACCAATTGGCAGGATTGTCTCGCTGCTCAGCCTCAAACAAATGTACATTTGTGATGCTAATTCTTGCATTTGGCCGACATTTTTGAGTTCTCTAACCATCAGAATACATTGATTGTTGATCCGGCAGATTGGACTGGGGCTGTTTCTGCAGAACTAGCATCTGTGACTACCTTTAGATTGAAATGATCAAACCACTGTAGACTGTTGATTTTGAATTCATACAACATTAAACATTAAACAAACATGTGCAACAAAAATGAAAATTTCTCTTGAATCAAACATTTTGACTGGAAAGTAAATGATTATAAAGTAACGAAAATATTTGATATTATTTTAAATAATGCAAACAATCATGCTGAACACTTTCAATTGAAAAAAATCACACAGTCACTACCAGTTGATTGTTGTGTGCTGCATAATTCTGCATTAGTTTTGTTGTGGGGTGTTCCCATGGACCATTGATTATTGTATGTTGTTCCCAAATTAAAGTTAGTAAATGAATTTGATTTGAAAAAGTTACAAACCAAAGGGAGTGACAATTTATATGTCAGTTGAATGCTGTTTCTGCGATAAAAACATAAAATGCATCAATACCTCACCTTCTGGCCTCATATTTTGACACTGTGCGACCATTCTATATAAAGGGGGAGGAAGGAGAGTGGGTCAGAATTATGCTAGGGCAATACCGGCCAACGAATGCCGGCCAAGCTGCCATGGCCTCAATGATTAGTGTTGTCGTTAATTTGAGGGCAAAAACTTAAAGTAACATGTGTTCTCACCATTTGTTTCATTTCCCTTTTGCACTGCAATACTTTGAACTTGCTACAATGAGGGTAAGCAGCCTCATTATACCGATGACGTGTCTCTGGTGTCTTCTTGTCCTTGCATGTATTCAGATTATGGGAATACCTCTTCTTCCCCCTCTTCCCAAAGGACTGGCCTTTCTTTGCCCCCCCCCCTTTTTTTTTTTGGGTGGTTGCGGTGGATTCTCCCCCTCAATGATTGCTTCCAGTGGGCTTTGGGTTGTTACAATTAATTTGTTAGCAAGATATGGAACTAAATCATGTGCAAATGAAATATAAGTGCACTAACCATCAGATTGGCTTCATCACTTTTAAAATTCGTAGCATGAGGTTGCAGTTGGTTCCAGTGGGTTTTGGGTAGTTCCAATTCATTCGTGAGCAAGATATGGAAATACAGCAAGTGCACATGGAATATATGTGCACTAACCATCAGATTAGCGGTATTATTGCTATGGAATGCATAGCATGCGTTGGCGGTTGGTTAAAAGAATAGTTGACGCGTTGGTGATCTTTTTTTGCCTCCAATTCTGATGATGTCAGCAGGGCAAGGGCGGGCGATCTAACAGTTCTCTCTACGTTGGACGGACAACTAGAGAGATTTTGTGGCCGTGGGATTGGCGAAAATGGATCACTTTGATGAGTAATTGCGGCTTTTTGGTTGATGCCACTACAGCCATCAACGTTTCAGCTTCGGCTCGTCGCACGTAAACTGTGGATGTGGCCTGTTTGGGACCAGCAAACCCCCAAACTGGAAATACAGTCGCATTTTCTAATGTGCGCCTGTCGCGACTGTATTTAGCAAATTTGAATTGCATTCGATTTGGGGTGTGCTATAGAAATTTCAAATGAGGGGGAATCAATATTTCCATTCGATCAAATTGATAGGCAAGAGAGTGGCTCGAGACGGGCGACTCATTGTTTTACCCCCTCAGGACCAGCAGTCTGAGTAAACTTGTTTCCACATCTTTATGACATAACATAAAATTCCCTACCTAAGATTTGACTGTTGCCACCCCTAATTGTGGTTGGCTAGATGGTAGTGCCAGGCGGGAGGACTAACTCAGTTTGTGGGCTGAGTTTTGGCCATTTGCCAGTGGGCCTGGAAATATTTAATTGAAAAAAATTGACCTGTGGTGAGTACAATAATGAAAAGGGCAAGCTCAAAGGGTGAGTTCATCTGAACTCAGCTTTAAAAATTGACGCGCCATTGCCAATTGTTGTTAGCTATACACGGCAGTGGTAAGCGGGACGACAAACTCAGTCTGTGAGCTGAGTTTTGGCCATTCCTGTGGTCGGCCTGTAAATATTTAATTGAAAAAATTAGGTGTGCTGAGTTGAATAATTGAAAAATGGGTGAGTTCATTAGAACTCACCTTCAAAATTGAGCCGCCGCTGCCAATTGTTCTTGGCTACACTGCAGTACCAGAGGGGTGCCTAACTCAGTCTGTGGGCTGAGTTTTGACTGTTTCCATGATGGGATGGTGGGGTATTAATGTAATTGAAAAAAAT
Source organism: Cyclotella cryptica (assembly GCA_013187285.1). NCBI lineage: Eukaryota > Bacillariophyta > Thalassiosirophyceae > Thalassiosirales > Thalassiosiraceae > Cyclotella > Cyclotella cryptica. The sequence goes on from JABMIG010000433.1 coordinate 7,089, forward strand.
GGAGGTGAACCAATAGAAGTGAGAGCCCACCCTCTCTACAGTTGCTGCTGGTGCAAGTGTTTGGACAAATGCTTGGTAATTTCCAATTGCTAAGCAATTGCCCTCAGTTCGAAAGGGCACTTTGCAGTTCCTCGTTGACATTTGCACTACCAAGGAATTGCAAAACTGCTGGGAATACGCAGAACAATTCCTTGTCCACGGCCGAATTACGTTTGAATTGTGTGAAAACAGTCAGTTTGGATGCATTTGTAGCCAAATTTGGCGCCAAAACACACTCAACTGACAGGGTTTTTAATTGTACCAATCCTTACGTAAATTAATATCTTATGTTGGGTCAGTGTTCTCTTCCCAAGGAATTGTAACGGCAAAAAAACCTGGACAATATTGAAATTCCTAAGGAATTGTAATCACAAAGATATTAAATCTGTATTACAATTCCTAAGGAATTGAAATTTCTAAGTTATTTTACAAATGACTACTGTTGAGTACCATCGAACGGAAAAATTGATGCCAAATGGGCATGTTACCATAGACACTCCTCTTATGCCGATCAGACGTGTCACACTACAATACAGTATTGATGCCAAACAAGGGGTTGTTGCAGAAATCCCGAGCTAAACCACTGTTGTCGAGGAATTGAAAACATGAAAATTGCAATTCCTTGGTAGTGCAAACGTCGACAAAGAATTGTGATGCGTTTTTTGACCCATTTTGCAACTGCTTAGCAATTGGAAATCACCAAGCACTTGGCCTAACACAAGTACCTGTGTTGTAGGTATGGTACAGTATTGTATGCCATACTATATTGTACTGTAGGTATGTAAATACTATTTTTAGATGTTTAATTCTTGTGTTAGTATTTTTTGGCGCAGTCACTTCTGATAGTACTCATACATAACTATTAAATGTAGAATGTAGTAGTAATCATGATGTTAAAAATAATATTAGGCCTAGCCAGTGAATGACGTACATCTGGTATGGGAATTCCCAAAATTTGTACTTTATTCCTATCTGGAGGGTTTTGAGAGATTTGGCAGATTTGGGTCCCAACCAAGCCAGTGGACTTACTTGTGGGACAGGAATTCTCAACATTCATATTTATGTCCTACATGGAGTGCATTTAAAAATGACAGAGCATATATAAAACCAACGGGTTCGAAAAAAATAGGACCAATAAGCCATCACCAAAAAATTCAAAGACCAAGCATAGATTGCCATCAAAACTAGACCCAACAGGTGATCTTCCTGCTTGTAACTTGTGATTTGCGAATAGTCAGTCATGAACAACACAAACACTCAGATTTTTTTGCATCAAAGCTTAGCGTGATAAATGTAACTGTGGCTTAAACAATGTACAAAAAACCAGTAACCCACCCGTACACTCTTGAAACTTCCGGTAACTTCCCTGTACACTCTGATGTATCGAGAGTGTACCAGCAGGTTATTGGTGTATTTTTGTTGCAGCGATGGTCCGGGTGTGATTTTTGTGATCTCCTAGCAGAGTTTTCCTAGCAGAGTTTCAGGGGCAGTTATATGGAACCCCAGGACTATTTCTGACAAAACTAGGTTAGGTCATTTTGTCAAACGAAGCATTTTTGTCGGTTAGATGTCAGTTTAGAGTCTAAACTGTTTGTATCAAATTTCAAAACAAAACGTGGTTTTGTCTTACAAAATCATTGTTCATGTGATTTTGTAATACAAAGTGGATGTCATGCATTTCACTGGCAACAGCAATTTTGGCTGACAAAATGATAAAAAAGCACATTTCAAATAAAGTAACTGAACTAAGATACATAGTCAACACAAAGTAGTCTTGAATTTCTTAGGCTATCCAGATTGGAAATCACAAGAATTTCAATTTATATTACGATAACAAATTTTTGCTGTTAAACGTGGAGAAGATCACAGCTCACATTGGAGGAAATTTAAGATACCATTTATGCTGCATTCATGCATGAATGTCTCATAATGCACACAGGATTCATCAGTTGAAGACACTAGAAAAGTGTATTTCATCAGAGGAAGTCTATTGATTCTATATAACTTCCCCCTGAAATAAATCAAAAAAATCTTTCATTTTGTTGTAGGTAAATATTTTTACTGAAGCATGTCTGAGTGCTAACTGCCCATTTTTGAGATAATGCCCAACCAATTCAAAATTGAGTAGTCATCATTATGTAATTTCTGGTCAATAAAAGATAAACTCAATGTTCATGCATTTGTTCTTGTGGGGGTGAACTGAATGAACACAACAATCCATCCACTAATGAGTATCATATTTTTGTCAATAGTTACATCTTAACCTACAGTCCATGCCTGTCTAATACTTTCCATATGATTTTGTTCAGCAGATCAAGATCCTGACTGAACAAAAGGTGAATTTTCTTGATCCTTTGCTTTTTGCTTGGCACTGATTGAATAATGAAGAAAGTAACATATCTACGATGTTATCCTCTACAATCACAGGATGGAGAGAAAGCACACATTTTCATCATCTCAGTTTTTGCAGACTCCAGCGAGACATGCAACTTGGCCAAAAATAGGTCAACTATTGATCAAGTATGAATGTAACGTTATCTACCATTTTTGGCAGGATTGAAAAATGTTGATAGTATTGACTATATAGTCAATTGTGGCAACTCATATCAATAAAAACGTTGATATAAGGGCAAAATATTGACTTTTTCTTTTCGATCAATCCTGTTAACTTGTTGAGTTGATATTATCAACCATTGTTATCTATCAACTATCAACTACACTGCAGAAGATTTTGGTAGGTATGATATTGAATCTCAATCAACCCATATCAACTGATGAGATGACATACAAAGATTAATTGTCATTGCATTGTCTGCCTGTTTTAACATTAGCTAAGTATTCCAACCTGGCAATTTTGGAGAATGCCTTTTTTGTAAACTAGGTTTGTCATACGCATAGTGAAAAGGGCTCAAAATACATTGTGTGTCACAGGAACTCAGGAACTGCACAGTAAACGCAATCAGTCATGGAACACATCATCTTGACCAGTTTATTGATGAAAATTGCCAACGTCAACGTCAACGTCAAGGTCACTGCTGTTCTGTTTTCCATTTTCCAATCTAGAGTTTCTTTACTTGCTTACCTTCCTTGGACCGCGGCATATTACTCCTGTTCTTCAATTATTACTGGGTGTTTGTTTGAGAGAACATAGTCATTTTACATATATTACAATCGCACAAAGGGTTTGAAGCAAGCTATGTTCACACAAAGCACAAAAGAAGCAACTGATAAATAATAGGCAATAGTTTTTTTGCCTATGATCCTCAGTTTTTCACCTTACCCTACTCATGCTGCTAACATCTTGCTCTCGTACTGGTGTGATTTCACAAATCCTAAAAGAAATACCCCCACAACCTTGATGCCATTAAGCATGTTTGACTACTAAATTTAGAGTACCAGGATACCGAAGGCCATCCCTGCAGGCAGAAAAATTTCACCACTTTTTTACCACCCACCCCTCCGTCATTGTGTGACCATCACCTGGGTGGGCACCCTCATCTTTAGGCAGGAAAAAATGAACTTGTCGGCCCACCCCATTTTGATGAAGGAATTGCAAAAAGAGCTCTATCCTCCAATTTGGATGACAATCAACCATAACAATCAGCCTCATTGACATGTTGCTCTAAGGAAATAATGTAGTCAAATTTGTTAGTAACATTGTCAATCGTTCAAACATATAACTTAGGCATGACTACGAAAGAGCTCTAAGTTTGTTGACATTTTTATTGGTTTCCCAATCCAATCAAACCTGGAAGATGCTAGATCACTTTCTTCATCTGCCCTCTCTCTCATTGCAAGTTCATGCACACAGCAATGGTCCTTTTCATAAATACATTATCATCACCTAGTGACAGGATGTTGTGACAATCAGTCACAAGCACAAGATGTTGTCCATTTATTTGGACATGAGGTGAGTGATTTGTTACCACTCACAATGTAAAAGCAGCACAAAATTTGGCCGTAAGCTCATTCACAGAAGGCTTAGTATTGCTCATGTTCCTTGCAGAACTCCATGGTAAAATGGACAGATCAACAAGCGGACCGCCTTCGTTGTTGCATAGCCTGTCATAAAGAACAACAAGAGCATTTGCTGAATGGCCACTTGTGATATAACACAATTCAGACTAACTTTGGCCTTTATTCATTGCTTCACTAAATGTTTCATTTTGGGATTGACTCAGGCCAGTAGTGCAGTTATTGCCATTATCAACATCAGTCACAATTGTTGTGTGAGAGGCGAAAGGGGGTGGGTATGTTAGGGGCAGTATTAGTGCTCAATTATGTGCACATTATGTTTTTTTGATATTTTCCCCCCATTAATGACTTTTAACGATGCTTTGCATAAAAAGAGCTCCGTGATTTTAAGTTTTCGCACATTTCCCTGGTCTGATATGTTGTGAAAAATCTGGGAGGCTCCTCTCACCTCTGTAGCTCCCCAATTTCTGCGAGCTGGACAGACTTGCCACCCCAAATTTGGGGAGCTCCTCTTTACGGTCACCACATGTTTGACTGCCAATACTTTGCATCGTCATGCGTATTTCATAATATTCTAGGACACACATTCTCTTCAACAATCCCACTATCATGGTCACATCTTGTCCTTGCACTATGCATCGCTGTCATAGACAATATATATTTATTCATTCATTGCAGACTACTCATGCCATCGTGATCCTTGTGGCATGTCACCAGTGAATAGCACCATTTCATATGTTAGATAAAGAATCTTCAAAGCAAGTACTTATGAAATCATCGTTCTTGTAGAAGTTAAATTGCATGTAATAAGTTAAGGTGATAGTAGTGTAGCCATAACACCAACATACAAAAGGTCTCCTCTCTTCACTGCCTTGCCTTTGACACGAAGAGCAATCAAGCCATGTTCTTTAACTTGGAGAAAGCAACATCATCTGTATTTATTGCCACATCATTAAAAAATCCTGCACCGTTCATATCACTCCCACTCCCCTTCTCTCGATTCCATTTCCTTTTCACACTCTCAATCTCAATATCCAACAAAGGCTCTTCCTCATATTCTCCACTTGATATTAAGGGTTGAATCTTCAAAACACCTCAACGTTTTTGCTTCTGTGCACAGATGATGTGGAACAACCCATGATCAATCGTTTGGATGCAAACTCATTATTGAATTCCCTTTCCATCAAATCATCTCGTTCCACTTCTTGTCTCGTCCCAATCTTTTCCGCATGGCTAATCCTCTGACTTCCCAAAAAAACCGCACAACACTGCCACCCCGCCCAACTACACTGACATGTCGGTGTCCCCATCGGCCAAAAAGTACACTTTTGATCAATGATGGTGCCCAATAATTAGAAATTCATAGATAAGACAAAAGTGAGCTGAGGCGGATACTAGCTGAAATACCCATTGTTCTGATCCCGTAACCATTCCTGATTGGTGTCAAATTAGCATCTGAAGAGAGCGCCATCATCAGTTGTAGTGACGGATGATGTGTCAATAGGGGCAAGATTAATTACAACAATATCGTAATATAATAATACAATACAATGAGACGTGTCAATATGGCATGACATCGTCCCTACAAAAATATGGGAGCTGTGACGCACTGGAGCGCTAATACCAGAAAGTTCCCATTTTCTAAAAAGCGTGAAGAAATTGGTGCTGGGAGCTTAGGATATGTTGAGCACTATAATACAGTGCATTAGGGTGGATGAAAAATGGTTTCTGCAGCAGAATGTTAGAGACCAAGACGCAGAAACATTTTTTGACTACCTTTTCATTGTTTCTTGTTAAGATGAAGAGTTTTCTCCCTAGAGAGAGGAATGTCCAAACATGTCTTAATGCACAACATTTCTGCACTTCTTTGTGCACAATTGGTTGCACCAATTCCTTAATAAAGCTTACTGTTTAGCTAATACATGTGTACGTACAAATATAGTATGAAGAGAGAAATTTCTCAATATACGTGCCACAGTATCATCTATCTACTTAGTGTAGAAATTACGCGAATGCCAGTAAAAATTCTGTTCAAAGGTCTATCAAAAATAATAATAACTAGGGAGACAAAATATTTTCAAAAAAGACAATTTTATCTAGATGGAGGACGCTCGAAACAGGCTAGTAACTAATATTAATTTAATTGCTTGATGAATTAATAAACCGAAGGGTACATCAATTACCTGAACTCTCCTCAACTTCTTTGCTCCCATCTATATTGGTTGATTGTTGTGATTGCTAACTGTGAAATTAGTAATGGTGGCTATATTATCAGGCTCCATTGTTGAGTCTACACAGACTCTTTCCACTCTCCTATTGCTTTAAGTTGATTATTTGGTTTGTTGGTGATTGGCTCATATCTCTACTTTCCCTAGTTGCTTAGCCTTTTCAGAGTTGATTGTTGCATGCTTGCAGCTGATTTGTGAAAGATGGCATGAAAAAGGTGAGATTTCATGCAAGTTCTGCATGAAAAATGCAAGAATACAATGAACTCACCTTTTGACCTACAAAACCCCCCGCTTTCTCCCATCGTCAAGAGAAGTGGAAAGAGTGAGAGACCAGAGTTGGAAGGGTCAAAAATGGCACTTCTCTTCTTCCTGGATTGTTAGAATTTGGAGACGTCCAAAATCTGAGTCCATGATCTCTTGGGAAGGAGGGTTCAGTAGTTTTTTCTTTTCATGTCAATCTGACCATAGCTTCATGAGCGCTCGGTAATAAGGAAAAAGGCACTCGCACTGGATAAAAAATAAGCAATATTTGCTGAGGTATACAGTTCGGGGCCGGATTGCCACCATGGTCTATCTGTATTTTTTTCTGAGCTTGATTTGTGATTCCACGGGCGGCACACAAAATCACGTGGTATTGTCTCGTACCATACTGGTGTGCCCCCAGATAAGTTAATAAGAGGAACTGATCCATATGTAGGGTACTGTATCCCACATTTGGACCAGTAACATGCGAATAAAACATTACGTCTGTCTTTGCATTTTCTATGAGGGCAGTGGTAATAAAACTTATAAGAAAAAAAGATCCAACCAAGTCCCATGCACTTCTTTGTGCACAAGTTTTTAATAATGTAACATGGTCAACATTTGTGCACATACCATGCACCTTTTTGAGCACGAATTTCCCACTTTCCTTTTTTGTGCATATTTTCTAATTATGTAACATAATTCTATTTTGATTGTATTGCGTGAAGCTAGTAATTTTTAAATATGCTACATTATTAATAACTTATGCACAGAAGAGTGCACGGGAGTTGGTTGGATATTTTACGCCTAATAATTTTTATTACTACTGCCTACACAGAAAATGTAAAGAAAGACATGATGTTTTCATTTGCACGGTATTGTACTGGTCCGAATGTGTTTTACAGTACTATACCCTACATATGGATCAGTACAAGAGACTGTACCACATAATTTTGACTGCGGCTTGTAGAATCATGAAGCACGCTGGGAAAAAATCCAGATCAACCATGGTGACAAGCCGGCCGCGAACCAGATTTGCAATACCTCAGCAAATATTGCTCCTTTTTTGATCTGGGATGAGCGCCGTTATCCTTATAACCTCGCGCTCATGAAGGTATGCTCAGATCGACGTGGGGAGAAAAAACCACTGAGCACTCCTTCATGAGAGATCATAGACTCAGATTCGGACATCTCCAAATTCCAACAGTCTGGGAAGAAGAGCAGGGCCATTTTTGACCCTTCCAACTCTGGTCTCTCACTCTTTTCATCTCTCATGAAGATGGGAGGAAGCAGGGGGTATTTGTAGGTCAAAAAAAGGTGAGTTCGTTGTATTTTCCAGTTTTTGATGCAGTACTTGCATGAAATCTCATCTTTTGTATGCCATCTTTCATCTTTTCCAAATCAGCTGCAAGCATGCAACAATCAACTCTGAAAGAGCAAAGCAATTAGGAAAAAGGGGCCCAATCACTAACAAATCCAACAATCAACTTAAACCAATAGGAGAGTGGAGAGAGTCGGCGATGACTCAACAAATGAGCCTGATAATAATATAGCCACTATTACTAATGTCAGTTAACAAAACACAACAATCAACAATGTATAAAAGGGAGCAAAGAAGTTGGGTAAAGTTCAAATAATTAATTTACCCTTCTGTTTACATCAAGCAATTAATTAATTAATTGATTGATTAATTAATATTAGTTACTAGCTACTAGCTTCGTCCTCTCTACTTAAAAATGTCTTCGTGAAAATATGTTGTCTCCCAAATGATACTGTGGATACTGTGGCACACATATAAGGCAACTAAAAACAAAAGGAGCACTCGCTCTCTGCCTTTCATCCGTGTGACGGGAAAAAATGACGTCACAGTTGGAGTAAACACATTTTTAGAACCTTACATCAATCGAAAGATCGCTTTCCGAGCTTCTGAACGCTGTTCTTATTTTGTTCTTTTGAAGAGTGTTTCACAAGTTATTGCCCGTTGATTACAGCAAATCGGAACGATCCGATCAATTCATTCTTGTAGAAAATTGGTATGTTTCTACAGTACTATAGTAGAGCTACTTCGTTCGCTCCAAAATTCTTTTTTAATTTACTCGAAATCAGTTTTTGGAATCCACTGTCTGTCTGGTTGGGTATCATGATACCTCTAGGATACATAGTGCTCCTATTGTTTGTAGCTGTCATATATTATTGCGAACTTTCTCTCATCATACCAGATTTGTGCGTACACTTGTATTAGCTCAACCATAAGATGGACTTCCTAAGGAATTGGTACGCCCACTTATGCACAAAAAAGTTCACAAATGTTGTAATTTGACAATTAAAAAGATCTTGCTTACTACAATACAATGAACATGCACAAAACGTGCATGGATAGGTAATACGAGCCCACACTGAGATGTGAGCTTATGTAACATGCACAAAACGGGCCAAAATTGAGCCCACACGTAATGGAACCTGCAAGAGCGAAACTAACTATACCGCTGACGGAGGCGTGTCCCGTCCGGGAATCGAACCCGGGTCGTCGCAACCACAATGCGAAATACTAACCACTGTACGAACGAGACCGAAATTGACGATAATTAGAGGTAAATAAAATCTCATCATTTTTGTCGTTCTCTCATAAGCTCATAACCGCAACCTTTAATCAATATTATGACTAAGATACTGGTGGTACTCATAGCCATTATTTTTTGTCTTCTTCACGGAGGTATCTTTGTGGGATATAACAAGTCAAAGTAGGTATTTCACATTATTGTACCATACCTACGGGACGATAATTTTAAGCAGTTCTTATGGTATTGTACCATCCTGTGCCATCACTGATGTGAGAGACATCAAAAGGATGGTGGTATGTACGCAATACAGTGTATTATATTATACAATACGATACCACATCATTCATGATGGCTGCTATTGTGTGTAGTCGCTCTCGACCGACAGTTAAGAAAAAATACGCATGCATCGTTTACCTTCCAATTAGAGATCATCTCTCGTCATCCCCCTCGGAACTGATGTAACCACTGTAAACTGCTCTAAGCAAAACAATGAAATATCAAACGTTGAAGCTGCTTGCGTCCTCACCTCTGATCGTGGGATTTTCTCCCCCACCTACAAATAATTATCGGCTGCACCATGTTCATGACAAATGCAACGTTCATGGTTTCGTCGTGGCCACTAGTACAGAAGGAATCATACAAACCTGCCCAGCGGCTGTGCCGGGGACTCAATCATCATCATCATCATTATTTGCTTTGAAATTTCGAACAGGAGCATTGTTTGCCAAGCCTAAGGCTAGATTGGATGCAGATGATGATGACGAGGAAGACTTAGATTATGCCGAAGACGACGAGGAAGACGAAGAAGAGGACGGTGAGTAAAGATATAATATTGGTCTATTTTCGATGCATCTAGAGTATTCATCGCGATTGTTGCTACGTGACATTGCTTTCACTTCAGATTATGGAGAAGATGTCGAAATAGGAAACGACGACGAAGAGGAGGAGGAGGACGAAATAATGATGGAGTACAATGACGAAGATGAAGGTATTATTCTTGGATATATGTGTCACAGGTCTCCCCACTTTCTCTTTTTCTGACAACATTCTCTGAATTAATGCATTCTCTCATCTAGAATACGAAGAAGAGTATTACGACGACGACGAGCAAGGAGATGCGACTCAAGCATCCAGCGAAGAGGACGAATATGAAGAAGAAGAAGAAGAAGCCGACGACACAGCAGTCGCCATGGGAGATTCACTGCCTGACGTCTGGTCCTCCTACGACGCTGCCTACGAAGACCCGCCAACTCCGCTCCTAGAAAGTGACGATTCTGATCCTCTGTATGTCCAAGCAAAGGAATCAGTCCTCTCTCAAATCTCCGACCGAAAGGAGTTGGCAGAACGTGAAAAGCTTATTCCTCGCAATATCGAAACTGTGGAAGATATGCAAAAAATGATTAATTATTTCCAGAATGAAATGACCGAGGAGGAGAAGATGGAAATCATGAAGGATCCGGACGTTATGGAGGCGGAACGGATGGTGAAGGAGAACAAATTGCAAATTAGCGAGGAGGATTTAGAAGAATTTATGATTCAAGACGAAGATGGTAACTTGATTCTTGACCCTGAAGCAAAAGGAGATGATGAGGTTCCATTTTCAGAAATGCATGGTTTCGATGCATTTCCTTCCGTATACGATACCGAAAATGGAGGGGATTTGATCTACCCTCCCAACAAGGCATTTACCGAAAAAGACCTGGTAGAAATGGACGACTTGCTCAGAAAGTATCGCGAATCACGAGCCAAATTGGAAAACCAGACATTCTTTGGTGAAGAACATACCATGGCCTACATGGACGTGGAACGAGATTGGCCGCGTCTTTCTAATGAAACACAGAATGAAATCCTTGATGTAATTGAAAATTCCAACACCATGGCTTGTCCCGAGCCTGAGATGTGGCTCATGTACGATCTGAACTTTAACGTGACCAATTTGATCTTAGCCAGTTTTAAGCATAACATTGAGGCACCAATCATATTCACGCAATGGATGCCACAGTTGGAGGTGTACGAACGCTATGCCGATCAGAGAAAGAAGGAATTTGCTTGGACGTGGGATGATGTCGAAGCAGCTGATATGGACGAGTTGGAAAGATATTATAGGGGTATCGGCTATGATGCCATTCCAAAGAAGGAACCTCACGAGACTGGCATCATTACACTAGATGAATCGGATTTAGATGACGAAGAGAGAGAAATGTTGGCATTGGAGAACTGGTATGATGAGGTGTACAATGAGGAGTCAGATAATTTGCTGTTTGATGATGAAAATTTTGAACCGAAGCATAACGTGTTCGATCCAGAGTATGGTACCTCGTCGTCAGATAAATCAACTACAGTGGAAGACAAGTTTATGAAGGAATATGAGGCTTTTGAACGAGAGTTTGCTGATGAATCTCAAGATTGGCGAGATCAATTTGCTACTGTTGAGAGATTTGAGATAATTGAGGATCCAGAGGGACAAGCGGCGTTTCGTGGACATTTGGTTATAGCCTGCGCCCCGCTGGACGAAGATTTGGAACTGGCAGAAAAGATTACTGAGAGGTTTGGCGAAGAATTCGGCAAGGTAAGTGTGATTCTCTGATTGAATGAAGTAGGTCACCGTGCTTGTTACTTCGGTTCTAAGATACACTTTACGTTCTAGGCTGTCTTTGTCGAGACAAGGGTGCTAGGACATGCTCGAAAAGAGGACAATGTCTACGAGATATGGCTCGAGTCTTACGATATTGATCTATTGCACTCAAACGTCAGGCATTCATCAATTCAAAGTTGTGGACGGGACCAAGTGAAGTGGACGATGCACAATTGGACTATCTTGTCGAAAAGGTTAGGGACTTGATTAGTGACGAAAGTAGATACTCATATCGAATGAGTGACTTCGCTGATATCAAAATTTAGAAGTACTTAGATCTACTATTCAACGAGAGGGGTGATTCATTTGACTATTTTCTATCATATAATAGACATAGCAGTACGTTCGTCCTCTAGTTGAGAGATGAGGGGAAGTGATGCTGTATCCTCAACTGACTCGTTCAACCCCGACCCCGTCACACCCTGGGGGGCGGTAACATTTAAGCAATCCGTGCACACACATCTTGATCCACAGAGTGTCTTTTCAGAAAAGCAGACGCAATACTTTTTCAAGCATTTGGAGTTCCTGCATGCGCATCCCATTGTGCTTGGCTTGTCCTTTTTCCGGAATGCATCTGGCCTCCGACTTAATATTGTATGGATAGCTTTTGTCCTTTCGCCGTGCTCGCCGCTTTCACCCTTCGTGTTCAAGCAAGATGTGCAGCTGCAGCTCGAAGTGCAAATCTTGCCTCCCCGGAAGCAATCACAGTATAATTTTAGGCATCTTGTCCTGCTGCACCGACAGCCTATGTCCAAAGTTGGGCCATTTGTTTGAAAATGTCTCGTTGCTGCTGCTAGCACAGGAGAGAATTCTTCAGAGTCTCTCTTTCTCTTGGAGAGAACTTTTGTAGTGCCACTAATTAGTATGGGCATAGGAACAGGAAGTTGCATAAATGCGTTTACACTCCACACGTTTTGAAAGACAGGAAGAGACGGAAGAGCATTTTGTACGCCTCTGGCATTCTGCTTGATGTCTATTTTGAACGATGGCTCCTTGGTGCTGCAAAGTGTCGACGCCACATTGTCTTTATCTTTGTATTTGTCCGCGGCTGTACTCGCGATCTTGAAGGAGTCTATCTTGAACATCGAGTTCAAGTTGGCACTAAAGCTCGGGCAACCTAAAAGATAACTGTGACTTGCACTATGAACATCTTTTCCCATGAAGGAGTCTACCGCAGATGCGGAACGAGTCGGCGATTCCAAAACTTCGCCAGTCAATAGAGTCATAATGTTTTCTGGCTCGTTAGCTTGGATTCTCGTGTGCATTCTAGCGGGCTTGTCATAATGACCGTTTTCGTTATCTTTCAAAAACTCTTCCATGCTAGGACTGCGTAGTTGGCATACCTTTCCAAAGCTGTCATTGTCGTCATCGAGTGTGTCTACATCAGAGGGTGGATCGTTTGCTGTTGAATTTTGATTTGATTTGTCACGCGGCCCTGCGGCTTGGATGAAGTGGGCGCATTGATTTGAATCGTTGGGAGCCATACTCTAGATTGTGTTTTTTTTTTGCAGGCTGTTTTAAACGAATGTTCGTAGTTACAGTTTTAAACTGAATGTTTGGGAAGCTCCTTGTGGGCCCTGAAGCAAAAGGAGATTGCGATCTTTAATTTTCTGAAATGCATGTTATTGATGACGGAGGGGAAGCGTCGCTTTTGTTTTTGTTGCCTTGTCAAATCGGTTGTACAGTGCCTGAACACAGGACTCAACAGAAAAATGTTGAAGAAATGCAGGCAAGACAACACAAGATGGAGTTAAAATGATCACCCATCTTAACAAAGTAACCTAGTAACATGTTTTTATCTCATAATTAATAAGTTGAATCTTAACATCTTCTTTATCTTCGATCAGTTCTCCGCGACATCAACCATTTGATACCACTTGCTTCGCAAATCAAAACACCAATGCAAGTTGCTTAAGTCTTGGAATAACAAATATTGTGGCAACCATGTTTTGTGATAATGTGGTGATGTTTACTGTTTCTCTTTGATTTGTACGTTCTTTGCCGTCGGAGTCTCGTTATTGCTATGTTCGCGTTGAAGTATTAATCAATCGATTTCCTGTTTGCACAACTACTATGTACTAATATGCAATACAGTGATCACCTTCACTGCCTATGACGTTACTGCATACTATGCCCGCAGATTAGTTCCAAAAGACAATTCTGCTCTCATATCTAATACAATGTTACAAATGTATCATCATCAAAGGTCACCTGACATGTTAGCAGGATTAACAGGTCAGGCAAAACTTCAAATCCTATCCTGCACTATCTACAAGGCAAGCTAGGGCAAAGTGGTAACTTGACAGGTCCGTGATTTCAAGATGTTTAAGAGCTCCCGCAAAGAAGGGACATTGCAGGTTTGTGGCAAGCATGGATAGTAACATACTCAGTAAGTTGTCAGCAAACAAAGTGTTGGATTTCATATGGTTAATGGCAAAAAACATTGACTTCAGAACACTTGCACCACTACTAGCAGGATCTAGAGTTGATCACCATTGCAAGAAAATGAGCTTGTAAATTTCCTCAATGGATGATTATTATGTATGAGCAGGTAGTGTTGCCTCTGAATGAGATTGAAATTGTTAAACTTATGTGGAGATGAGACCAGAAAACTCTTCTAACTTCAATATCATGAACAACAGTTTCATTGCTTGTGATATCTCAATGCTTGTGATCAGATTCACGATTGTCAGTGCCGTGTTGTTGAGTATCAATCATGCCCTCAACTCATGTTGCTATAATCAGGACCCATGGTTTGTTATGTAGGTTATTGGGTGGAGATGAGTATTGCACAACACCAGTATGCAGCCAATGATACTCGGGCAAAATGGCAGAGTCCCCAATTAGGCAAGATTGCAGGGACACTCAGAGCATATAATTTTCCATAAGCCACAAATTCTCTAAGAATGGGGAACTTAGCACTTGCATGAAGCATCAACAAAATCTAGATAGGAAGTAGGGAATTGTTCACCATTTCTTGTGGTGCTCCATGATTCGACAAGACCAACATTTGCAAGATTGTTTTGCGTTTCCTCTAACACTCAAAGCAACACAAGCAGATCAAAAACAAGAGTAATGAGAGATGATAGTGGATTTGTTCTACAGTCAGTCAGCTGTTTGATTACTTGAAAATCATCAGTTTCTTTATAGTATGTGCTACACAAGTCAATCTATTTGAAATATAGCCCCCTCCCCAAAATGTAGAGCAAAATGCAATATCCAGTTCATCCCAAAGTTGAGGAGGGGGAGGTCCCACTCAAGTCTTCGTCTGTGAGTGAGGGCTATGATCATCCGGTGGAGAATACTTTACCAGTTTGTTTGCAATTTCCCCGTCCTAACTTAAATAGTTGGGATGTTCTCTCTATGCTCCAAAAAGTAACATCCTTTGATAAGAATGTTTCTGACAGCACTACCATCTCTTGACTTGAATACTCCTTATCCCTTGTCTGAAGAAGTGGCACAGTTTGTGGAGTATCTGACTCCTCAAACCTTGTTCCAAAATCCGCTTACTTAATCTCTGTCTTGATTCAAGCATCTATCAAAATAAGCCTTGCCATCATAACAAATTTGTGTCGTCTAAAATTTGCATTGCTACCATCCACAGACTTCTATCTTGTTTACCTTATTAGTCAAGCAAAGCTCTGAGAAGGCACAAGGGATATGAATAGGATCCACCTTGGCTGTACTTGACCACTTTCATGATAAGAATAATTCATTTTCTTGAAGAAGAGTTTATTTATGTTCATGTAGACACACATTCACTGTGTATTTCTGTTTTGCTATTTCCTTTCTAGAGGTCCAAAATTTTCTGTTGTTCCATAGAATGTACAGCTTGTCCAGCACTGGTGGTTGGCTCATTGGCAACATTGCCTTGTTTGCTTCAAAAGAATTCAGCTCTTGAATATTTACCAAACAATCATTATCAATCTCAACAAGCTTGGCTTTGGTCCCGGGCAGTTTGCATGTTTCAATGAAACATGACATCCCACAACACTTTGTTCAACCTGACAACTTCACCAGGGCACCTTTTAATGTTGTAAGCTTCATTCTTCCTTTTGAAAACCCTTGCAAATATTTGGCATAGATACCAAATACCAACAAAGTACATTATTTTGTTGCTAATGATGATGTTATAGTGTAGACTGGATGATGTAAGGATGAATTCCATTTCTTGAATTCAGTGTCTCGTTGATGAGTAACTTTGGTGACTTGTTTGTATGTGAGCGTCAATTCAACATAGAAGAAAACCCTCTCCATAATGTTTTGTAGCCAAATCCCAATGATTAGGCATTTTTTGTTCACTGATCCATCCAGTAGCATCTTCTTCTGTCGCCACACAAATGTCTCCAGTGGTGACTCAACCACACGGCTATCATTTGGTTCTTTGAAAATATCAACGACTGTCATTATAATGATTGTATGATCACAACCACAAATCAACTGATGCTGATATGCACATTTACATATCATGTCAGATTACATTAATCTAAAATTGTTGGCATCGTGGTATTGATCGACTAAAACTGCGTGCAAACTATGTTTCCCACACCCGTTTGAACAACTTTTTCAGATGCATGCACACGCAAATTTGATGAAACCAAGGAAACATCAGTGCTGGGTACATCCTGAATAATCCTTTGCAAAGCCAATGATGAGCTTGTTGAAGAGGATCAGTTTCATAGTGCTTCAAGTCAGGATGGCAAATACTTTTGTAACACTGCATGCTTCCCATTTCAAAAATGTTAAGCCCAAGATCCTTATATGAAACCCTTCTTTGTAGGCACATCAAGACATCAGTTTGAGCCTTTTGTATGCTTGCTTGCTTGCTTGCTAGATCTACACTGATGGCTGCTGTGAGAATGAAGTTGAGTACTATGCCATATCATCGGTTGAACTGTTCAGGAGTTTCATGCAATGATTTTCTAATGGGTTAAGAAATAAAGAATCATGTATTTGGATCACTCTATCTCCAGGTCATCTGCCTTACTTGCTGTTTGCCACTGTGATTGTGGTCTTTTTAATACCAATGATTAGTAGGTATCAAGAAGATAAAGAAATGTCTTATTACTTCTTGACACACACACACTATTCCTTCCGTATGTGCATACTACATGTTAAAGCTCGTTGCTTTTTTTAAATTACTGGAATTTCCAGTTTTCTTTGGCACTTGCTCTCTTGACACTTTCAAACAACTTACCTCTTACTAGTACTAGCTTGCTCCTCTTTCATTGTATAGGGATAGATACAACTGAATTAAATGACATGTGTGACAAAACTGAAGAGTCAGATCTTTAACTCTACAATGGAAAAAATTAATATTCATCAGAACCATATTGGAGCTGCTGAAAAGATCCTCAAATCAATGCCCCCCCAATTGCCAAATAAAGAAATGCTATTGGAGCAAGTAAAGTCATGAATCACATTCCTTTCATTTTTCCCTCCTCACATCAGTTGATATTTAGCAGTGACAAAAATAGAGTCAGACTACTACCAGAAACATATATCATCAACATAAAATAATGCAAGATTTAGTCATTTAAGTTAATCACAAAAATTATTAGTCATTCCCCATTAGTGACCTAAGCCGTTTTGCTGTAGTTGTTACTATGTAGTAAACGGGTAGATACATGTTGTTGAGAGATTTTATTTATGAGTTAAGTTGTCTGCTAGTAACAAGCAGCAATGAAGCAAACATGCTTCATTGCACAAAATGAAACTGTGTAGAATTCTACCTGACTTGGTA
Source organism: Cyclotella cryptica (assembly GCA_013187285.1). Lineage (NCBI taxonomy): Eukaryota > Bacillariophyta > Thalassiosirophyceae > Thalassiosirales > Thalassiosiraceae > Cyclotella > Cyclotella cryptica. The sequence continues at coordinate 24,513 of JABMIG010000433.1, forward strand.
TGAATCCACATGTGATAATTTTATAGAGAAACTCTCACACTGCAAGATTGTCAGTTGAGAAGGTCTCACACTGCAGTCTTGTCAGTTGAGCAGTTGAACTCGCTCAACTGCTTCACTTGAATTATTGTCTCTCAAAACATACCTGATCAGTATGTACTTGAAATATATTGTTTCTGAGAAACGAATATATTATGACTTTCACACTTCCTTTGTCCAATGCAAAGTGAAGAGGACCCTTAGATGTTCCAGGTGGAACCTTGTTGGGTTTACTACTTAAGGTAGATAATTGGCCTATGTCACTCGCCCTCACGATTGGAGAATTAGCATTGCTCGCGGAAAAGTAAAACCTCGGTGAGGAAAAAATCCGAATATGAGCCAGACTTGCAGAAAAACCGTTCTTGTTGAGGTTAAAAATGTGCAAGCTGCCTGTGACGCTTTGTACCTACATATTATTTTATGTGGTATATGAAGTGTAAGTTCATGTGGAGAGGGAGATTTGTCATGGCTTATGATAAGGCTGGTTTGATTGAACTCTCCGAAGTCAAACTTATATTCTGACTTACTTCCGCGTGTAACCCTGATTGTCTTATCGTATACTGTCTGTGATAGTCCAATTATCACTGGTATACCGACTGAATATTTGTGCGGGGTAAAATACCTTTGTTTACTAAGCATTGCTTTCCACGGACCATGTGACCATAAATATATGAGGATAATTTTGGGTCGGTTTGGTGTTGCCTGGTGTCTCCTATTGATTTAGTCTGTGTGTGCAAAAGTGGAATGCCGAACAACAATTCCATCTTATGATTGCTACACTACATTTAGGCGATAGGCACTGCATAGTAGGTATGAGTGAATGGCATCTGAGTGTTTGTTTAGGTAAACATTGTGCCACTAGAAGCTGCTGACAAGACCATGATTGGTACAGCAGGCCAAGCATCTCCATGATTTGGTTGATGTTGAACTCTAGATAGTAATTCACTTTTTGGGTTGTGATATTTGAAGACTCTGGTTGACTTACACTGGGAAGCCAAATGAAATGCATATGGTCCGAAAGTGGAGTGTTGAAACTGCACCTTAATTGTCACGATGTGTGTACAATGTGGATATTGAACCAGGTCTAGGTACGAAGGTGCTGATAGTACAGATATTCTGTTTGTTATCCTCTGCAATCCTTTGTGTTTGTATATTGTCCTTCAATTTGCTCTGTAACCCCTATGTATCCATGGGAATAGTTGCCCAAAGGGTCAGCTATCGGCAAGTGAACAATGTTAAGTCATACATAATGTATTGACTATAATCATTGGAAGGTCCAAGTGTCAACGTCTATGTCTTTTTTTACCATTAAGAGTACGGATTCAGTGTTTATGATATCCTTTTGTATTTTGTAGCAAGGATCCTTGAGGGATCTGTACATGTATAACTCTTTTGTTGGTGGTAATGACATTGCAACATATTTAAATGTGCCTGTGCGTACCAATTTTTATATTTTGTAAGACAGTTGTTGACTATAATCTTATGGTTTATGGAACCATATTGTGACTTCACAGCGAGCATCATGGAGAAGTGAACTTTCCATGATATGTTGACAACGTAATAGTTGTGTTTCTCTTTGGATTTGTCTAAGCTAGTGAAGCGATACTACATTTCTGTGCATAGCTTCTTGAGTTGCATTTGTTTTGCATTGCATGCCAACAAGGTGCTACATGTCTCTCAGTAGAGATGTTCATGTTTGACTTATCCTTTTGTGTGAGATGATATTCCTGTTTAACTAGGGATACTCACAATTCTATATGCTGTGGTTTACAAGAACAACGGTTGTGGATCCTTTGTGTTGTTGTGCTCATATGATCATGAGGCTTATTTTATGGTTTGTTGTGCAACACTTATGTGCACTACCTATGGTCATCCCGTTGTCTTTAGCAAAAAGACCCACGTATTTCGGTGACTCTAAGAGTCCTTCCTTATGGACACCATGTGTGTTCTCCATGGATAATTCTGAAGGTAAACCATCAGAAGTTCTCACAATAGAATCAAGTACTAGTCATTGAGTCTCAGTGAGACCATAAACTAGTAAGACACAGTGTTGAATCCAATGATGTTAACCATGGTCAAGGATTCATTTTCTCTTATTCTGTGTATTATATGCACTCTAAGTTCAGCAAGCTGTACTAGAATGTGAGCATACCCTACCTGAGTTGGTGTTGCTCTAGACTTGTTGTGGTAACAAATGTCTAACATTAATGTGTCTCTTTTTTGTGTACAGTGTACCTCCTCCTCTACAATTCCAGTTGTGAGTGAGGCGAGACAATCATATTGTCTTACCCAAGGTTCTCCCTTGTACTGGACCACCCAGTAGCATGTGAGTTCCTTGTATGGGCGAATGTTTTAGCGAGTTTTCATCTGTTTGTAAGCATGGTGCATTTGCCGTGCGAAGACTGTGGGTCTGTTAGTAAGCCCTTGTTGTCTTTGTGCAGAGATGTTGTGTATTGGTTTGTCATGCAAACCTTTACTCGCTGCTTAATGAGTCCATCCTAACCTTGTTTAAGGTGTCTCTCAAGCTAGCCTTTGGAGAATATCATATTACTCCAAATGAGTT